>PVLA01001483.1:215691-354047 GCA_004027455.1 Hydrochoerus hydrochaeris
TCCTCCTTCTCCTCCTTCTTCCCCTCCTTCCTCTCCTCCTCCCTCTCCCTCTTCTCTTCCTCCTTCTTCTCCTCCTCCTTCTCCTCCTTTTTCTTCTTCTCCTCCTTCCTCTCCCTCTCCCTCTTCTTCTCCTCCTTCTCCTCCTTTTCTTCTTCTCCTTCTTCTCCTCCTTCTCCTTCCTCTCCCTCTTCTCCTCCTCCTTCTCCTCCTTCTTCTCCTCCTTCTTCCTCTCCCTTTCTCATCCTCCTTCTCCTCCTTTTTCTCCTCCTCCTTCTCCTCCTTCCTCTCCTCCTCCCTCTCCCCCTTCTCCTCCTCCTCCTTTTCCTCCTCCCCTTCTCCTTTTCCTCCTCCTCCTCCTTCTCTTTCTTCTCCTTCTCCTCCAAAGTGCTGGGATTACAGGCATGAACCACCATGCCCAGCTTAATAGCCAGATCTTAAAAACAACATAAATGCCCATCAACTGAGGAATGTATTAAAAAAAGTGATATTTTTATACAATGGAGTACTACTTAGCCATAAAGCAGGATAAACTTGAGACTTTTATAGGTAAATAGATGCAGCTTGAGACTATACTCATACTTATAAATGAAATAAATCAGACATACATGTGTAAACATTGTGTTGTTTCACTAGTGTGAGAAGCTAAAGGAAGCAATATGTGTGTGTATATATATATATATATAGTATGCAATGTGTGTGTATATATATATATATATATATAGCACACAATGTATATGCCATTGTTACCCCAATTATTGTGTTTTGAAGTTTTTTCTATTTAAATTAAAATAGATTTGAAAAAAAAAGAAAGGATAGCTTTTATGCTATAGACTGGAGCTGTGAGGGCATTTGTAACCCCCACTAGTTGCTTTTTTACTTTGTTCTTTTTCCTCATTTCCCCTTTTAAGATGAGGGTTTCCTGCCAACCCTCATCTTAAAAACTTCACTATTTTATAGCCTATAGATTATAGCTTAGGTGCTTAGCTAGCAGTTAGATTTCAGTGAGTGAATTTTGGCCAACCTCCCAAAAGGGTTCCTTCCCTTTAATTGGCCATAAACTATGGAAAAGGGAACAGTTGTATCTCAGGGTTGACAAATTGCCAGATGCCCAACTACTGTGTGTCAGTGAACCAGATGTGTTGAAAGTCTTAAAACATTCCAAAGTAATGATGATGGTGTAAGAAGTGGTATCCATGGCAACCCTCTGACCTTGTGAACTCACACATGGGGAATAAAAAGAAAGGGAAACAAAGGATCAAGGACAGCAGCCACAACTACCTGAATTGACCACTGACGCTGCAGTTCCAAATAAAGTCTCATTTGTTTCTTAACTCTTGGTTTCCTGTGGGTGACTTTCTTGAGTGGGCCATCACAGACCAAGTCTTTAAAAACACCCATATCTTTTGGTAAGAAGGAGGACAGGTCTGAAAGAGACTGGAGCAATTGGAAAACAAAAGCTAGGAGAAGGTGTCATATAGGAGGTGAGGAGGAAGGGCAGCAGCTTACTAGGGAGACCACCTCATGTGGAAGCAAAGCAGAAAACACTCTCTGGTCTTGAGGGTAAGGGAATATAATTGGAGGTCTAAGCCTAGAAATACAAAGAACCAAAAATACTGAAAATAAACCAGGCACAGTGGCACACACCTATAATCTTAGGACTCAGAAGGCTAAGGCAGCAGGATCACTATGAGTTCAAGTCAGCCTGAGCTAATAGTTCAAGGCCAGTCTAGACTACAAAGTGAGACCCTGTCTTTAAAAAAGGGGGGTATGTGGGCTAGAGATGTAGCTCAGTGTAAAGGCCCCTGTTCAATCTTTAGTGCCAAAAAAAAAAAAAAAAAGTATGGTACCAGGGCTGTGTTTAGCTCAAAGGTTAGCCCATGCTTCCTTTGTGTGTGGTCCTGGGTAGGGACCTGAACACCACCAACAGACACAGATCCAGTGATTTTATAAGATTAACCTAAAGCTCTGCCAGCCCTTACACACCTCATTTCCTTTTCCCATGCTTATTTAGCCCACTATTTTAAAGAGCTTTTACTTATCATTCTATTAGGTAGCATTTTACTAAATATCATTTTATTAAATATTAAATAATTGTACATCTAATTTTTGCTTTTTTTGACTCATCATAGCAATTCCTTCACTCCAAGTCATAACTCTTTTTATTTATTTATTTATTTATTCTTTCTGAGATGAGGTCTCACTGTAGTTTAGGCTGGCCCTGAACTCAGATAATGAAAGTACAGTGTTCTTGCTCGCAGTGATGTGTGGCTGGGCCCTGGAGAAGGCTCTGCAGGCTGACTGAGTTTTCACCAAGTGCAGACTCTGCCAGAGTCAGCTTTAATAATAATTACTTGGCATTCCTCATTAGTTACTGTGCCGTTGCCACTGTGAAGCCATCCCATGTGTTAGACTCTGGAAGGGCCACTTCCAGGAGGAATAGGAATTGTAGTGACAGCTACTGCCAGAGCCACATCACTTCCTGTTGAGGCTGCAACAATAAGAATTTCCCTTAACATGGAGATATTTCCAATTTCCTCAAGAGTCTATGTAAAGTAATCTCATTGTTGTGTTTATTTGAGCCATCAAAAGGATCTAGTGTTTGTGTATTGAATTACCAAGTGGGGAACAAAATTAAAAGCCAATTGGGAAAACAAAGAGTAGAAAGTATGTGGTCCAGCACAGTGGCCCACACTTGTAATCCCAGCCCTTGGGAGGGTCACTGGGACTTGGAGACAGCCTGGGTACCGAAGCAAATTCAGAGCCCCTTAAGTGTTGAGCTTCAACCTCCCTCGACAGAAGGTAGGGCCTTAGCAGGCCATTTTTGCTGAGCTTGCTGTTGCCTACCAGTTAGTCCAGGAGATAAACTCTACTGCTGGTGATGTAGGGGAACGAAACTCCTAACCTGCTGTATGTCTGGTATGAGTTTGTGTCCTCTAAAATTCAAGAATGAATTTTAGGAAAAACAGAGGTTAAAGAGCAGAATATTGAGAGAAAGAAAGCTTCTGTCAGAGAGAGAGACAGAAGGGTTCTGGAGTGGGTTGCCAAAGACTCCGCCTTTTATAGAGCAAAACCACAAAGTGAGGTGAGTCTAAGGTGGGGAAAACATAGGAACTCACAAGTTGGGCATGAGGTGAGGCAGAACTATGGTCGACCAATAAGATTAATTTCTCAGATAAAATCGATTAAATCAAGGATAAATGGGGAGGTCACTCACACAGTGAGCATGCATAAAGAGCCACGACACTTCCTGTAGAGAGTCGAGATGGTGACTCTTGGTTTCCTCAGGGTGACAGAGACCTAGTGCTTATCCTTAGGAAGTCTGTGGGTACATTTGATTTATCTTTTGTCATGAGGTCTGGCCCACAGTGGGAGGTGTCTGTTTCCCCCACAGTTACAAGGCATCTGACCTGCACTGTGTATTTCAGGGAACTGACCCCTTCTGACTACCTATAATATTTCTACTAACTGATTTATAGTGTGGGCTTCACCCAGCTGGGTCAGACCTGCCCTTTCCAGAGGGGAGGTCCAGGTGGACACAGAAAGTAGAATCTGACAGAATGAGCACTGCCCACCGCAGGTCCTCCTGTCCTCGCCCTTTGGGATGATCCTTCTCACCCTAACCTGCTCTTGACAGTGCTGGCTTCCACCACTCATGGCAGTGACAGTCAGCCACAGTCAAAACCTGGCAGGAAGGTGTGGCCCCCTCCCCAGCCTCCTCAGACCTTCCCTGCCCAGTGGACACAGGCCAGCAATGAAGGAATGCTGTCTGGTCCTGTGGATGCCCGACTTAATTCCAGGAAAGAAGCAGACAAAATAAAGCAAACAAAACCCATAAATTGAAAAAATCCTATAAAACCAAAAAAACCTTACAGTTGACAATGTTCTAGGGCCAGAAAAGAGTGTGATGCCTTCCTCAGCCTCCCTATGTATTAGGGCTGATACATCTATGTGTACAGAGGGCAGGGGGAAAAGCCTAGCTGTCTGTCAGTGCCGGGAATCAAACCCAGGGACTCACACATGGTACACAAATGCTCTGCCGCTGAACTACACCCTCAGCCTCTGCACTTATTTAATCAAGGATTTTTTTCTTTGTTTTTGTGGTAGTGGGGCTTTATTGGGAACCTAGCCAAGAATCCTGTTGTTAATATCAAAAACCCAGCCAAGAGTCCCAACTGTCAGTCTCAAGAATGTCACAAGAAAAATAAAAAAGAGATAAGTCTCATATTCCAACAATGGCTGGAAAGTCAATGTCTCTGGAGCCAACTTCTTCCACTCCCAAAACAGCCACTTTTTATTTGGTCTAGATGGTGATAGGTGGTGCTAGCAAAGGATTACAATTCATCTAAAAACTCCAACTCCAGAGGGCATAGACAATTTTATGTTTGATTTATTTTGACCCAGTTCAAATAATTATTTTGAATTATTTAATTCTGTGATGACTTAAAAGGCATAGATGATTTTAGGCTTAGAACTATCTTGTCCTTGAGTATAATCCTGAGATGATTTAAGAAGGGTTGATGATCTTCTGTTTGGAAGAATCAATGGGAAATCCCATATGGGTGGTATCAACAATCCCAAGGGCTTGAACTCAGGGCTTCTTACTAGACTGAGCAGAAACTCGCAAGCCTCCCACCCCAGCCTCTTGGAGCTCTGGGATTACAGCTGTGTGCTACCATGGCCAACTTTAGTCAAAGTTTTGTTTTGCTTTTAAAAAATACTTATTTGTGTTTTGATTTTTTTTTTTTTTTTTTTGAGACTAGGCCTCACTGTGTAGTCCAGATTGGAACACAAGGTGATCCTCATGCCTTTAGGTGATCCTAAAGTGCTGGGATTACAGTGATGAGCCACCACAGCTGACTTAATCAAGTTTTAAAGACACAAAGATCCATCACAGCTGTTTTTATGCTTTGGCAAAGTGCAGTAGCCATGACTGGACAAGAAAACTTTGCTTTCAGTGACAGACGGCGCAACAGGACAGCCCAGTTGGATTGTCCTTGGCTCTTCATGTCCATTCTCTTCTCTTCTGGAATGAGGGTTTCACAGTCTATGATCAGGCAAGGTAAGTCACAGAAAGTTTTGGCAGGCAACTCTGACATGGAAAGCCTGGGGAAAGAAATAGTTGTAAACTTTATAGCAGGCTCTGGGGGAAGGGGTTCCAGCTTCTGTGACCCACCTTGGGGAGTAGCAGTTTTGGTTCTTACAACTTGTTTGGTGGCCAAGCAAGGCCAGAGATAGGGATATTATAGACAACTGGGCTAGCTTAAAGTTAATGCACTGTCACCAAGGTACTGGGACCTTAATGGAGGCAGTATGAGAGATAGAGGTTATTCTGAGCAGCCAGGTCTTAACAGCCAGGTCTGCGAGATAAACAGTAGCTTGTAATTGTACCCTCATCATCATCTCTGGTCCAGGGGGCTCAGATAGGCCCAGATAGCCACATAGAAGTGTGGCCAGAACTGGTGTCAAACTCCTCTCCCTTCCCAGAATGCCTTTATTCCTTCCATGCACCCTCAATATGTGCCTTATTTTCATACTGGACCAATATCAGCTCAGCAGCTGTACATGTAATCTTATAGGTTGACCCACGTTGTATTCATGCTGTGAATTTGCTCAATAAATTGCCCCTAAAAATAAATAAATAAATAGCCCCTTACAAAATGCCTCTTGGCCCCCCACTGGGGGCTACCAGGGACCTGGCTAAGATCCCCAACTGCCTGCATGAGGTGTACAGTGAAAGAATGAAGTAAGAAATACAGACAAATTTAGTAAAGCATAAAGTAGGTCTAGGAGGTCATTGCCCCAAGATGGGCAGAGAGAAAGATTCTCCAAGCCAGTCACTATTTATTAGGTTTATACAATGATAGGAGGGGTTAGTGGACGATTCAAGGTCAGTTGAAGACTCAGAGCTCAATGACTCATAGGCAATGGATAATCCTGGGATGATTTAAGAGGGAGGAGATGATCTCATGCTAAGAAGGTTCTTGCCCTGGAGTGTTTTTTAATCTTAGTAGTCTTAGTTTAGTCTTAGGGGGTGGAAGAGCCTGGCTCACCTTAAAGTGTTAATGGAAGATCTCAAAAGGGTGGTACCGATAATCTCAAACCTCCATTGATTCCTTAGGGAAGTGTGCAAAATTAACCCCTGTAAATTTGTGGTCCCAACACTCTCCACCCCACCCCCCAGAAATCCAGGAGCTATTCTGCTTGTGTCCGATGAAGCGCTCCTTACCTCCTCCTTGGGTTTGTGACTTTATTCGTCCATGCTGTGGACCATGAACTCAGACATCTACCATTTAACAGGTCAAGAATTATATTTTTCTGTACCAGAGAGGCAGAATAAAGTCAGACAAGCCCTGAGTGATCTCTCCATGGGGCCTGAGGACAGTGACAGATTCACATAACACATATCTCTTTGTTCTCTCCAGAGAGCAAGGCTGGGAGACCGACTTCTCCACTTGCTGCTGGCATCAGCCAATGAGTGACATAACTTCTCATGGACAGTCTCCAGTTTGGGCATCCTGAAGTGCATTATCTTAGTCATGACATCATCATGCAAGAGAGAATGGAGTCTCTTTATGACTTTCCTAGCCAATTACCAAAACAATTTAGGGGACGCCTTGGGCTCATAGGACCGACAGACACTTATGAACACTAGGGTTTTTGTCTTTGTTTCTGTTTTGTTTTGTTTTGAGATAGGGTCTTGCTATGTAGTTCAGGCTGGCCTTGAACTCACTACATAGGTTGGTCTCAAACTCACAGTGATCCTCCTGCCTCAGCTTTCTGAGTGCTGGCATTATAGGGGTAGGCTACCATACTCGGTTTAATGCTAAGGGTTTTAACAACAGCATAGTGGACATCAGATTTATTAATAATGATTTATTATATATTATTTATTCATTATTTATTAATAATGATTAATAATATTTAATAATGATTTATTAAATTATTTCAAGAAAGGACCTAAAATGTTGCAAGAGTGAGATCGCAAAATGTATAAGCCCAGGGGAAACAATGATATGAGCCCTTGCTCAACTAGGTCACTGTGACATTGCATGGCATGTTTCTGCCATGTCTTAATACAGCATGGCAAATCAGCCTGAGAAACAGCTTTCTCACTTACTGCAGTTCCTGCCTGCAGTATCCACGCAGTGGGTGGAGATTGGCCCCCACTCTGTGCTTCTCCTGTCAGCCTGTGGACCTGGGACAAGTGTGCTGCTCTAATGTGACCCCCTTCTTATGTCCTACCCATCAAACTTTTATAGATAACTAAGAGGAAGAACTATTATAAGTAGTCAGGCAGGGCTGAGCCCTTGAGAGGTCAATAGCTGTTCAAGACATAAGACAACAGGTTAATGACATGTCAGATTCTGAAATTCCCTGGATCTTCTCTTTACCCTCTTTTGGGAAGTTATTATTGGCTCTTCTTGGTGGAAACCTTTGTTGGCTGTATTCATAATTATTCTGTTGATTTTTAAATTTTTTTTATTTGCAAACTTGTTTCTGTGGCTTTGTCTCATCTAGATTTAAAGCTGTACATCTACCCAAGACAAGAATGCCTGGTACCTATCAAGGACCTTTAGAAGACCCTCTGTGGGGTATTATTGACTGCTATTCACAACTTTGACCCTCTTCAACTGAAAGTAGCCAGCTCTTTACCCCTTGCCTCATCATGGCAATTAGGGGTACTTCTTCAGAGGGAGGAATATTATAGGTAACTATTAGGTAGAAATATTATAGGCAGTCAGACAGGGCTGGGCCCTTAAAAAGTCAGTGCAGCAGACAATTGTGGCTGGAAATACATTTACTGAAGGCCAGACTTTCAAGAAAAGGAGGAACTACTTGTCTGTATACTTTCTTAGGGATAAAAAGCAGTGATTGATATTCTAAATAGACACTGATCACCTTGGGGTGAAGGACTAAACCTTCTTAACTCACCCCTTCCAAGAAAGCCCTTGTCTATCCTGACAAATGAATATGTCAATTTCTAAAATTCCCTGGATTTATCCTTATTCTCCTTATGGGAAGCCATTACTAAAATTATACTCATAAATATCCTGTTGATTCTATTATTTGATTCCTGCATACTTAATTGATTGTTTGCCTTTGTCTTCTTTAGACTTAAAGCTGTATACTTACCCAAGATAAAAATGGCTGCTATCTACTGAGGGCCACTAGTTAAAAGTTCTGCAGAGTATCCCCGACTGTCATTCAACAACTTCAACCCCCTTCAGTCTGAAGAAGCCAGATTGGTCACCACCCATTATCCCTCATAGCAGTTTGGATTACTTCTTTCAGAAGGAAAAATGGTACAGGCAGCTGAGTCAGTTAAAAATATATAGGCAGTCGAATAGGGCAAGGGCCTCAGAGGAGCCAGCACAGAGGATCAGATGTTTTGTGACCTTGGAGGAAACAGATACCTCCCACTGTGGGCCAGATCCCAAGACAAAAGACTAAACTTGGCCCTCAAACTCCACAGGAAGACCTTCTTAATATGGCTTTTCAAAAACAGAGATTAAATTCAAAAGGAAAAATAACAGTTTGATCTTTTAGCAGTGATACTTTTTCTGAGACAGGTAAACTGAGACAAGGTAGAGCTGCCTGAGAGCCTCCCAGACCATGCTTCAAGTACAACAAAAAGGACACTGGGCAAGAGAGTTCCCTCTCTGAAATCTCAAGGGCCATTGGAAGAGTGACTGTCCTAGCTGCCAGAGAGCAAGTAAGCCATCCTCTAAATCCTTGCCCTCACAGGAGATCTCATCACCACTGCATTCATTGCTGGCTCATCTACTTGGACTTGCTGCTGAAGACTGATGGGGCTCTGGGTCCACAGCCCCCCATTAAGGTATCCTTCTCAGAGCCCCAAGTCCTACTGGAGGTCTCAGGTAAGACAATCTCCGTACTTATAGACATGGAGGCCATATATAGTGTTCTTCCTGAATTTTCAGGCCATTGTATTAAGTCCTCAGTTTCTGTAGTGGGTATTGACAGCCAACTTACACAGCTCCTACAGACTGGGCCAAAATCAAGCAGGTTCCAGACTCTCTTCTCTACCCATAGCTTCCTAGTAATTCCAACATGTCCCACACCCCTTTTAGGTAGAAATCGCCTTCAAAAGCGTAACTTCTCCTTTACCTTCTCCCTCCTCACAGCTCTTGTCCTCCAGACACCCTCACAGTGTGCCACAAAGCCATCCCCTCCCCTCCCTTCTTCCCCGGTGGATCCCATAGTTTGGGATCCCTCCAACCCCACCCGAGCTACCCATGCGATGTCTATTTTAAATCGTCTCAGGGATCCTTCAATTTTTCCTTGTGTTCCCCAATATCCTATAGCCAAACATTTTACACATACTTAAACCTATAATCAAGCATCTTTTAGACAGCAGTTTTCTTAAACTAACCCATTCACCCTACAATACTCCCATTCTCCTGGTACTCAAGCCTAATGGGTCTTATCATCTAGTGAAAAACCTTGGAGTAATCAATAATGTTGTTATCCCAACCCACCCAGTGGTGCCAAGCCCTTATACCATGTTCTCTCATGTCCCTCCCTCCACCACTGGCTTTACCGTCGTAAATCTTAAAAAATGCCTTTTTTACCATCTCCTGTACATCCTAATTGTCAGGATTCCTTTGTGTTTATGTAGACTGACCCAGATACTCTGAGGTCTCAACATCTTACACCTGTCATCTCTATAGTAAAACCTCTCCTCAGGGACACATACCACCCCTTTCCTTTCCTATTCATCAATTTCACAGGCATCCCTGGTCAGGACTGACAGGTAGATTTCACACACATACCCTGACACAAAACTCTCAAATACCTTCTCACCTTTGTACTTTTTCAGGATAGATAAAAGCCTTCCCCAAAAGTAGGAAGACTGCTGATATAGTTACTAAACTTCTATTACAGTAAATCATCCCAAAGTTTGGTTTACCACAGAGTATTCAGTCAGATAATGGTCTAGGCCTTTATTTCTCAGATCTCTCAACAGGACTACAACTAAAATGGAGTGGTCCCTACCTCATCTTCCTCAGTACTTCAAAAGTGGTCAAGGTCACTGGACTGCCATCCTGGTTCCACATCACTCAAGCTAAGCAGTGCCCTCCTAACCCTAACTCCCATGACTCTAAACATTCTGAGTGGTCATCTCATCTCCTATCTCCCATCTCTATTTCATCAAGGCCCCACAGCCACAATTTTCAGGCTAGGTCATGTTTTGTTATCCTATTTGGTTTCTGATCCCTTACATTCTATTAGTTAATTTTTTTTACTAGAACTACATTAGTTCTCTCTGCCCTCAGCTGTTTAGTTAAACATGAGATTCCTGGCCAGGGTATGAGCTCAGTGGCACAAATGCCTGCCTGGCAAGTGCAAGGTTGTGAGTTTGATCCCTGGTACAAAACAAAACAAAACAAAAAACAAACAAAAAACAACCAAAGCAAAACAAAACAAAAACAAAACAGAAAGCCAAAAACACCTGAGACTCCTGTAGGTCTAAGATCTTATAGTGACATAGCCACGGGCCTCCCTACCCCTACTCTATAATTATCCAAACATGATTCAGCTTTCAGGCCTTATATTTCTCATGCTTCTTTATTCTTTCTAGCTCAATTTCTGGAGCAAAGACAAGTACTACCTACACTTTTAACTTTTTCCCTTTCAGATGGGGGAATAATTACCTTTTGTAACTCCACCCCTCCCACCTCCACACTTATTTTTCAGATTCTTCCTCACCATGGCCCTGATGGAATGGCACATTTGGATCAAGGGCACTTTTCCTTCTATCTTTTCTGGGTCCTTTAGTTATGATAGTGATCTGCCTCCTCATAGCACCTTGTGCTTTTATTTCTCCAATCTAGGATGTGAGTGTTTACCAATGATTAATTCCTTGTCCTGGCTGAAACACCTGTTACCAGCTTCTGCATGGGCATCAACTGTCATCCTGTCAACCCCCTAGATCCCAACACAATGCCCCTGTCTAGCAGGAAGTAGTAAGAGACAGTCTTTGCCCTTTTCCTAACAATACAAAGATGGAGTGAAAGGTTCTTGCCCCAGTATAAATTGCTGTAGAGTTATGATGGTGGTCTAACATGGTGGAAGGCCAAAGCAGGAACACTTACCACTTCCTGCTTCTTCTTCAGCCCTAATTGCAGCTCCCCTTCCTTTTTGCATGTACAGAGAATTCCAGTCAGTTCCTTACATGTCATCAATATCCGCCCCATGCACCACATCAATCAAAGATCATATTGTTATAACCTAAACGCTGCCATCCTGTTCTGTATGCGTTACATACAGACGCATACTCTGTACTCTGACCCTAGGCAAATAACCAAATATCCTGTGACTTCAAGAATGTGCAGATGTGCTAATTAGCTAGCCCACAGATGTGTGAATGAGCTAATGTGACCTACTAAAATAAGTGTGGTTCCTGGAACAAACTGACCCTTGTACCACCTCCCCTATGTGGTTTTTTCCTTTATAAGCCCTTTCAATCCTTAACCTGGTTACACAGCAGTGTAAATTTCACCTACACTCTGTGTTGCTGGATACCAGGATAAATAAAATGCTCTTCTCTTTTCCCTCCAAGATAGCTTGGCCTTTTTATGCTTTTTGCCTTTTTTACAATTTTCATTCTATTTTGGGGTGCAGCCTTTTGGGGTACAGCACATATAACCCTCTTCTTCTCTGTATCTGCTTGAAGGAGTCAGCCCAGATGCCATGGATTGTGTGCTCCTTTCCATATTCTCAACTCAATCAAACTTCATTTTGTACATTTACTTCTCTGTTGCACTAGAATACTCTAACATATCCCATGTGCACTTGCCGTGTGATTTGCTGTCTCATTTGCTTCCCATTTAATCAATATTACCCAAGCAACTATATGTGTAATCCTACTGGTTTACCATAGTTTTGTCCTACCTCACACCCATCCTATGATTTGCCATTGGACTAATGTTGTCTAAGTGACTGTACCTGTAATCTTATTGATTATGGCTCAGTCCCACTTTAAACTTACCTCACCTCCTGGCTTAGCTCAATAAACATCCTTGAGAAGCAGGGTTGATGGGCAACCCACTTTCTGGGACCCATTCTGTCCCTCTCAGACAGAAACTTTCTCTTTCTCAATAAATTCTTCCTTCTCTTAGCCTCCATTGTTCCTAGAATTCATCCTCAACTTTAGAGAACACCTACCTGGTGTTTTGGACAGCTAGCTTATTGAGAGTTTCTTTCCTCTGTAGCAAAGCCAGTTCCCTAGGGAACAATGTCAGACGTATTATGGACAACTACAATCTAAGTGTTCCAAGTGACTATCCTCACTTTGGTTCTGATTATTGGGTTTTGTTTTGTTTTGAGATAAGGTTTTACCACATAGCCCAGGCTAACCTTAAACTTACAATCCTCCTTCCTCAGTCTTAGTGCTGGGGCTTCATACTAGTGGAGTAAAACTTTTAGTTCCATGTTCAGCAGGCCTGCATCTGCCATGCTGATATGCTCAAGTTGATCCCCTTTGTTTGGGTCCATTGAGGGCAGCTGAAAAGTCAACCAGGACCTCTGATGACATAGCCTCCACCTCACCAAATTATTGTACCTTCATGGCTCCTGATGCCATTAGGATATTGTTGTTGTTGTTGTTGTTGTTGTTATTGCTGGAGTACTATGGTTGTGGAAACTTGGTATCAATCCAAAAGGAAAGATGCTTTGCACCAAGGAGTTGGGAGGCACACTATTTTGCTGGTGGGCTGGCAGGAAATACAGTTCCAAACCACAAGCCCTGGGTCAGTATCAGATTTAATTTATATAATACTCACAAGCAGAAATACATAAGCTGATTATTATATAATTGGTTACATGAATCAAGTCATATGTTGTCAGGCAGATCTGTTCTAGGTAGGTTTACATAAAGGCATTGTCTATCATTAAACAGGAGAGTTCTGGGAGGGGCATTGAGTGGAGTGTGTAAAATTAATTATGTCCCTGACTGGGCCAGTCTGTCCTCGGATACATTTTTAGGTGGGGAAACACAGACACTGCCACTGAATGGAGTCCAGTTGACCTGGAATCTATGAGAAGCAGCTGGACACAGACAGTCAAGGCTGACTGAGTTAAGCAGTCTAACTATGTGACAGGAAGGATGAGCATATATTGTCTCAATACAGCAAATAATGGATTTTTTTCTTTTTTTTGTACCAGGAATCAATCTTAGGACTTTGTGCTTGCTAGGCATGCTCTGTGCCACTGAGCTATATCACTGATCCATATTTATTTTTTAAATTTCTGCTCATTTTTTAAATTACATTTGAGTCTCTATTACATTCCCTTCTTTTTTTTTTATGGGGAAGTGTTGGGAACAGTTGAAGCTGGAAATTGACCACACATGCCAGGATGGGTGAAGAAGCTGCTTCAGTCCAGAGAACACCAAGCCCCAGACAATCCAAACAGTGGGTTGCTAGGAGAGTGGGTTGTCATGTGACATTAAGTTGTTAAAAAGGTATAAACACTCCTGCAGTGAAGGGGGAGTCCCTTTCCTTCAATCAGGAAAAAGAGGTCTTCCCCTCACCCCAATTTTTGTCTCTTCATTTTTCTCATCCTCCCACCAAGCTTCCTCCCAAAAAATATCTGGAGCTGCATGAGTCGTGGCTATTGGCACATGAAAATGGACTGGGTAAGAAGAAATGATGGGAGAGCACTTCTCATTTGCTCACAACAGGGGGAGAAGTGCATTGGTAGAGGTCAATATTTATCCCTGGGGTGAAATGATATTGACATCATCAGGTGTTAGGCTTTTGGGCACTGAAAAATGGGTTCCCTAGGGCCAAAAATGGGTACACTAGAGCCAGAGAGAAATAGGCTTAGAAGAAGCCAAAGGCAGAGAAATAGGCTTGATAGAAGCCAAAAAGAGAAATAAGTTTAAGGTAAATCAAAGGAAAAAATTAGCTTACAGGAAATAAAAGGAAAGAAAATGTATTGATTATACCAGTTGTTAAGTTGTTAGACATGGGGAAAACAAATTATCGAAAAACATATATATAAATAATATACTTGATTCTTGTATTTACATTTCTTTTGTGGATTTTGATTTAGGAGTATGTTATAAACTTGTTGAAACAGCCACAAATAAATTGGCATGGAGGACTTTTTAATTTTTTTTTTTGTTGTTGTTGGAGGAATATTTTAAAATCAAGTCCTGAGCAGGAAAGAGATGGCAGAGTAACAGAAATGCCAATAAAGTTTAAGCATTCTAACTTTGCTCAATTGAATAAGAAGAGAGAGATGGGGGCTGGGGGTTTAGCTCAGTGGCACAAGAACCTGCCTGGCAAGCACAGGGTTGTGAGATCAATCCCCAGTACCAGAATGAATAAATAAATAAATAAATAAATAAATAAATGATACAACAATAATAATGATAAAAAATAATGGTAATGGTCACAATTTATAAAAAAAGAAAAAGAAAAAGAGAGAGATGGGGAATAACTTCCTAACAAGAGGAGAGCTTTGCTGAAAACTTCAGTTTACGACACCCAGTGGCTTCAACTGCTCTAGAAGTGGTGATTTCCACCCTTTCAGTTCAGAAAAATCTTGCTATATTACTGGCTACCACCACCTATGGCCCTACAGCCCCCTTCACCTTGGGTTTTATAGACCTCATAAAATGACAGATTATGACCCCAAATGATTGAAAAGGAATAGCTAAAGCATGTCTAAATCTGTGTTGGGGACCACAAATTCACAGTGACTGGTTTTGTGTATTTTCCTGTGGGATGAAAGCAAGGACTGGATTTGTTGATACCACCCATCTGGGATTTCCCACTGACTCTTCCAAGCATAAGATCATCTACACCTTCTTTTTTTTTTTTTTTTTTTTTTGGTACCAGGGATTGAACTCATGACCTTGCACTTGCCAGGCAGGTGATTATGCCACTAAGCTAAATCCCTGGCCCTATCTATACACCTTCTTTTTTCTTTTCCTTTCTTTCCTTCTTTCTTTCTTTTTCTTTCTTTCTTTCTTTTTTTTTTTTTTGTATCTATACCTTCTTAAGTCGTCTCTATATTTAAGCCAAGATATTTCAAACATAAGGTTATATTATCTCTGCCTTCTGGAGTAGGAGTCTTTGGATGAATTGTAATCGTTTTGCTAGTCTCAACTATGACTGGATACTGCTAATAGAGAGTGGCTGCTTTGGGAAGAGGAGGTCATCAGATCCAGAGACACTGACTTCCCAGTCATTGTGGGAATATGAGACTTGTCTCTGTTATTTTTCTCATGGCATTCTAGAGACAGACAACTGGGACTCTTGGCCAGGTTCCCAATATTTGACACCCAATAGGACCAGTACACGTGACCTTCAAGCCACAACAACCACTGTCAAAGTGCTGACAGTTCACGGACCTTGCATGACCAAATTAAAGGTAAGTGGAGCATTTTACTAATTATATAGCTCAGATACAATTAGAAAATATAAATTGGTTGTAGGAGGTTGTTTGTCAAAGGTAACTATGGGACAATTGTATTCTTTATCTGCTGAAGAGAAAGAATTTGGCCAGTTGATTATAAAGCTGTTAAATAATGCAGACATCAAAGTTCCATCAAAACATATTTTTAGATTACTCCTTCAGATACCTAAATTCTATCCTTCTTTTCCCAAAGCAGGCACATTTGATATTAGAGTATGGTATAAAATAGGTAAGAGATTTTATATAGCTACATCTCATCATTGCAGCATAACCTAGAAAATAAAACAGACCAACAGCTGGTTACCATTACAATACAGTCTATTTGTGCTGACAAAATGATTATGAATGAGGCAAATGAAATGGAAAAGAGCCCTGATAGAAGCAAAATGAAAAAGCCAGATCATCATGATAGTAAGACTCCCAGTGGGTTGCTAGAGAAAAATGAACCATGTTTTAAAAATATGTAGAATCAAATATATTCACTTTTGCAAGATATTTATAATGAAATCCAAAACTTTTCCAATTTACCCACATACTCAGACTCATTCTGTGTACCTCATTTGGAAAATAATGCTTCTGCTGCTGTGCTTTCTACAGTAACTCCTTCCTCTATACCAACTCAGATCAGAAAGGATCTTCCTCCTTCCCCTCTCAAGGAAACCAAAGTATAGTGACAGGAGACTATATCCACAGGCATTCTGCTTGCCAATCATAGAAGAGATAGATCTGGAAAACCCAGCTTGTAAACACAATACACACACAGCTTTTAACTTTTTACTCTTGAAAGAATTGAGGCATAGCATGTTTGATAGTGGAATCCAGGGTTCATTTACTCTTGGTTGTTTGGTAACATAATTCAAGGCTTCCAAGTGGTGCCAGGCAATGTAATCCATCTTGCTCACACATGCTTATCATTGGCACAATGCCTACATTTTGAATCACACTTAAAGACACTCATTTCAGAATAAGCTCAGAATAATCAAGATAGTGAGGATAAAAACTTACGAGCTATTACTCAGGAAATGATATCAGACATAGGCAGATATGCTGATTTAAAGGTTCAAGCACAAGTCCCACTCCTTCTCTTCATACAGTGCAAAGAACTACTATGTCAAGCATGGCTTTCTGTCCCAGAAGATAGTATTCACAATAAATCATTTACCCAGATACTCCAAAGTCCTACGGAAACTTACAACCAGTCTGTAAGTAGATTGCAAGAGGCTACAAAAAGACAAATTTCTCATGATAATGCAGCTAAAAGACTTCATCAATTAGCATATGAGAATGCTAATGAGGATTATAAATGAGTTTTAACCTCAGTGCTTCAAAATAAAGACTTTTCTAATTTACATACAAGCATGGCAAAATATCAGATCTACCACTCACACTTCTGCACACATGGCACAGACTTTATCCCAACATCTAGCCCATAAGGCTGCTATGATCAAATATTTTAATTGTGACACACTCACCAACCCTGGCTGGAGCCTATAAAAGCACCACCTCCCAGAACTGCTCATACTAGTACTAGACCAGGCTCAAATTTACCATGTAATCTGTGCCCATATTGCAAGAAAGATTTTCATTGGGCAAAAGGTTGTAGGTCTAGATTTCATAAGGATGGTACAATCCTGCTTCAGGGAACTATGCACCCTATTACTAGACCAGGCTCAGATTTACTGTGAAATCTGTGCCCACATTGCATGAAAGGTTTTCACTGTGCAAAAGATTATAAGTCTAGGGTCAGGGATTTAGCTCAGCAGTATAAGTGCCTGCATGTGAGTGCAAGATTGCGAGCTCAAATCCTGGTACCAAATAAATAAATAAAGTAAAAAAAAAAAAAAGACTGTAGGTCTAGATCTCATAAAGATGGCACACCCCTGCTTCAGGGAAATGGAGAATTGGCCCTTCCCCAGGGCTAGGCATAAACTCAGGGGACAGTATTAGTGTCCTGCCATCCCATGCACAGTTGAACCAGTTGTATCTGGTCCAAACCAAACAAACATCAGTTTCTCTGTCAGAATGAGTGTAAGGTGTGACATTAAATCCCTCCTACAAGGAGTCACTCAGAGTGTAACACTAGATTTACCAGCAGCTTCCTGCATTCATTTATTGGGGAGTGGAGAGAAACCAGTTTTAATTTCCACTGGAATCTATGGGCCACTGCCTGAAGGGACCATGGGATTAGTTATTGGAAAACTAAGCTCAATTATTAAAGGACTTACTGTAATTCCTACTATAATAAATAGTGATTATTATGAAGAAATATCAGTTGTGATGTGTTCCACTGACATGTGGGTGATTGGACCTGGTGTTCTAATCACTCAGATTTTACTCTTTCCCACAATCAATTCATCTTCTGCTCTCCACCCCTCACACAAGTCTCATAAAGATAAGCATCTGAGCAGAGAAATTTATTTTTTTTCAGGATATTACTGTTCATAGACTGTCATAGTTGTGTCAGTGGCTCCCAAGCCTCATGCCTTTGCATTATGCATTTGTGATTGGTTCATTGTCTAGTGCTTGGATTGGATTGGGGGTGTGAGTGCTACACTGGCCTAGGGGTAGAGTCAGGATGTGAGGCAATGGCAGGAAGAAGGTGTGTCTCTCTCTCTCTTGCCTGTTTGCACCTTGCTGTTTGCAGCCACCATGAACCACAACCCTACCATGCTGCCCTGCCTTGGAGCCAACTGAGTATGAACTGAAACCTCCAAAAACTGTAAGAAATAAACCTTTCCTTTCCCAACATTGGGCATTAGGTATTTTGTCTCAGTGACAAGTAAAAAGTAACTAAGACACCTTGGAACGACACACAGCATCTCTTAGTGCATCAGTCAGTGTCAACCATTTGGATAAATCATGGCCATTGCTTGACCAAATTGCTTTCCATGGAAGCTTATGAGACTTTTCTCTCCTGGTGACTCTCCTTAGGTACACTATACTCCGATGATCACGTTCCTCTGTGGTGCCACAATTGCCTTGGTCAGAAGATCTGGGATTCACCAAATGTAAGGTGTCACAGCTGAGTTTCTCTTTATGTCCTCAGTGCTTATTGACCTCAGAAGGCTTTTGTCTTAGCCTGTCTTTCTAGTTTCTGGTCTCTAAATCTCAGTTGTTGAACACCCAGAAGAAAAGCTTGATACTATTACAGTGTAATAAGGCAGTAAGCTAAACATTACTACTTATCTGAATATCAAACATTTTAAAACATAACATAGAACTATTATTTTCATCAACCATGGATGTCCCAGCATTTAAATACCTGTAGAATGTTAACAGTTGAGGGCTGGGGATTTAGCTCAGCAGCATAAGCACCTGCCTTGCAAGCATGCAGTTGTGAGTTCAATCCCTGGTACTGGAAAAAAAAAAGAGTATTAACAGTTGCATATTTTACACAGAAAACTAGAAATCAAAACCATACATATTGTATACATGTTGTATCATGACAATTATGACATTTTTGTAACAATCTGAATTTGTTTTGACATAAAATACCCTGTTAGTCAATCAGCCCTATGTAATACATAAGAAGCTTTTATCTAATTTATTGACTTTTAGTGGAATGTGAATCTCACAGGTTTTTGGTACCAGTAGAGGTCAGAATATGAAACAAAATTCTGTTACCATAAATAATCCCCATTTTACAATCTGGGAGACCTGTACATC
The DNA here is from genome assembly GCA_004027455.1 of Hydrochoerus hydrochaeris. NCBI lineage: Eukaryota > Metazoa > Chordata > Mammalia > Rodentia > Hydrochaeridae > Hydrochoerus > Hydrochoerus hydrochaeris. Next base: position 234,808 of record PVLA01001483.1, read on the forward strand.
TGGAGGCATGAACACATTTGATGCATCATGAGGTTAGTAACAATTAATTGTCATAGCTAATGAAAACCTTTGTATCAGAGCACCTTTAAATAAGCTTATTATCTAGAAAATTTAATCTTTTGACAATGACTAATGTAAGCATATCATAATAATATATTTTTTAAAAAAATGTATTAGGGTATCTCCCATAAGGTTATAGAGATTATTGGAGTTCCCTTATTAATGAACAAAAACTAGAGAAATTTCTCCAAGGCAGCTGCTTCCTTATTTATCAACTGGAATCCTGTTCAATAGTTTCCCCAAACCTGAAGGGCCCTTCAAAAAATTCAAAATTGAAAGAAAAAAAAAAAAAAACATTTTTTGAGCTCAATTATAACAGCTGCTTACAGAATACATAGATAAAACAAAGACACACAAAACAGTTTATAAAATTAGAGTGCCCGCAAATATATTTGGCCTATTTTAATTATGATGACTGTTTTATAGTTTTCATGTTTTTAAGTATAGTCAAGACATTTTTGTAGGTATGTTAACTGAGCCCTCTTGTAATAATAAAAAAAACCTTTTAATGTGGGTTCTAAGATGGTGGTTTGATTGGAATTTACAGCTATACAGGTTACTCACTGTTGTTTTGATAGCCATGTTTATATGACAGTGATATCTGATAGCAAAAAACTGTTTTTATAGCCACATATAACTGTTTCTGCTGATGGGACAACTGTTAAAGGCAATTTTAACTATGTCTAGGGGGTAAGCACTGAAGCAGTTAGGACAGCATGCCTCTTAAATTTTTTTTTTCAGGTGATTGAACTAAACCCTCGTTGTAAATTAGGTGGCAAATCTGATGAATGGTCTGCTGCAGGCCTTCCCTGGACAGTGGACAATGTGATTCCAGGTTCATTGTTTGTGGTCTTGATATAGGGTTCAATGTTTTGCATAAGTGGATTGAATTCTGATCAAGGTGTTGTTCTGATGGTAGGAAGTCCTCTTCTACTGGGTGAGAGGGGGATTCCTGATGCTTAGGTGCTAGGAGGTGTGAGCCAGTGGTTTGAGGTCTCTGTGCTTGAGAGAGATGCTGATGATTCCCTGTGGAGCTGTCCAGTCCATGGGCATACGCACTGAGATGGAGTCCATAATATTTCTGTCTTCTATGAGAATACACGCATGTTCTCTGCCCCAATGTAAGAGTGATGTTGGACCATTCCAAACATCTGTTTAGAGGTCCTGCCAAGCTACAGGGGCTAAAGATCCCAGAGAGTGGGTAGATTTTTGTGCTCAATGTAACATGACTGGTGGCAAATCAGAATTAAGAGCAGGATTTAGAGAGTTTAGAAAATATGTAGCAAAATTTAAACACATTTGAGGAGAGTTCTGACCTTGTAGTCCTCCTTTCTTTTGTTTAGCTAGCTGATTTTTAATTTAAGATGAGTACACTCAATAATTACCTGACCTTGGGATTATAGGGTATCCCTGTAACATGCTTTATATTCCAATTATCAAGAAAACTCTGAAAATGCCTGCTCACATCAACAGGACCTGTCAGTCTATATTTTCTGTGGCACTTGTAATGTAGCAAATGATGACACACAATGCTATATGACATGTTGATTTCATTTGCCTGAATGACAGATGGCATGGATCATATGTGAATATACTTAAGTTTGCTAAAAGAGGCTATATGGGTAATATCCATTTGCCATAAGTGATTGGTTCTAAGATCCCTAGGATTGTAGCCCTGTTGAGGAATAGGCCTTGGAATGACATGACATCACTATCTGTCTAGCTTCAATTCTGGTAATTTTAAATTCCTTTCACAGATTATAGAATTTTGAAGAAAAAACTCATGGGGTTGTTTTGCTTTGTCAAAAATTGAAATCAGGTTGATGAGATCATCTGCTTTATGATTTCCCATTGATAATGAACCTGAGAGATTAGAATGGGCTCTAATATGATTGATAAAAAATGGAGCAGTTCTGTTGAGTATAGCTTTCTGTAGTTTTAAAAATAGTTCTAATAAAGTAGGCTCAATGGTGGAAATGACTTCAGTCTTTTGTGTTAGATACTGTGTGAGAGGAGTCACTTAATACGTTAAGGGTTGGTCTGTGAATTGTTATAAAACACATAGAGTAGCCTTGATTTCTGAGTGCTGTGCGGAATCCCTCTTTGTAGAGAAGAAGTGCTGGAAAGAGAAGCTCCAGATAGCTGCTTTCCCCTTAAAAGAACCACCTGTAAAGTAGGTAGGAGCCACTGTCAATGGCTTAAAATGAGTGACCTTTGAGAGAACAACAAAAGTGTGAAGGAAGAATTGTAAAAGAGGGTCACTATAGGTAGTGACTACCTATTGTCCCTAGAAACTGAGAAACATGCTACCTGCCAGAATAAGGCAATTTGGAGCAATGTCTGTCTCTGTTGAGCATTTAGTGGTACTACAATGACAGCTGGATCATGTCCAAAGAGCTGACATGCTGTATTTCTTCCCATAGTCACTATTTTTGCTATTTGTTCTACATATAAACTGGAGAGATTTTACAAGTTAATTTGGCAAGAATAGTCATTCCATAGGAGAACAAATGTTGTTAATTCATTGTCCTAACATTCCTGTAGGGGAATGAGGCATCTGTCATACAAATAGATAAAGAGGTTGAGTAATAAACATTGCCTAGAATGCAGACATTTTCAACTAATTTTAGTTCTTGTCTGGCTGCTTCTGTGAGTTTCTGGGGAGAATTTAAGTACTTATCACCTTAAAGAATAATATACAAATTTTATAACTGATAGGTTGCTATGCCTAATTTGGGCCTAAACCAATTAATATCTCCTAAGAGTTTTTGTAAATCATTTAAAGTTCATAGATTATCTATCCTTATCTGAATCTTTTGTGGTTTGATTACCCTCTCAGAAACAATAGAGCCCAAATAACTATAAGGACTTAGCATTTGTACTTTGTCAGATGCTAATCAAAGGCCAAAAGCAAGTAAATCTCTCTTGACTTCTTCAAATAGCATCAGTAAGTTAGATTTAGGGGACATAGAAAATAAGATATCATCCATATAGTAAAAAGTATAAGCCTGAGAGAATTAAGTTCTACATCTTTTCAAAGCTTGTGCTACAAACAATTGGCACAGTATGGCACTATTTGCATTCCCTGTGGAAGCCCAGTCCATTGAAAACTTTTGGCTGGTTCATGAAAATTAATGCTAGGTACCGAAACAAAAAAAGATCAATCCTGAGTCAGGGATTTAGCTCAGCAGCATAAGTGCCTGCCTGGCAAGCCTGAGGTCATGAGTTTGATCCCTGATACAAAAAAAAAAAAAAAGTAAATCGTGAGAAGAGAGTGGGATATTTAAAAAGCAGTCTTTAAGATCAATACCAACCAGAGCCCAGTGCCATGGGATTACAGTAACACTAGGTAGTCCAGGTTGTAATGCCCCCATTGGCAACATGCAAGCATTTACAGCTCTCAAGTCTTGTATTAATCTCCATTTCCCTGATCTTTTTGGAATTACAAACACAGGAGTAATCCATGGACTAAAAGATGGCTCAAGGTGACCTAATTGTAGCTGCTCTTCTACTAATGTCTATACGATCTTTAACTTCTCCTGAGTTAGGGGCCATAGAGGAACTCATTTTAACTTTGTAGTTTTGCACTGAATTGGCAATACAGAGATAGGTAGAGAAGTGCCAATGGCCCCTGCTATAAATTTGACTCATATCCAATTCCAGATCTACCTTGTTTTATTAAAGGCTTAACTGGAAGTGTAAAAACCTCATAAGTTCTTGCTTAAACCTTTGTTTTCTTGACTTTCCATCTTAGCCTTCATCTTGTTAGTGGATGATATGTTCTTCTGAGGGGCAGAAGTAACTAGGACAGTGCTTTACTCTTCCATAAAGTCTCCACTCCATAAATTGATGGGAATGGGTGCAGTAAATGGTGTTATAATGACTGTCTGCCCATCAGGGCAATATATAGAAGTGGCATAGCACTCTGCAATATAGATTGAGGGGAGCCTAAGCCTATCATGGCTGTGGAGACATGTCTAGTTGGCCAAGCAGATGGCCAACATTGGCTATGGACTATAATGACATCAGCTCCTGTATCCATTAGTCCAACAAAGGATTTTCCATATAATTCAATAGTGCAAGTAGGTCTTTATCTTAGTTACTTTTTATTCATCTCTGAGACAAAATACCTGATGCCCAAAGTTGGGAGAAGAAAGGTTTATTTCTTACAGTCTTTGGAGGTTTCAGTCCATACTCAGTTGGCTCCAAGGCAGGGTAGCATGGTGGGGCCACAGTTCATGGCAGCTGCAAATAGCAAGGTGGAAACAGGCAAGAGAGAGAGAGAGAGAGTAAGAGAGAAAGAGAGAGAGAGAGAGATGCCTTCTTCCTGCCACTACATCACATCCTGGCTCTACCCCTAGGCCAGTGTAACACTCACACCCCCAATCCAATCCAAGCGCTAGACAATGAACCAATCACAAATGGATAATGCAAAGGCATGAGGCTTGGGGGCCACTGACATAAACCACAACATTCCACCCCTGGTCCCCAAAGACTCATGCATATTCTTTACATAAAAGACATTTAGTCCATCAACAAGAGTTGCCAAAGTCCTAACATTTTCAGCATTGCTGAGAAGTCCAAGTCCCAAGTCTCCTCTGATATCTATGGTAAACTCTTAACTGTAAATCCCTGTACAAATGAAACAAGGTTAAACATTTCTGAAATGCAAAGGCACAAGATAAACATTGCCATTCCAAAAGTTACAAACAGGTGAATATAAAGCATTGGAAACAAAGCAAGTCCAACATCCAGCAGGGTGAACATTAAGTTCTAGAGTTCCATGCTCAGTATTTGAAGCAATATGGTTGCAAGCTCCAAAAGGCTTGGGTATTCCACCCCAATGGCACTTCCAGGGATTTTAGCTCACATAGCTTTTCTCTTAAACCCTCTCTACTCACTCTTTGCAGATTTCCTTGGATGATCCAAGTTCCTGGCTTTCCTAAACTTCTGGGGTATCCACTACACCTTTGGCTTCACCCTTACATCTTTACAAATTGCCCTCTCAGAGGCACACTGCTTGACCTCCCAGGCCCTTTGCAATCAAGGTGGAAGCCATCTTACCCTCAGAATTTGTGCATTTTCCTTGCACCTAAAATTAGCACCATGTGGATGCCACCAAGGTTTGCTGCCAGTTGGAGCAGGAGCCAGGCTTTTCTTTCTCTTGGCTTTAGGGATCCAGTGCCTGGATTGCTGGGCTCTGTTTACCTGATTGTGAGGAAAAGCTTCTCTATGTTGCTGTCATTCTAGAGCCTCATTTGGCTCTGCCATCATTTTGGAACCTAATGTGGCTGCCGCCATTCTGGAACCTCATGTGGCCTCTGTCACCATTTTTTTTTTTATTTAAGAAAAAAAATTTTGAAACAGAAAGAGGGTAGAAATAATACAAAATCTCAAAAACAAACAAAAAAACAAAAACAAAAATAGTAACCAGTAAGAAATCACTAGTTGATAATTACATATTTTCCTCTTAGAAGTAGTTGTTCAAGTTACAAAAGTAAAACCTACAAAGTGGACATCCAAGCACTGAGACTGCAATCAGTTTTGTTCATCCATCCAACTAAAACTTTAGCAACATGGTTATCAATCCCACACACTCAAACATACATGCAGTTATATCCTTTAGAATACTTTCTTTTCCTCTCTTTTTTTTCTTTACAATAACTATAATACATTCTCGTAAACTACTTAGAAGTTCTACACATGTATAAGTCTCTACACATATACCTAGCCTTTCTGTATTAGAGGGAGAAACAAATCAAAACAAGTCAACACTGCATCTTCATTCACATTTTTTATTCTTAGGTTATAATTCCTCTTGTCATCTTCTAGCCTTTGTATCGTTGCTTCCTGGTTCCTTGCTATTTTTAAGAGATCCTTCCTTTCACGATCATATGTTGCAAATCTATCTTCACGTTTTGAAAATTTGTCTTTAGTTTCTGTTAAAAGGTTTTGTCAGCTTTCAATGTAGTTTTTAATTTCCTGATACTCTCTTTGGATCTGTTTCATGTATTCTAGGTTTTGTTTATATTCTTCATCAAAGGCTTCTCTCCTTTCTCTGGGTTCCTCTATTCCTTCATTTGTGTCTACTTGAGGATTACCCAGGACTTCTTTTATTAATCTTCTTATATCTTGCTTCACCTGAGTTAGAATTTCAGATTTAAATTCGTCAATGATGTCATGGAAGTATTTCTTTATTTCTGATGAGGCTGTCTCTGACATTACAGGTTTGCTGCCCTCAACTTCCTCTGCATTTACCTCTGCTGGACTCATTTTCCCTGGTTCTGCAGTTGGAGACCTTTTGTTATTTCTCTGTCTTATTGTGTTTCCGGTCCCCTTCAGATGGATGGGTGGTGGAAGTCTCTGGGTCTTTTGTATTGCTTACAGTTTTTTCTGCAGTGCACTTGCTAGTGAAGTGCTGCCCCCCCAGTCCCCTGTGGATCTGCGAGGTGCATGCTGAAAGCCAGCCCTTCCCCTTACATGTCAATCAGTTTATGCTTCAGCAAGTTTGTGTGTTCCCTGGGGATGCCACTGGCTCAGAACAGCCTTGTCCCTGGCTATTGGGTTTCAACCAGGGGCCTGGCCCAGCCTAAGCAGATCCCACCAATCTGCTTTGAACTAGGAGTCATCGATGGACACCGCCTTGGGTTTTGATTCAAGCCGGCCCTGCCCAACTCCAAAATGTCATCTAGCCAGTCCTTCTGCTCTGGGGAATCCAGTTCTCATCACTCACCAAGATTCATGCAGCTCTACTGGCTGTTTCTACTCCCTGCCACAGCACCTCCTCCAGCTGAGGGTCTGGAGCTCACCAACCCCTGCTCGTCTGACTCTAAAACGTGCCTGTACAGCAACCGGGGCTTGTCCAGCTCCAGTCCTCCATCCACGCTTCTTCTTTTTTCTTTTCTTTTTGCTCAGTTTCTTCCTGGGTCATGAGAATTCCTCTCCTTTTGTCTGGCTTTCTCCATGTTGTCAGATTCCAGTATCTGAGTTGTTTTTTTTTTCAGAGAGGCTCTCTTATTGTGCCACCACTCAGGCAGCCATTTGCAATCTCCTCTGTCACCATTTTAGATCATGGTGCTCTGAGGCTTTCTCCTCTGAGAAAATTTTTTCACTTTTGCAGTTTTGAGGCTGCAAAGGATGGAGACACATTGCTTCCTGGGATTTCCCCTGGCTCTCTTTCTTATTTTTCTGTTTCTTCTCAGCAATCAAAGTCTCATCTCTATCTTTACAATCCACAGCTTTATTGGAGTTTTCCTTCTGGCCAAACTCACAGCATTTTAAATTATCCTGCTAGGTTCTTTGCTCTTTATTTGCAACATATATCTGGCAAAAATCCCCCAACAATAGCCATGCCACACTCTCAACATTTGACTGCCTTGAAATTTCCTTTGCCAGATTAATCAGTCCATTGCCCTTAATTTCAGTCTCCGGCAAAGTCTCTGGGCATGAGCAAAATGCAGACAAACTTTCTGCCAAGCCATAACACACATGGTGGGGAATCCAACAATCAATGCAGTCCTTCTGCCTAGCAGAAACCTCCCAAGCCTGGTCTTTACTGGTAGACTTTCTATCAGCCTTCTTGTCTCCTGAGCTTTGACTAGAATCCCCCATACAGAACAGCCTAAGCTGTTCTAATTCCACTCTTTCAGGTGACATCTCCAAAACTTTCTAAACTCTTCTTGCAAGCCATTTCCAAAGGCTCTTGAAACCCATGGTCGTGTATAGTCACAGCATTGACTCCATTCCTTAGTACCAAATTCTGTCTTAGTTACTTTTTATTTATCACTGAGAAAAAATACCTGATGATCAAAGTTGAGAAAGGAAAGGTTATTTCTTACAGTTTTGGGAGGTTTCAGTCCATACTCAGTTGGCTCCAAGGCAGGGTGGCATGGCGGGGCCATGGTTCATGGTGGTTACAAACAGCAAGGTGGAAACAGGCAAGAGAGAGAGACACACCTTCTTCCTGCCATTGCATCACATCCTGGCTCCACCCCTAGGCCAGTGTAGCACTCACACCCCCAATCCAATCCAAGCACTAGACAATGAACCAATCACAAATGCATAATGCAAAGGCATGGGGCTTGGGGGCCACTGACATAAACCATGACACAAGGTAATTCCTGAGGAGACTTTAACTGACCTTAACAGATAGCAAAGAAAGAAAATTTTATTAACACAGGTCTTACTTTTTTTTTATTAACACAGGTAACACTGGGTGCCTTAAACACCCAGCAGAAAAGCACATACAAAAGATGAACATCCTATATTTTATTTCAACTGCTTTAATTATAAAAACAAAAAGGGAGATATGTTAGGGACCACAAATGCACAGTGACTGGTTTTGTATATTTCCCTGTGAGATGAAAGGAAGGGTTGAGATTGTTGATACCACCAATCTGGGATTTCCCATTGGCTCTTCCAAGCATAAGATCATCTATACCTTCTTAAGTTATCTCAGGATTATACTCAAGGACAAGATACCACTAAGCATAATATCATCTATGCCTTCTTAAATCATCACAGGATTATACTCTGAGTCAAGATACTTGAAACAAGATTATTAACACCCTCTGAAGTAGGAGTCTTTGAATTAATTGTAATCCTTTTGCTAGCCCCACTTGACTGGATACTGCTAATAAACAGTGGCTGCTTTGAGAGTAGAGAGTTCATTGGATCCAGAGACTTTAACTTCCCAGCCATTGTTGGAATATGAGACTTGTCTCTGTTTTTTATTTTTCTCGTGGCATTCTAGAAACAGCCAATTGGGACTCTTGGCCAGGTTCCTGATAAGTCTGGGGGATTATCTGTTGTGGATAGAAAAATGTTTTGAATTGTGCACATATCAGGCCTCTCACAATGTTGCTCACAATTTAACCAAGAGGGTGCCTTTGCTGCTACAGGCAGTCAACTTGCTTTTGATATGCAAGTGTATAAGCAAGTTAGAATAGCAACCAGGAGAGCCTTGAGGGAGCTACCCTCAAGGGATGAGACATCCTTGGGTTTCACTTCTATTCTTGAGTCTGAATAAACCATGTCAGGAGTTTACAGTTCACTTATTGCAAGATAGTGAGAAAATTATAAGTGAAACAGAGGTTAACAAGTTAATAGTTCAACTATCAGCTTTTAAAAATGCAAATAACTGGTATAGGCCACCAGGAATTTCCTTGGGGTATCCTTGTTTGGCTTGACTTGGTGAGGCAGGACCTGCACTATGGAGTTGGGGTTTGCAGCCCTGACTCCCACATGTTGAGGAGTGAATTTCACTAGGACCTACCAAGCCTTTCAATGCCCAGCCACTGAACTCAGCCATGGGCTGGGAAGGCAGGACATGGCTCCAGAAAGGTGGAACATGGCTCTGGTGTGCCCAAGCCTCCCAGGGTTTTCCCAATACCTGCACATGAGCTTTATGCATCAAAAGTTTATAAAGTTCTAGCACTGCCTGCACTTGGATCCCCATTAGCAGTTGGGGCCTCCAGGCCAATATCTATGGGGACAGCACTGGGGTCACCTGGTGGTAACAGTAGCCCTGCAGTGGCCTGAGATCATCTTGCAATCTGCCTGCACACCATCCAGCCATGCCTACTACCACCAGGGAGGGAAACAGGAGCCGCAGCCTGAAAGGGGAACCACAAATGGTGAAGGAGAGTCCAAAGTTCCTAATTACAAATGCAGGGGTTTTTTTCCCCTCTGTACCTTACTACAAAAATTCCTTATAATCTTCAAGTCTAAAAAGGGTGAAAGAGCTCCGGTCATGGAGGAACTCAAGGTGCAGCACAGAAAGGCAATTTGTCCACCCTCTCAGTAAGCACCCCAGGCCTGAGCTGGGAGAAGAGCCAGCAGCCCCAGAGCTCTGACCATGGAGGGACTCAAGGTGCAGAGCCTACTGGTGCATGGGCTGAGAATCAAACAACCACCCACCCCACTCCACCCGACTATTAGCAAGTGAGAGCCAGAGATCTAGACATCTCTTGAGAGGTTGACCATATGCAATGTAGTAAATAGAGGGGATTTCCTTCTACCATCTCTTTGAAGGCAAATATTGTTATCACTATTTTGCTTTGTTTTGATTAATGGTATTGCTCTATTCAATGTTCTCTTTTGATAAGTTCTAGAATGTCCTGTATTTCCTTGGATTTGGCTATACCTGATTGAAAGAACAACTGTTGTGAAGATAACAGGATATACTATGGTACCTATTACTGTTATGCCAGTAACCTGTTGAGGGTTTCTGTACCAATTTCACTGCATTGTCTCAGTTGGCTTTGTTCTATCTTGTTCTGTTGTATTTTGCTATTTTCAAAATAATAAAAAATTAAAATAAATAAATAAATAAATAGTAAATAACAACAAAACATATCAGTAAGGTACTGAGCAAGCTGAAACATGAAAAAACTAAACAAATAATGGACTTGAAAAGCAAAAGAAGGAAAATAAAGCATTCTAAAGGGTATAACTGCATGTATGTTTAAGTGTGTAGGATTGATAACCATGTTGCTGTTTTTGTTGGATCATTGAACAGAACTATTTTCAGCCTCACTGTTTGAATGCTCACTTTGTATACTTTAATTTTGTAACTTGAACAACTATATCTAGAAGACAATATGTAATTTATCAACTAGTGATTTCTTACTGTTTATTTTTTTCTTTTTCTTTGAAATTCTGTTTTGTTTCTTCCCTTTTTTTCTGTTTTGCTTTTTTTCCTCTTTAAATAAAAATTTAAAAGGGTTAAACATGCTCATAATTTAAATTTCAAAAACAAAAGGGGGAGTTTACCTCATAACAGATTTCACTTGGCAGTATATACTATTTAAAATTTTTAACATTCTAATAAAGATGGAACTACCACAACAGAAAGATAATGCAATCAAATAAATGCTAAAAAGAGTCCTTTGGAAAGATCTTCATACTGAACAATAAAAACCCCAAGACCAGTGCTAATTTGGGGTCAAGGGTATGCTTATGTTTCTCCAGGAAATGTTAAATGGCCTATCTGGGTGCCAGTGTGTGCTGCCTGGCAGTATCATGGACCCAAATCCAGAGAAGAAGTTGATTCCACCTCTCAAAAATCAGATGCTCAGCCCTATTACAGTGATGCCTCAGAGACCACACCACAGTCCATAGACAAGGATGAAGTTAGAACTAACCTTAATTGACCCAGGATGTTCAGGAGATGGTAACCAAAAACAAAACCAAAGGTCTACATAGGTGATAAAAGTATATAGAGATAACTACTAAACTAAAATGTTTAAGGAAAGTAGGGGACACAAAAGTTATTAGCATTCTTAAGCTAAGGCTAAAACATGTTAATTATTGGTAAGATTTTTGTCTTTTGCAAATTATTTTTTACAAGAAATCTCTGCTGATTGACATACAACATTTGTGACTGGTCAATTTACAGTTATAAATTCTAAATTTGTAAAAGATTATTGTAGTTCAATTTGGCTAAAAATATATTTGAGTGCACTCTGATTTTCTAAGGTGTTTGTCTGCCTGTGTATCTGTCGTCTGTTTGGCTAGTCTGTAAGCAGTTGTTGGGAGTCAGCTGAGCTAGTGATCACTCACAGATGTGGAGTTGAAAGTACAAATGCCCATACAGGAGTGCCCAAGTCCATGGAGCACTTGAGAAAAGCCCTCAGGGCATGGGGTGCTGGAAGTGAACAGGTATTTTAGCCCTGAGAACCCGGGCATAAGAAGTAAGCTAGTTCAGCAAAGGGGCATGATACAAGTCTTTAGCCACCCTGGGAACTTAGAGAGTTCTTACAGATATACTATAAGCTGTATGCTTGTTTCTATTCTGTCCCAATTTGTACAGATCATCTGTCTGTGTTTGTCCAAATTTGTCCATTCTATACACAGATGTTCCTTTTATTCAAACTCAATGATTTTTTCACTCTTTTCTTTCTTTTGCATTTTTCAATCATTTAATCAAGGTTTATTTGGGTTACAGATTTAGAAAGCATACTTCCACCTGTATTTCCAGCTGGTCAAAATAATGCCAAAATTGGTTACATAAATATAATGTATAGTGTTGTTTATTACTGACTTGAGAGTCTTTCACTGATCAAAAATTAATAGGTTAAATGATATGATTGAGTTTTTTATAAGTCATCAAATACTAAGATAATTAAAAATCCCTTAGGGTGGGGAGAGACTATTGGACAGGACTCCAACTGATGAATAAGAAAGCAGCTGCCTGGCTGGGGGTTAAGCTTGGTACTGCAAAAAAAAAAATCTATTAAAAAAAAAGGCTGGAGATTTAGCTCAGTGGCATAAGTGCCTGCCTGGCAAGCACAAGGTCATGAATTCAATCCTTGGTACTGCACCAAAAAAAAAAAAATCTTTAAAAAAGGGGAGGCTGGGGATTTAGCTCAGTGGCATAAGTGCCTGCCTGGCAAGCACAAGGTCATGAATTCAATCCTTGGTACTGCACCAAAAAAAAAAAAAATCTATAAAAAAAAGGGGAGGCTGGGGATTTAGCTCAGTGGCATAAGTGCCTGTCTTGCAAGCACATGGTCATGAGTTTGATCCCCAGTACCAATTAAAAAAGAAAGAAAGAAAGAAAGAAAGAAAGAAAGCAAGCAGCTGCCTGGTAACATTTAACCAGTTCTTGTTCATTGATTGGATGCCCCAGTGATCTCCATAACCTTATGAGAGACACCCCAACTAACATTACAAAAATATTATTGTAAAATGTTCACCTTGGCCATCATCAAAAGAAATAACACAATAAGTTTTTGACTTAAAAATGCCCATACATAGGTTTTTATATGGTTATGACAAATGATTGTTATTAACCTCATGGTATATTCATGAATTCATGCTTCCATATGAACAGGTCTTCCAAAATGTAAAACAGGGGTTGTGTATGGTGACATAATTTTGTTTCAGATTCAGTCCTCTGCCTTCAAAAAATGCTTATGAGATATACATCTCATTAAAGATAATCAAGTTAGGTAAAAGCTTCTGATGTATTAGATAGGGATGATTGACCAAAAAGGGGATATCTTATGTAAAAAATGTAAATTCAAGTGTGTTACAAAATGTCATCATGATTGTCATACTATAATGTTGTATGTGGTTTGGATTTCTAATTTTCTGTGTAAAATATACAACCATTTGTTAACATTCTACATGTATTCAAATGTTTAAATATCCATGGTTAATAGGAAATGATTTCATTTCATGCTTTAAGATACTTGACACTTAGTAATGTTAATGACATTTAGTAATGGTAATGTTAAGTTTATTGCCCTTACTACACAGTATTGTTATCAGTCTTTTATTTTGGATGTTAAACAACTTTGGTTTAGAGACCAAAAATTAGAGAGATATATTGGCTAAGAGGGTAGCCAATATTTTGGCCCTAGCCTTCTGGGTCAATGAGGACCTAGAACATAAGAGAACGTCTGCTGCATCATCTCATACTCGGTGAGTCCCTGCTCTTCTGATCAAGAAGATTATGAAACCACAGAGGAAAGTGATTATTAGTGTGCAGTGTACCTAAGGAGAGTCATCAGGAGAAAAATATCTCTCTGGCTTTCATAGAAAGCAACTTGGTCAAGCAATGGCTATGACTCATCCAGATGGCTGACACTGACAGAAGAGTTGAGAGGTGCTACATATGGTTCCAAGATATTTCCTGAGAAGACTTAACTGACCTTGATAGATAGCAAAAGACTAATTAAATTTAATACGGGTCTCACCTTAACTTGGTCTTGAACATCCTGCAGATGAGTATAACTTCAAGAGACATAATATAATGCCATAGTAAAACGTTAGCTATAAAAGAAGCTCAAATCCTTAATTGTTGACAATTGTTGGTTATACTGGTAACTGTCTACTGTTATGGATTAATGGACTGTATAGGTAGGATTGAAATAACAGGAGTTCTCCTAACACAGCTTTTCCAGCTTCAGCAGATCACCCATTCTGTGCAACAACAAAACAAAAGAGAGGTATATGATGGGAGCCATTGAGGTTGGAAATTGACCACATAAGTGAGGCTGAGGTATGGCCTTCCTAAGAACAAAGAGCACCTGGGCAAGCCATGTGAAGGAGCTGCTTCAGCCCAGAGAACACTCAGTCCCAAGACAATCTGAACTGTGGATTGTCATGTGACATTAAACATAAAAATAAATGCCCTTCCAGTGAAGGGGCAGCCCCTTTCCTCCCATCCCGAGAAAGAGGTCTCCACCTAACCCCAACTTTCATCTCTTCTTTATTCTCATTCTTCCACCATCCTTCCACCTGGAAAACATCTGGAACTGTGTGGTCACGACAAGGAAGATTCTTCTTCTTTTTCACTTTTCTCGGTGCTAAGGAGCTGATAAGGAGGTGACTTTGAAGAGGGTTTGGTGTTCTATGGTCTCAAAGTGTTCAGTCAGAAAATGAGTCAGGGTATGGATCACACAAGGACCCAAAAAGAGGACCATTAGGAGGGCTATTAAAGGTCCTAGCAGAGTTCCTATCCATGAGGGGAGGAAGTCCAGAGATCCTTAACAGGAAGAGCCTCCCATGATATTTTGAGCCCTTTGTTTGAGACACTCCCACAGCTGGCAAGAGTTTTCTGTTACTATCCCTGACTTGTTGGCATAAGAACAGCATTCTTCTTCCAGGAAAAACAAGTACGTCCATGTTGGGCTGTCAAGAGATCTTTGATTTTGGAGGATGACTGCAGCCAAAGAATTTATTTGGTCTTACAACATGTCTATTGAGGAATACATGTTGGCAAAAGTCTCCTGCTAACTGGGCACTTAATTGTGAGAAGTTTTATTGGCCCATACCCATGGCTGTCCACTTAGGCTTAAGCTTCCTGTTATTGCCAGCTAGAATAGACAATATTATGGGGTCATACTTTTGATGTGACTGATATGCATGTTGTGCCCATGTTCAGGACCTAAACAGACAGGTCGGGTACAAGAAAAGCAAGTCCACAAAGATGTATTGTGGTACTATTAAACACTTGGGGAATCCCATTGAAACAAAGTAAGCCCCATAGGAGCCCCCAGAAAAACTAAAGTAACAGTGAAAACATCTATACAGTCAGCAGAGACATTCTGGCCCTGAGAGGAATCCAGGAAGCAAGTGGTGTTCCCCATGCCATCATGGGATAAGACTGGAGTAAGTGATCAGAGGCACTAATAGAACTGAGCTTAAAATCATTCTGGGTTAGACCTAGAGCTCAGTAGGAGAGAACTGAAAGAACTCCCAACCAATAGTTATTACCCAGCTCTGGATTTACAGCTTGGGGGATCTGATAGGTGCCATTGACTAGGCACAGGAGATCAGGAGTTGGATGTCCTGTGTGATTTGTAATGGGCAAAGGGGCCAATGGGAACAGAGGTGGTTTGGGGAAGGAATTTTGTTTATTTATTTATTTTACATTTTATTTCATTTTATGGATTTTCATTCAATCCATTTTATTTCAAAGATAAACAGAATAAAAAAGGAGAAGAAAAAAACTACAACAAAATTTCCAAACATGTCAATCAGAGGGCAAAAATGGTACATATTGTACATTGTCATCCCCAAATCATTCACCCAGAGCACAAGACATTTACATTAAATTGTCAAAGCAATACCAGCAAACATTTTTCTCTTTAGCAAATTCAAAAAAATCAGTAGTATAAGTATCTTAACAATATATATATATATATATATATATATATATATACACACACACACACACAAATATGTTTTTTCTTTCAGCTTCTCACATTAATGAAACAACACAATATTTACACATGCACATGTTATTTATTTCACTAGTGAGTATGTTCTCAAACTGCATCCATTTACCTATAAAAGTCTCCAATTTATCCTTCTTTATGGCTGAGTAGTATTCCACTATATAAAAATACCACATCTTTTTTATCCATTCCTCAGTTAATTGGCATTTAGGTTGTTTCTAAGATCTGGCTATTACAAACTGTGCTGTAATAAACATGGGTGCACATATATCACTGTGTTGTGATTTTTTTAGTTCTTTTGGGAGGATACCCAGAAAGGGAATAACTGGGTTGAATGAGACCTCTAATCCTAGTTTTTTGAGGAATCTCCACACTGATTTCCACATTGGTTGCACCAGTCTGCACTCCCACCAACAGTGCAGAAGAGTGTATTTTTCCTCACAGTCCCTCTAGCATTTGTTATTGCTTTATTTCTTCATATTAGGCATTCTTTCTCAGGTGAGGTGGGATTTCAGTGTTGTTTTAATTTGCATCTCTCAAATGATCAGTGATGTTGAACTTTTTTTCACATATTTATTTGCTGTTTGTAGTTTGAAAGTTTTAATTCATCTCAGATGACCATTTTTGTATTGGGTCTTTAAACCTTGGAAGAGTGATTTTTTTTTTTTTTTAGTTCTTTCTGTGTTCTCAATAGTAATCCTTTGTCTAAGGAACAACTGGAAAACATTTTCTCCCACACAGTGGGTTGTCTCTTCACTCAGATGGTGGTTTCTCTTGCTGTGCAAAAGCTTTCAGTAGGGTGACATGCCAGTTGTTGATTCTTTGGGATAGTTCCTGTGCAATGGTGGTTTTGTTCATACAGTCTTTGCCTACACCAATGTCTTCAAGAGTTTTACGTACTCCGTCTTCCAGAAGATTTAATGTTTCTGTTTTAATATTAAGACCTTTGATCCATTCTGATTTCAGCTTAGTATATGGTGAAAAATATGGGTCCAATTTTAATCTTCAGCATGTGAAGAGCCAGATTTCCCAGCACCATTTATTAAACAGGCTGTCTTTCTTTCAGTGAATGTGTTTGGCACCTTTGTCAATGATAAGATGGCTTAGTGTGTCTGGAGTTGTTTCTGCATCTTCTAATCTATGCCAATGATCTTCAGGTCTTTTTTTTTTCTTTTTTGCCAGTACCACACTGTTTTTAATCACAGTAGCTTTACAGTATAATTTCAATTCAGGGATTGTGATGTCCCCTGTCTTGTCTTTGTTGCCCAGAATTATCTTTGCTATTCTAGCTCTCTTTTCATTCCAGATGAATTTTAGGATTGTGTTATGGTTTATATTTTGTGTCAACTTGAGAAATTTAGAATTTTAATGGAGACTCACCAGGGTGCTGGGATTCTTACTTTGTAAATATCCTCATCCTGTGCAAGAGGAGGGCACAGAAGTTTTGTGAGTGCTACACCTGCCCTGGAGGGAGGAGGGTGGTTGGTTTACAATATAATGGAGAAGAGGCTTGTTCCACCCCTTTTGCCGTGGCTGCTACCTTGAAGTTTTGCCCCAATGTCATGGTACAGTGCCTTGGAGCCAGCTGATTGTGGACTGAAACCCCCAAAACTATAAGCTAAATAAACTTTTCCTTCTTAAATTTAGGGTGTCAGGTGTTTTGTCCCAACAACAAGAGAAAAGTAACCAAGACAAATTGTTTTCTCTAATTCTGTGAGATACGCTTTTTGAATTTTGATTGGAATTGCATTGAAATTTGTATAACCATTTTGGAAGTATGGCCATTTTTACTTTATCGGCTCTTTCTACACAAAAGCGTGACATGACTCCATTTTCTAATATCCTCTTCAGTCTACTTTTTCAGAGTACTGTATTTTTCAATGTATAGGTCTTTTACATCCTTCATTAGACTGATTCCTAGGTGTTTCACTTTTTTTGGATACTATCACAAAAGATATTGTTTCCCAGATTTTTCTCAATTAGTTTGTTATTCATGTACAAGAAGGCTACTGATTTTTGAATGCTGACTTTGTAACCAGCTATGTTACTGAATTTGCTTATTAAAACTAATAGTCTTTTGGTGGAGTTTTTGGGGTCTTCTAAGTAGAGTATCATGTCATCTGCAAATAATGATAGTTTAATTTTCTCTTTTCCCATCTTTATTCCTTTTATTTGTTTTTCTTATCTAATTGCTCCAGATAAACTTTCCAGGACTGTGTTGAATAGCAGTGGAGACAGTGGACATCCTTGTCTTGTTCCTGATTTTAGAGTGAAAGCTTTCAGTTTTTGTCCATAGATTGAGAATAAGACCATCTTTTCCAGTTTTTAGTAGGGTTTTTATTATGAATGGGTGCTGGACTTTGTCAAAAGCTTTTTCTGCATCTATTGAGATGATCAAATGATTTTTGCCCTTGGTTCTGTTAATATGGTGTATTACATTTATGGATTATGTATGTTGAACCATTCCCTGGGATGAATCCTATTTGTTCATGATGCACAATGTTCTTGAAGATTTGCTGCAGTTTTCTGCCAGTATCTTACTGAGGATTTTTTGCATTACTGTTCATTAGGAAGATTAACCTGGAAGTCTCTTCCTTAGTTGCATCTTTCTCTGGTTTTGCTATCAGAGTAATGCTTGCTTACAGGAATGAATTTGGAACTATTGCTTCCCATTCATTTTCATTAAAGAATCTGAGAAGTAGTGGTGTTAGGTCTTCTCTAAATTTCTCATAGAATTCATCAGGGTATCAATCAGGGCCTGCACTTTTCTTTGTTGGTACATTTTTAATTACATCTTTGGTTTCATTTATTGATACTGGGTTATTTAGGATTTTTATGTCATCTTGACTCAGCTTTGGTAATTCATATATATCTAGGAATCTGTCCATTTCCTCTGTTAGAATACAAGTTTTCTTTTCTTTTCTTTTCTTTTTTAGAATACAAGTTTTCAAAGTAGGCATATATGACTTTCTGGAGTTCAAAGTAGGTATAGATGACTTTTCTGGGTCTGTTATGATTTCACACTTTTCATTCCTAATTGTGTGTTTGAATCTTTTCTTTCCTTTTTTTTTTTGATAAGGTTGGCCAAGGATCCGTCAATTTTATTTAATCTTTCATAGAACCAATTATTTGATGCATTGATTCTTTGTTTTTTTGTTTTGTTTTGTTTTAGTCTCCAGTGTGTTAATTTCTGCTCTGATCTTTATAATTTCCTTGGTGAAGGAATTTTAACACAGGATAGGGGTCATAGTAGTAACTAGACTTATTATTTTTAAAATAAGCCATGGGTTTCATCCTCACCCATCCCTCTGGACTCTTATCTGGTGATCTGATGACCAGTCATGATGGGAAGGGCCTGGAATAGTGCAAGGTGTTGCAAGTTCCCTGACTAGAGGACTAGAGGGCAGCTGAGTTAGAAGATTGTGTTTAGATCTACCTTACTCTATGCCACAGTTCCATCTCAGACAACATAGACCAGAAAGGGAGTTTATAGAGCTTTAGGGTTTGGCACCATTCTGGAAAGACATGCTTACTATTAGAGCAATATTCTCATTCCCAATTTAATCCTCCACATCCTGAGGATTAGTGATGGTTTTTCCCATTTGGAGTGTTTGCCTGAACTGGTGGATGTTTGCTGAGAGGTCCATCACCTTGTCCAAGATTTGGCAGATGATTCCTTCATCCAGGGTTCCCTCTGGTGGCTGTGCAAGGGCATAGGTGTGGGCAATTAACATCACAGAAGGTTCAGAGCCACTGGGGTTTCATTTGCACTCTGTAATCATCTGAGAAGTCTTTCCTGAAGTTCTCCATCATGCAGTCTAGAGCAGTGGACTTACACTGGCTTGCACCCACATACACTTCTTATGGTGTGTCTGTATATTGCCCTTGAGAGGTATTATGACAGACAAAGTGTGGGTGCCCCTCCTGAAAGAGAGACCATGCAGGTGCCCACCTGGCTGCTTGGCTCTCACCAAGTTGGAACCATCCAAACTAAGGAGAAGCATTGGTAGGTTCCCCATTTTGTCCTCTCAAGCTTCTGAGGAGAGCTTGCTGTGGGTGCCCAGATAGACAAATCTGCAAGAATGCAAGTTGGGGCTCACTCAAGTTCCATAGCTCTGAATTCCATGGGGTGGTTCATCATGAAGCACAGACAAAATGACCTATTGCTTATGTCATCTTTTCACATTTAGTCCACATATTCACATGCAGGCACACAGGGGTTAATACACTCCAGCACCCAATCTCAGGAGTGAGTTATGAATGAAACCCAAACTGACTCACCTAGCACAGGTGAGGAGTGATCAGTTCCTCTTTCATCTCACACAGGGGATGGTTACTGACAGACTGGCTGAGGGACATTCTGGGCAGTCCTACCTTGTCCAAAGGTCCAGACCAGTTGTGTTCTGTCTTTTGCTGGTCCAGTGAGGTCTCTGCTATTGTGCAAGGCTCCAGCTCCTAGACCACCAATGAGACTCCAAGAAAAGAACCAATTAAGCCAAGTGTGGTGGCACATGTCTGTAATCCCAGAACTCTGTAGACTAAGGCAGGAGGATCATTGTGAGTCTGAGACCAGCCTGGGTTACAAAGCATAGTGAGATCTGGTGTTTAAAAAAAAAAAAAACCAGAGGGCATACCTTCTTATCTGCAGGTTGGAGGGTAAGTTCCCATTGTGGCCAGTAGATCTCCACTAATGACTCAAATGGATCAACACAATGTCTTTCCAGACAATGATCAAGAATGTTGTGGAAACTTGGTACCAAACTGAAAGGAAGATGCTTTGCACCAAAGAGTTGGAAGGCAAACTATTTTGTTAGTGGGTTGGTGGAAAATCCAGTTTCAAACCACCAGCTCAGAGCCAGTTTTGGGTGTGTTTATATAGGATACACAAGCAGGAAATACATAAGCTGATAGCAGATTATTATATAATAGCTTACATGAATTGAGTCATAAATTGTCAGGCAGATTCATTCTAGACAGGTTTACTTAAAAGGAATTGTTCATAATAAGACAGGAAAATTTTGGGAGGGGGTTTAGCAGAGCAGGTAGAGTTAAATGTGTCCTGAACTGGCCAGTGTGTTCTAGGCAGAAAGTCCTTCAAACATTTGAGAGCTTGACTGCTCTGTTCTGAATGAGTTTCTAGAAAGGATGATACATACTCCATTCAAAACTTTGTGTTTAACTATATGGTAGTTATTTTCTGAACCACACATTCACGGTCAAAATAGAGAAGGCAACTACTTTGTTGTTAGAAGGACCCCACATTCTAATATAAAAGAGCTGGGCTTCACAATTTGGGTGCTATGATGTTTCCCGGGAATCTCTCAGCTTCTGACAGGAACTTAGGGAACACAAGGAGCAGGGTGGCTTCACACTATGCCCACTAACGTGAGTCCAATTGTATTTCCCAGAATCCCTCTGCCGTGTGAGCCATATGACAGCTCAAGGAGAAACAGGAGTGAGTTTTAGAAGGCATGAGTATAGCTTCCCCTTTTTTTCTTTCCATCATACTGAAAGTCAGGTGACAAGGTCCGGCATTGATGCAGTGAGCATGGACATCACCGTAGCTGTGACTGACCCACAGCTCACCTTGCCAAGCAGAGAGGGCCCAGGCCAATGTTCCTCAAGCTCCCTGCAACTGCCCACTTCAGCTTTTTCTAGTCCCAGTCCAAGTGTAAGGATGGCTTTCTCTAAATAGTACCAGTATGTCCTGAAGGCCACCAAAAATTATCTATCCTGTTGCTTCTATTTTCTTTCTCCTCGGTGCAGGTGATGGGACCTGGGGCCTCAGTTGTGCTCACCACTGACCCCCCCCAACCTGGCCTCACTGAAGAAAACATCTAAACATAAACTGTGGTAGTGCATATCTGTATTCCCAACACTTAGTAGGCCGAGGCAGGATAATTGCTGCAAGTTTGAGACCCATCCAAGTAGAAAAATATTAAATCATACTTGTAACATTTATCATCTGCTAAGTGGACTAGATATTTTTCCAAGTTACCTTACCTTTCCTGATCTTTACCTCAATATGATCTTACAGGTGAAAAATTAAGCTGCAAGAGAAAATATATTTCCCAGGGTTCACTATTACAAGAAAAAATGTTGGATAACCCAGAGAGATATTATTTTTGTTTTTGTTTTTGTTTTTGGATACCGAATATTGAACTCATGACCTCACGCTTGTACTTATTTTGCTGAGCTAACCCCCAAGCCCAGCTGAGCTAAACCTCTGCCCCAAGAGTATTTTTGTCAGGCATGGTGGCCCCCAAATCCTGGCTATTCTGGCAGGAGAGTTGCTAACTTGAGACCAGCTTCATCAGCTTAGTGAGAACTTGTATCAAAGTGAAAAATAGGCTGAGTTGGGCATGGTGGCACATGCCTGTGAACCCAGAGCTCTGAGGCAGAAGGATGGCAAGTTTGGGCAAATTAGCTACTTAGTAAGAGCCTGTCTCAAAATAAAAGATAAAAGGGGGTAGGGGCTTAGCTCAGTGCAATTGGGTCCAATCCTTAATAGGAAAAACTAAAAATAAAATAGAGTCTGTGCTCATGGTGGTCATACATTCTGCCTCTATGAAAGGCAGGAGTGACACACAGAACAATCAATTAAGAATGAGGAATCAGGAATGAGGAATTTTCATCCCAAGGTTCTCTGACTTTTTGTTCAAAGGGAACAGAGATGACACCCCAAAATATGTCCCCTTGAAATACAGACATTGTTATCACCAAGACAAGAACAGCACACAAAACTTTTGCAGATTTCTATTCTGTTTACTTCGTGTGCATTTCCCTGTCACTTTCCACCATCAGCTGTCTTGCAAACCCTCTTTACTTCATGAGAAAGGAATATAAGCTTCTCCAAGCTTCACCACTCTGCTAAGAATTCTCATGCATGAAAGTGTTAACAAAAGTGGTCCCTTGGGAAACCTATTCAGGACCCCTCCTGTCCTGAACAAGCTATTCCTATTTCTCATTCCTTTTCTCCAATAAGCTTTCCTACTCTTTGTGTGTATTTTTTTTCTTTTTCTATTCTTTCTTTCTTTCTTTTTTCTTTCATTCTCTCTTTCTTTCTTCTTTCTCTTTTTTTCTTGTAGCCCAGGCTGATCTTGCAGTCACAGTGATCCTCCTACTTCAGCCTCCTGAGTACTAGGGTCGTAGGTATGCATCACTATGTCCAGCTACCTTTCCTACTCTTAAAAATGTGGTGTCCTTTCTGTCTTCTGCTGGTTTAATATGTAAGGCTTCAATCACTTAAAGTAAGAAGTTAATAGAAAAATGATTCTCCTAACATGTTTAAGATGAAAGCAATGCTTTCCCAATAAGAAAACCATCTAAAGAAGTTGTTGTGACTAACAACACTGTTCAAAAATGTTGTATCTTAGACAAAATCTGGAAGGTATTTTTTGGTATTGCATATTGAATAGTTTGGAATGTTTATCATGAGCTACATCCTAGTCTCTTTTTTTCCCTTCTTTTTTCTTTGTGAGACAAGGTCTTGTTATGTAGTCTAAACTGGACTCGAACTCACTGTGTAGTTCAGGCTGGCCTCCAGCTCACAGCATTGTTTTAGCTTCAGCCTCCCTAGAGCTGGGACTACAGGCATGAGCTTCCCACATTCCTACTTCTTTTAATTTTTGAGAAAGGAGATTCTCAGGGAGATGATAAGAGTGGTAAGCAACAAAGAAATAGCCTCTCTGAGATTTGGTGCCCAGACACTGGAATAGAACAATGTGAGGAAGAAATGAAGTGGGGAAGAAGGTCTCCAGGAGTCAGGAAGTATCTGAAGCAAGAATTGAAGCCACAGGGAGGGCAAAGAGATGGACTTCAATACAGAAGATGGGAGCAAACAGCGCTTTCTCCTTGAGCCCTCACTCACTGTGTGAAAGGGGCAGCTGGAACCTGGAGTTGCTCAGTGATTACTCCACCGTGGAATGGAGCAGCAGACACAGGGGACTTCAGTGGGTATCTTACCATATTCAGGTTAAGATATCTCCAAGAGAGGGTCATTGGTCAGTAGCCATCTTGGAGAAGGGTCAACTAAGCTTAGAGCTTAGAACAGCTGTGAGCCACCTCTGTTGAGTGGCTTCCAGTAACAGGGTCAGGCTGCCAATTTCAGCTGGCCAGGAAGTCAGGAAGTCAAGTTCACACTGGTAGAAGCTGCAGACTGTGGCAGGCTGAACAAATCTTGTTCCAGTCTCAAAGCCAGAAACCAGACAGAACTTGAGTGGAACTAAAAGTACATGCTACCTGGGATTATCTACTACCATGCCATGAAGTTGCAGTTGGCTTGCTTTCATTAACCAGCTCTGTTATGAACACTTCAATGCAGTCTACTAGCGACAGCAGAGATACTCCTTGAAATGGACATTGTTTGGTATTATTTTCTTCTTTTTTCTCTCTCTTTTCTTGTTTTTATTTGGGGAGGTTGTTTGTTTTGCTTGGAATTTTCTTCATTGTTTATTCTTCTTTTCCTATGACTGTGGACATGGTTTCTACTTTTTTGTTGTTTTTCTGTTCTTGTTTTTATTTCTTCTTACTCTCCTTCTGTCCTTTCTTCTCCACCAGTTTCCCAACATTTACAGGATTTTCCTCTGTCCTCTAGCCTGGATTCTAATGTATTCCTCTTTTTCTATTTCTCTATTTTCCCCCTAGCCTCTTTTGAGTTTTCTCCCCCAATGATATAATCACCATATTGAGGGCTCATTTACTACATACAATTATTTGATTTATTTTAGATTTTGTTACATAACCACAAATCTAGTTCCTATGGCTAAAGTTGGTAAATTATACTAACCACAGATGGTCATTTTCTAGGCAGTGTTTGATACTATCATTATTGTTGATTGTATCATTTTAGCAAAGATAACACAATTGTTCAAATCAGTTGTTCTTCCTGAAATACCAAGACCGAGATTGCCTAAGGGTCATAAAAACACTATAGACGAGTGCCAAAGAACCACAGATTAGCCAAGTAGTCAACAACTTCTCATCTCCAATAAATCAAAGAGGTAGGATCTTACAACAGACTCAAAACCCCAAAACCAGTTACACTTAGAAGACACTATGAGTAGTCATTTCCTAATGGTTCTAAATACTAGCTATAAAGTTACTCAAGTTAAACAACTTACAAGTATCAACCCAGGAATTAAACTAAAAAAAAAAGTTATGGTTGATACATTGTGTCAATTTGAGAAATCTAGAAGCTTAACTAAGTGACTGAGCAGCTCTACATACTGGGTGTTGTTCATTGTGTCAATTTGAGAAGATCAGAAATTTAACTCGGTGATTCAGCAGGGAGCCAGAGTTCTTAATTTGCAACATCCTCAGCCTGTGCAAGAGAAAGGCAGGCAAATGGTGTGAGTACTACACCCACAAGAGGGGCATAGCCTGCTTACAATATAAGGGAGGAAAAGGTGCTTATTCTCCTCTTCTGCCTCTCTGCTCTGGCTTCTTTTTCTGGCTGCTGCCTTGAAGTGTCACCCTGGTGCCATGCCACCCTGCCTTGGAGCCAGCTGATTATGGACTGAAACTTACACAAACCATGAGCTTAAGAAACCTTTCCTTCCTTCATTTTGATGTTGGCTATTTTGTCCCAGCAATGAGAGAAAACTAACAAAGACAGGAAATGAGAAGACACTTAAATTCAACCCAAGATTTCCCCCCCAGGTACCCAAAGGCAAACTCAGGGGACAGTGAGGTGGAGCAATCTGAAACCACTCATCTGGATTCTCTCAAATAGAAACAATGGAAGTAAGAAGATAGATGAATGAGGCTTTGGAAAAAATTCAAATCAGAAATAATTTCTCAGATAACTACAGAGATGTGGACTGTAATGAAAAACATGTTGAGTGACTCTAGAACAGATACAGATTAAAATATAGAGGAGCTTAGGAGAATGATGGAAAGCACAAATTCCCAACATAGGAAAGAAATGGTATCATGAAATATATTCAAAGAGATCTCCAAGAGATTAAGAGTTCCATTGAGGGCTGGGAATTTAGCTCAGTGGGGTTAGCACCTGCCTGCCAAGTTTGAGGCTGTGAGTTCGAACTCTGGTACAAAAAAAGAAAAAAAAAAGAATTCCATTGAAAGTACATGCAGCAGAATGAACCAATGTGAGGATGGAGTACCGGAAAAAGAAAAGAGGATTGTGATTAGCAATCAACAAAATAAAATTTTCTTAGAAATATCAAGAGACCATGAGAAATGAATCCAGCAGCTGCTAGATGATGCAAAGAAGGATAAAAACATTAATCAGAGTTAGGAGATAGCACAAATGACATAAAAAACCTTCACATAGAAGTCATGGTTGAGAGATTCAAGATATGGCCAACTGAGGGGTGGCATGATAGAGAGCCTCTCTGAAAAAAAACCAACTCAGATGCTGGAATCTGACAACATGGAGAAAGCCAGACAAAAGGGGAGGAATTCTCATGACCCAGGAAGAAACTCAGGAAAAAGAAAAAGAAAAAGAAAGAATAAGTGGGGATGGAGGGCTGGGGCCGCAAGCTCCTGTCACTGTACTGGGCAAGTCTTAGAGTCAGGTGACTCACGATTGAGCTGAGATCATGGCCCTGCCAAGAGTGGGGATTGGTGAGCTCAAGACCCTTGGCTAGAGAAGGCACTACAGTAGGGAGTGGAAACAGCAAGTTGAGCTGTGCGAACTTTGGTGAGTGACAGGAACTGGATTCCCCAGTTTAGGAGGACTGGCTAGATGACATTTTGGAGTTGCGCAGGGCTGGCTTGAATAAAAACCCAAGGTGGCAATGAGCAATGGCTTCTGGTCCAAAGCAGATTGGTGGGATCTGCTTGGGCAGGGCCAGGCCCCTGGTTGAAACCCAATAGCCGGGGACGAGACTGTCCTGAGCCAGTGGCATCCCCAGGGAACACACAAAGGTGCTAAAACATCCACTGGTTGACTGGCATAGAGGGAGGGGCTGGCTCACAGCGTGCACCTCCCAGATCAGCAGCAGACTGGGTGGGGGTGGCACTTCCCTAGCCAGTGCACTACAGAAAAGTTTTGGGCAGTACTAGGGGCCTGGAGACCTCCATCACCCACCTGTCTGAAGGGGGCCAGAAACATGATAAGACAGAGAAACAACAAAAGGCCTCCAACTGCCAAAACAGGGAAAGTGAGTCCAGTAGAGGTAAATGTAGAGGGGGTTGAGGGCAGCAAAGATGCGATATCAGACACAGCTTCATTGGAAATAAAGAAATACTTCCATGACCTCATCAATGAATTTAAATCTGAAATTCTAACTCAGGTGAAGCAAGATATAAGAAGATTAATAAAAGAAATCCTGTGTAATCATCAAGTAGACACAAATGAAAGAACGGAGGAACCCAGAGAAAGGAGAGAAGCCTTTGATGAGGAATATAAACAAAATCTAGAATATATGAAACAGATCTAAGAGAATATCAGGAAATTAAAAACTCCATTGAAAGCTGGCAAAACCTTTTAACAGAAATTAAAGACAAACTTTCAAAACTTGAACGTAGATTTGCAACATATGATCATGAAAGGAAGGATTTCTTAAAAATAGCAAGGAACCAGGAAGCAACGATACAAAGGCTAGAAGATGACAAGAGGATTTATAACCTAAGAATAAAACATGTGAATGAAGATGCAGTGACAAATACAAATGAAATAAAAAGTCTATTCACAGAAATAATTAAGGAAAACTTCCCAAACATAGGAAATGGAAGTGATGTTCAGATATATGAGGCATACAGAACTCCAGCCAGCTACAACCAAAACAGATCTACACCCAGACATATAATAATCAGGATCCCAGAAATCCATCACAAGAACAGAATATTAAAAGCAGTCAGAGAAAACAAACAGATTACCTATAAAGGAAAACTTATCAAAATCACAGTGGACTTCTCAATGCAAACCATCAACTCAAGAAGAGCTTGGAGTGAAATATTCCAAGCCCAGAAAGAAAATAACCTCCAACCCAGAATGATGTACCCTGCAAAACTATCTCTCAAAATTAATGGAGAGATAAGATATTTCTGTGACAAAAAGGAACTGGGGGAGTTTGTGACCACCAATCCAACCCTGCAAAAATATTGAAGGACATTCTAGAGAGAGAGAAGAAAACCAGGGTTCCAGGAACAATGGCAGAAAGGCCTCAAAGAAAAGGACAGACAGTGGAATGAAGGAGAAAAGTAAACAAACAACAATGACAGAAAAATAGCATAGCAGAGATAAGACAGAGAAGATTGGTTATATTGCTGTTTTATCTTGACTTATTTTATTTGAATCTGGTATGCTTGAGAGTATCAAGTCTGAGAGCAGAGGCAACTAACCTGAAGATGACAAGATTCAATAGGATACCCATTCTGGTTTGATTATTAACTGCCTTTGAAGTCCTATCATATCTCCAATGTTTAGATTTTATTAATAGTGTAATCCAATGCTAAGTTTATACTATATTTGACAATATAGACAATTTTATTGAAAATAACCAGCAACATCATAGTAACTATCATAGATCACCTATATTGTGGTTTTATGTGTCCTTTTCATTTCATGTTCTCTAGGAATTTGTATTGTTGACTTGTTTTGATTTGTTTCTCCCTCTAATACAGAAAGGCTAGGTATACATGTAGGGACGTATACATGTGTAGAACTTCTAAGTAGTTTACGAGAATGGATTATAGGTGTTGTAAAGAAAAAAAAAGAGGAAAAGAAAGTATTCTAAAGGATATAACTGCATGTATGTTTGAGTGTGTGGAATTGATAACCATGTTTCTAAGTTATTGGATAGATGAATAAAACTGGTTGCAGTCTCACTGTTTGGATGTCCACTTTGTAGGCTTTACTTTTGTAACTTGAACAATTACTTCTAAGAGGAAAATATGTAATTGTCAACTAGTGATTTCTTACTGATTACTATTTTTGTTTTGTTTTGTTTTTGAAATTTTGTATTATTTCTACCCTCTTTCTGTTTCAATTTTTTCTTAAAGAAACAAAAAAGAAGTCATGGTGGAAAGCTTCCCAAGCAGGGGTCAAGAAATTAACATACAGATAAATGAAGCATATAGTACTCCAATTAACTATGATTTTAAAAATATATATCAAAGCATATAATAGCCAAGACTCCAGAAAACCAATGAAAGAATAGAATATTAGGGGGCTGGGGATTTATCTCAGTAGCACAAGTGCCTACCTGGAAAGTGCAGGGTCATGAGTTCAACCCCTGGTACCAAACAAAAACCAAAACAAAACAACAGCAACAAAAAAATAACAACAATAAAACTGCCAGAATATTAAAAGCTGTTAGAGTAAAGGAACAACTCATATATAAAAGAAAACCTATCAGAATCACAGCTGATTTCTCAAAACAAATCCTTAAGTCAAGGGGATCTTGGAGAGAAGCACTTTAAGCCCTGAAAGAAAATTACCTACAACCCAGAATGATGTATCCTGGAAAACTATCTTTCAAAACTGATGGAGAAATAAGATACTTCCATGATGAAAAACAACTGAGGAAATTCATAAACACCAAGCCAATACTCCAAAATGTTCTGAAGGATATTAGAGAAAGAGATAACAGATTGCAACTCCATGAACCCCAACAGAAAGAATCAACCAAGCAAGGCAACAAAGTAAATTAAATGGGTTTGGGGGAGCCAATAGCAGGAAAATAACATTACAAGATTAGGTCAATACATATCATCTTTAATCATGAATTTTTTTAATGAATTTTTTTGAGACAATTATACTATGCAGTTCAGGATGGCCTCGAGCTCACTTTGTAGCTCAGGCTGGTCTTGAACTTGCAATGATCCTCCTGCCTCATCCTTCCAAGTGCTGGGATTACAGGCATGCACCACCTCACCTGGCTTCTCATCAATGTTAATGTTCTCAATTTACCAATCAAAAGAAACAGACTTCCAAAATACATCAAGAAGCAAGATCCAACAATATGTTGTGTATAGGAAACACATTTAACTCAAAAAGAAATTCATAGACTGAAAGTCAAAGGGTGGAAAATAATACTCCATGCAACAAGAACCTAGAAAACAACAGGGTTAGTTATTCTATGTGCAAAAGCAGTGGATTTCAAACCATGACAGATAAAGAGCGAAAAGAAGGTGATGGCATAAGAAAGTCATATCCTTGTAAAGGGAACAATACAGGAGGAAGAGATAACAATCCTAAATATATATGCACCAATTATCTGTGTACCAAACCACATAAAAAATATTAAAGGACATGAAAAATCAAAACAACACTAATACAAGTGTAATGGGGGACCTCAATACCCTGTTGTCATAAATAGACATATAAACTAGGAAAAAACTCAACAAAGAACTGCTAGAACTGTACTGGACCTTTTTTCCCCTCTGTCTCTCAATATCATTTTATTTTAGTTTTCAAATCCATTTTAAACACATAAACTTAATACGTGTGTACAGAGTGTTCCACCCCACAACATCAACATACACATTCTTCTCAGCTGCACATGGGACATTCTCCAAAACAGATCACATACTAGCTCATAGAACATCTTAAGTAAATGCAAAGAAATTGAAATTATCCCATGCATATTATCAGATCATACTGCAATGATACTGAAAATTAACTGCAATGGAAACCATAAGAACTTCATAAATGGAAACTAAATAACACACTCTTAAACAACCAATGGGTCACAGATGAAACTAAAGAAAAAATTATAGTTTCTACAATTAAACAATGATGATATAACATACTAGAATGTATGTAATGCAATAAAAGCAGCCCTACAAGGGCTACCAGGAAAACAGAATGAGCTGGAATAAACAATCAGATGTTGAGCCTCAATCTTCTGGAACAAGAAGCATAAGCTCAAAGATCATATGAGGGAAGAAATTACTAAAACCAGGGCATAAATGAATACAATCAGATTAATAAAACAATATAAAGATTCAATGAGTTGAACAGTTTGTTCTTTAAAAGATTAAGAAAATCAGTAGCAGGCATGTCAGCTGGCACTTGTAATTTCAGCACTCAGAAAGCTGAGGCAAGAGGATCTCTATGAACTTGAGGCAAGCCTGGGCTAGGTAGTGAGATTATGCCTCAAAATAAAAAATTGGCAAACTGTTAGCCAATACTATTCAAAAAAAGGAAAAAAGTGTCAAGTGCATGCAATTAAGAATGAAAAGAATGAAATCAGAATAGATCCTGCCGATATCCAGATCATAAATATCTATTTTGATGACCTTAACTTGGAAA
Organism: Hydrochoerus hydrochaeris; assembly: GCA_004027455.1. Taxonomy (NCBI): domain Eukaryota; kingdom Metazoa; phylum Chordata; class Mammalia; order Rodentia; family Hydrochaeridae; genus Hydrochoerus; species Hydrochoerus hydrochaeris. The sequence continues at coordinate 265,780 of PVLA01001483.1, forward strand.
CCACAGGAGAAATGGACAAATTCCTAGATACATTTGTATTACCAAAGCTGAATCAAGAAGACACAAAAATTTTAAATAAACCAATATCAATCAATAAAATTAAAATGCAATTATAAACATACCAACAAAGAAAAGTCCAGGTACTGATGGATTCACTGCTGAAATCTACAAGTGATTTCAACAATATTTAATGCCAATACTCCTCAAACTTTTTAATGAAATTGAAAGGAAAGCAATACTCCCAAATTCATTCCTGGAAGGAAGCATTACTCTGATGCCAAAATCAGAGAAGGACTCAACTAATAAAGAGAACTACAGGCCAAGCTCCATATAAACATAGAAACAAAATCCTCAAAAAATTCTTTCAGACAGAATGCAGTAAATCATCAAGAAGATTATGCAACATGACCAACTTGGATTTATTCCAAGGATGCAGGGATGGTTCAACATGTGCAAATCAATAAATGTAATACACTATATAACACAGCCATGGTCAAAAACTATATGATCAGCTCAATAGGTGCAGAAAATGTGTTTGACAAAGTCCAATACCCATACAGGAAAAAAACTCTACAGAAAGTGAAATGCAAGGTCTTTATCTCTTTTTAAAAAAAATTTATTTAAAGAGAAAAAAACATGAAAAGGTAGAAATAATATAGAATTTCAAAAAAAAGATAAACAGTAAGAAGTCACTTGTTGATAAATTACATATTTTCCTCTTAGGAATAGTTTTTCAACTTACAAAATTAAAGCATACAAAAGTAGATATTCAAACAGTGAGACTGTAAACAGCTATGTATGCATGAGTCTATATGTATTTCTATCCTTTCTGTATTAGAGGGAAAAACAAAACTTAGCAAGACAAAGCAAAACAAATTCCTATAAAAACATGAAACCAAAAAGTCATATAAAACCACAGTACAAGGTGATCTACAATGGTTACTGTGTTGTCCCTTATTATCTTCAATAGAATTGTCTATATCTCAGGCATAAATGAATATAGCGCTATAATTGAATATAGCAGTACATAACAATATTAGTAAAAATAAAACATTGAAGACAGTATAAAACTTCAAAGGCATGTAATAATCAAACCAGAGTGGATATTCTAGTGAATCTTGTCATCTTCAGTGCAGTTGCCTACACTCTCAGACTTGATACTATCAATCATAACAGCTTTGAATAAAATCTATCAATACAAAAACAGCAATCTAACAAACCAGATTCGATTAAGATCAGTCAAGGTAAAACAATGTAAGTTATACAGAGCTTCAGATTAAGTTAATAGGAAATTAAGGATGATTACCTTAATATATCTTGGTATTTTCAGGATAACTGTCTGTGCCCTCAAATCTAGTACAAGTACATAAATTGGAACAGAATATAATCCATCTAAGCAGAGTGGCGTGAGTAATGTGGGTTTTAAATCCTGGTACACTATTAACAATATCCTCTGCCTTCCTTTTTTAAGCTATTCCTCCCCTTTCACTCCCACAGGTGCTGTGCATTTTGGGTCCCACCTCAGTTTTTACATTGGGAGGGCAACTTGCTTTTTACCTCAGTGGTTCCAAACCTTCTCACTCCTGAACTTGATCTCCAGTTGTATTCCTTTACCTACAAAAGCCTCAAGGTTTTCCTTCATTATAGCTGAATAGTTCTCTACTGCCCATAAGTATCCTGTCTTTCCAACCTATCTGCAGGTGGTGGTCAAATTGCCCCTATTTCTCTTTGGCTCTCTACCACATATTTGATTTTTGGTCCATAAACCCTCTCTCAAGTTGATTATAGTTCCAATACAGAGCATCTCAATGGACCCTACCTCCTGATCTACTCTGCCTGTCTTTTTTTTTGTTTTTTTTTTTTAGTGTATCAAGGCCATCTATGTTAGAGATTATAGCCAACCTTCTCTGCCTCATTTCTGCTATGCTATTTGTCTGCCTTTGTCTAATTTTCTCCTTCATTCTACTGCCTGCCCCACTCATTGAGGCCTTTCTGTCACTCTTCCTAAAATCCTGGTATTTTTTTTCTCTCTCTAGAATGTCCTTCAGTATTCTCTGTAGAGTTGGATTGGTGGTCACAAATTATCCCAGCTCCTCTTTGTTTCTCCATTAATTTCTAATGACAGTTTTGCAGGGTACATCAATCTGAGCTGGAGGTTATTTTCTTTCAGGGCTTGGAATACTTTGCTCCAAGCTCTTCTTGATCTGATGGTCTGTGTCAAGAAGTCTGCCATGATCTTAATGGGCTATCCTTTATAGGTAATCTGTTTCTTTTCTCTGATGGCTTTTAATATTCTGTTTTTATATTGAATTTCTGATATCTTGATTATTATATGTCTGGGTGTAGCTCTGTTTTGGTTGTACATGGCTGGAGTTCTGTATGCCTTACATAATCGAATATCATTTTCTTTTCCCATGCTTGGGTGTTTTCCTTAATTATTTCCATGAATAGCCTTTGTAATTCACCTGTTTGTATTCTTGCTTCTTTGTTCACATTTCTTATTCTTAAATTGTAGATTCTCTTGTCATCTTCTAGCCTTTGCATTGTTACTGCCTGTTTCCTTGTATTTTTAAGAGATCTTTCCTTTCATGATCACACATTGCAAACTTGTCTTCAAGTTTTGATAGTCTATCCTTAGTTTCTTTTAAGGAGATTTACCAGCTTTCAGTGGAGTTTTTAATTTCCTGGTAATCTCTTTGAATCTGCTTCATGTATTCTAGATTTTCTTTATATTCTTTATTGAATGTTTCTATCCTTTTTTGTGTTCCTCCCTTCTTCTGTCTGTCTTCTTGAAAGGTACTTAGCATTTCTTTTATTACTCTACTCATATCTTGCTTTACCTGATTTAATATTTCAGTTTTGAGCTCATCTACAATGTCCCAAAGACATGTCTTAATGTCTATTGAAGCTGTGTCTGATGTTGCATATTTGCTGCCCTCAGTCTCTTTTGTTTTTCCCTCTCCTGGATCAGTGTTCTCAGGGTTTTGGGCTGGGAGCTTTTTCTTGTTTCTTTCTCTTGTCAAGGTTTTGGCTTCTTCCATACAGGTGCATAGTGGAGGTCTCAGCCCTTTTCCTTGTTGGTTATGATTCTTCTGAAGCACACTGGCAAGGGATTTCTGCCCTCTCTTGTTTGCCCTTGTCACTGAGGTGAAAGCAGGGCCTGTGTATGCTGACCCCTCCCCTCTGAGCCAGTCAAACTTCAGGGGCCTTCACCAGGTTAGTGTGTGCTAGGTGTAGGGAATTGGTTTGGGTTGGCTTATTGGGTCCCAGCCAGGGGAATGACCCAGGCCAAGCAAATCCCATGAATCTGCTCTGAGGTGGGGAGCAACCAAGCTAAGTCACTGTTTTTCTTAGTTCAGGCTCCTCCTGCCCAATTCCAACATGTCGCCCATTTGGTCATGCCCTTCCCATGTGGGGGGGTCTTATTCCCAGCACTGACTATGTTTTAATGAAGGTCCCTTGGCTGGCTCCATTCTCTGTTGGGCTCACCAACCCCCAACTTCAGTGTAGCTGTGGCTCCTTAAGTCGTGGCAGGAACAAGTCCAGGCGGCTCTGTGGGTCATAGCTGGCGCAAGTTTGGGCAGCTCAGTGGGTCAGAGTGAAAGTGCCATGTCTGCTAATTTTAGCTGTTCCAATTGTAGCCCCAAGACTGTATGTTTGATGAGCTTTCTTCATTTTAATTTTTTCCTGTGTCAAGAGGATCGATCTCCCTCTGTCTGGATCTCTCAAGGATGTTTTATTCTGGCATGTGAGTTTTTTCTCCCCAGGAGGCTTTGTATTTTGTTGTTCACTGATCAGCAATCTTCAGCTCCTCCCCAAAGGTCTTTATCTCAATCTGATAAAAATCACCTATGACAAACCAACTGTCAACACCATACTAAATGGACAAAAAGAAAACTTACACTCTAAAATCATGAACAAGACAATGAAGTTTACTGTCTACACTTTTATTCAACATAGTCCTGGAAAGATTAGCTGGAGCAATTAGACAAGAGAAAGATAAAGGAATAAAGATAGAAAAGGAAGAAGTTAATTAATCATTATCTTCAGATGACAATATAGTCTATATAGAGATCTCAAACACTCCACCAAAAGATTTCTAGATTCAATAACCACATTTAGTGGTGTAACTGGGTACAAAGCCAATACTTAAAAATCCTGTGCACAAATAATACTCACTGAGAGAAATTAGTAAACAACACCTTTCACAGTAGCATCCTCAAAAATGGAATACTTAGGAATCAGTCTGTTGAAGGAAGTAAAATACCTCTACATTGAAAGCTGCAGACTCAGAAAAAGGAAATAGAAGATGTTATCAGAAAATAAAAGGATATTTCTTGCTTTGGGGTAGGAAAAATCAATGTAATGAAAATGGCCATATTTCTAAAATTGTTACACAGATTTAATGAAATTCTAATAAAAATTCCACCAACATATCTCACAGAATCACAGAAAATTATCTTAGAATTCATTTGGAACCAGAAGAGTCTTAGAATATCAAAGACAATTTGGGACAACCAAGACAAGAATGGGGGCATCACAATTCCTAGCTTGAAATTATAAATGTACTGTGATAAAAACAACATGATACTATCAAAAACAAAGAAACAACCAAACAAATCAGACCTGAGTATTCATGGAACAGTTCAGATGAGGCAGTAATACCTGCAGACATAACTAGCCACCTTACCTTTGACAAATGGACCAGATACTTTCAATGAATAGGATATCCTCTTTAATAAATGGCTGGAAAAACTGGTTTTTCACATACAAAAGTTTAAAACTAGAACTATATCTTTCACTGTGCACTAAACTAAAATCAAAATGGATCATAGGGCTACATATTAAAACAGAAACTCTAAATCTGCTGGAAGATAGAATAAGTAGAACTGTTGAGTACATAGGTGTAGACAAAGACTTTATGAACAAAACCCTGTTGCACAGGAACTGTCACAAAGAGTCAACAAGTGGGATCTCATCTTATTAAAAAGGATTTGCACAGCAAGAGAAACTATCAACAGGATGAAGGGACAACCCATAGAGTGGGGAAAAGGTTTTCCAGCTCTTTTTTTTTTGTTTCTTTGTTGTACCAGGATTCAAACTCAGGGCCTGTAACTTGCCAGGAGGTTTTGCACTACTAAGCTACATTCCAGGCCCCAGTTGTTCTTCAGAGGACTAATATTTAGAATGTATAGCAAAATCATAAATATAAGTCTCCAAATTTAAAGACCAAATCCATAAATAGACATCTGAAATGAATAGACACTTCCCTAGTGAAGAAGTAGAAGCGGCAAGTAAGTATATGAAAAATGCTCGACACCATTGGCCATTCAAGAAATGCAAACTAAAATAATGCTGAGATTCCATTTTACTCCAGAAAGAATGGCTGTCATCAAGAAACCAGTCAATAACAAATGCTGATGGTGCTGTGGAGAAAAGGAACACTTCTCCACTGTTGGTGGGAGTATACACTGGCATAACCACTGTGGAAACTCAATCTAGAGGTTCCATTTGATGCAGTTATTCCCCTGGTTGGTATCTCCCTGAAATAATTAAGAGCACTATACTACAGTGAGATATATATATATATCTATATATATATTCATGTTTACTATTGCACAGTTTGTAACAACCAAATCTTGGAAACAGTCCAGGTTGTCCAAGAAAGATGTGTTTTTTTATACAATGGAGTACTACTCTACCATAAAGAAAGATAAATTCAAGACATTTTTGGATAAATGGATGCACCTGAACACCATACTCTCAAGTGACATAAGTTGGGCACATATATGTAAATACCACATTGTTCCTCTGTGTGCAGATCTTAAAGTGAAAATAAGGACCAAAAGTTATGATAGATATCATGAAATGTGAAGAAAATGTTCAAATGTGAAGGGGAACTAGGAAAGGGGAAGGGGTAAAGGAAGGATGGGAAAAGAGAAAATAAAAGAAGGAAACATGGAAACAAAGCCTTTGCAAATGAGGAGGGGAAGAGGTATTAAAGGGAGGGGAGGGGAATGGGGAAAAAAGAGTCACAGAGAGGTACAAATTCCCTAAAATGTACCCCTAAAATGTATCATTATGTACCCCTAAAATGTATCAATAAATTTAATTGATTAAAAAATAAATTTTGAGAAAGGGTCTTTTTATGCTTTGTGTCTAGGTGTACTCCTGAAGCCTCAGGCTGTCACAGGTGGGGCTTTTTTCAGAGGTGTCTGGATCTAGAGCATTTGATTGATTTAAGTTGCAATCCTGAGCTTACAGGTGTGCACTTACTAAATCAGTGCATTGACTGGTTTCATATTGTCCTAATCCCAGTAGCCTGGATAGAGTATAAAATGAGCAGGAAAATGCTGCTACAGTTACTTGCTGCTCCACTGTCTTCTCCCACCATGAGCTGTAGCCACTCTGCCAAGGCACCCTGCCTCAGACCCAGCTGACTGCGGACTGAAACGTTTACAAACTCTGAGTTAAATAAACCTTCTCTCCCTTAACTTTGGGTGAGAGGTATTTTATCTCAGCAATGAGAGATAAGTAACTAAGTCAGTTCCTAAATGGCCTGGTCCTGACTTTCTATTCTCTTCCATTAGTCTCAGGTAGCTGGAGGACAGACATGCCACACTGTACCTGATCTTACTGTCCATAATTCACTCTGAAGGATTAGCTTATTCTCCTCTTAAAAAGCCAACAATGATGGCTATGAGAGCACAGATAACAGAGACACAAATAAAAGAAATATATAGTTGCTGGGAGACTTATAGAGTCAGGGGATTGCAAGTTAGAGCCCAGCCTGGGGAAGTCAGTGACTTAGCAAAATCCTGTCTCAAAATTAAAAAAATAAAGACCTGGAGACATAGCTCAGCATAAAGGCCCTAGGATGAATCATCAGTAATGCAAAAACAAAACAAAGAAAAATAATGAAGCTAATAATTTCATATTCATAATGTGAGTAAAATGCTTACATGTGTGAAAAAAATCTATCATGATGTAAAAGTAATAAGAGGCCAACGTATTGCATTACATGTCAAAGAAAAGAGTCAGAATAGGCTACAACATGCTGTGTTTTGTTTTTACTAACATCTTCCTCATGTTGGCCAAGTGTGTTGATGCATGCTTGCAATCCCAGTACTCAGGAGGCTGAGGCAGGAGGATCCCAAGTTTCAGGATAGCTTGGTGAGATACAGTCTAAAAAAAAAAAAAAACATTTTTTTTCAGTTTCAGTTTCATGGATTAAATACAGGACTGGGTACATGTTGCCTCTCAATGCTGTGTGTACTGTGTGAGGATGAGCACAGGTATCTGCAATTCCATCACTTCAGACACAAATCACATCTTGTGTTGAAAACCCCATGTCCTCCTCGGGTGTGTGGATCTGGTAGAGTGCTTAACCAGCACACATGAGTCCCTGGGCTGATTCTTAGCAGCAGGAGGGGAAAAAAAAAAAACAAGAAAAAGAAAATCTACATTAGCTATTTGGAAACACTCTGTTAGTTATGGTCAGTCACAGTCATCCCTCTGTGCTTAGTGTGGGGAACTACCTACATGACTCTCCTTGAAAAGAAGAGCAACTGTCTCCATTTTGGATACACTTGGCCCTGTCTCCATGTATTGCTATGTACAGAACTGTCTAGGCTATTTTTTTGTCCCTTCAATTGGCTTTAAGCAAGGTAAATTGGGCTGGCTGAGAAGCTGATGTGTAACCTCTGAAGCAAAGTGACAGGTCAGTGTTATCTCACCCAGTGACTCCTCAAATGCATGGTGGAGCTGTGCTCCATGCTGTTGGCTGGGACCGAGCCTTGAGAAAGAGGTTATGACTTCCCAAGGAAAAAGGATTGTACACCAGAACAAAAGCACTGACCCCAAACTATTAGATACTCAGCTGTGCTGAGTCTCCTCATTTCTTGCCCTCTGCCTATTGCACGGGTGATTTCAGACCCCCTCCTAGCCCAGCTCACAGTGGTCATGGCAGTCACGTATCTCCTGCCACTCTCACTGTCACTCATCCCTGAGCCATTTCCCTCATGGAGAATTTACAAATTCTGGGAAGAGCTCTAGGTTGAGGCTGTTTTTTTTTTAAGAAAAAAATTTGAAACAGAAAGAGAGTAGAAATAATACAAAATCTCAAAAACAAAACAAACAAAAAAACAAAAATAGTAACCAGTGAGAAGTCATTAGTTGATAATTACATATTTTCCTCTTAGAAGTAGTTGTTCAAGTTACAAAAGTAAAGCCTACGAAGTGGACATCCAACACTGAGACTGCAATCAGTTTTCTTCATATATCCAACAATAACTTAGCAACATGGTTATCAATTCCACACACTCAAACATACATGCAGTTATATTCTTTATAATACTTTCTTTTCCTCTCTTTTTTTTCTTTACAATGCCTATAATCCATTCTCGTAAACTACTTAGAAGTTCTACATATGTATAAGTCTCCACATATATACCTAGCCTTTCTGTATTAGAAGGAGAACCAAATCAAAACAAGTCAACAATACATATTCCTAGAGAAACACGAAATGAAAAGGACATATAAAACCACAATATTAGGTGACCTATGGTAGTTACTATGATGTCTCTTGTTGTTTTCTATAAAATTGTCTATATTGTCAAACATAGTATAATTAAACTTAGCATTGAATTATACTATTAATAAAATCTAAACATTGGAGACATGATAGGACTTCAAAGGCAGTTTATAATCAAACCAGAATGGGTATCCTATTGAATCTTGTCATCTTCAGAGTAGTTGCCTCTACTCTTAGACTTGATACACTCAAGCATACCAGATTCAAATAAAATCAGTCAAGATAAAACAGCAATATAACCAATCTTCTCTGTCTTACCTCTGCTATGTTATTTTTCTTTCATTGTTGCTTGTTTACTTTTCTCCTTCATTCCACTGTCTGCCCCTCTCTTTGAGGCCTTTCTGCCATTGTTCCTGGAACCCTGGTGATTTTCTTCTCTCTCTCTAGAATGTCCTTCAGTATTCTTTGCAGGGTTGGCTTCATGGTCACCAACTCCCCCAGTTCCTCTTTGTTGTGGAAATATCTTGTCTCTCCATTAATTTTGAGAGACAGTTTTGCAGGGTACATCATTCTGGGTTGGAGGTTATTTTCTTTCAGGGATTGGAATATTTCACTCCAAGCTGTTCTTGAGTTGATGGTTTGCATTGAGAAGTCCACTGTGATTTTGATAAGTTTTCCTTTATAGGTAATCTGTTTCTTTTCTTTGACCACTTTTAATATTCTGTTCTTGTGATGGATTTCTGGGATCCTGATTATTATATGTCTGGGTGTAGATCTGTTTTGGTTGTAGCTGGCTGGAGTTCTGTATGCCTCATATATCTGAACATCACTTCCATTTCCTATGTTTGGGAAGTTTTCCTTAATTATTTCTGTGAATAGACTTTTTATTTCATTTGTATTTGTCACTGCATCTTCATTTACATATTTTATTCTTAGGTTATAAATCCTCTTGTCATCCTCCTTCTAGCCTTTGTATCATTGTTTCCTGGTTCCTTGTTATTTTTAAGAGATCCTTCCTTTCACGATCATCCATTGCAAATCTATGTTCAAGTTTTGAAAGTTTGTCTTTAATTTCTGTTAAAAGTTTTTGCCAGCTTTCAAAGGAGTTTTTAATTTCCTGATACTCTCTTTGGATCTGTTTCATGTATTCTAGGTTTTGTTTATATTCTTCATCAAAAGCTTCTCTCCTTTCTCTGGGTTCCTCTATTCTTTCATTTGTGCCTACTTGAGGATTATCCAGGACTTCTTTTATTAATCTTCTTATATCTTGCTTCACCTGAGTTAGAATTTCAGATCTAAATTCATTGATGAGGTCATGGAAGTATTTCTTTATTTCCAATGAGGCTGTCTCTGACATTACAGGTTTGCTGCCCTCAACTTCCTCTACATTTAGCTCTGCTGGACTCACTTTCCCTGGTTCTGCAGTTCGAGACCTTTTGTTGTTTCTCTGTCTTGTCATGTTTCCAGTCCCCTTCAGATGGGTGGGTGGTGAAGGTCTCTGGGTCTTTCATATTGTTTAAAGTTTTTTCTGCAGCGCACTTGCTAGGGAAGTGCTGCCCCCCAGTCGGCTGTGGATCTGCAAGGTGCACACTGAGAGCCAGCCCCTCCCCCTATGTCAGTCACCCAGTGAATGCTTCAGCAAGTTTGTGTGTTCTCTGGGGAAGCCACTGGCTCAAAACAGCCTCATACCCGGCTATTGGGTTTCAACCAGGGGCCTGGCCACCAATCTGCTTTGGACTAGGGGCCGTGGACTGACGCAGCCTTGGGTTTTGATTCAAGCTGGCCCTGCCCAGCTCCAAAATGTCATATAGCTGGTCCTCCCACTCTGGGGAATCCAGCTCCCATCACTCACCAAAGTACACGCAGCTCGACTGTCTGTTTCCACTCCTTGCTGCATCGCCTCCTCCAGCCGAGGGTCTGGAGTTCACCAACACCTGCTCTCAGCAGGCCCATGATCTCAGCTTGATCGATCGTGAGACACCTGACTCTAAGAGGTGCCAGTACAGTGACTGGGGCTTGCCCAGCTCCAGCCCTCCAGCCATGCTTCTTCTTCTTCATCTTTCTTTTTTTTTTCTTTTTCTTTTTCTTCGGTTTCTTCCTGGGTCATGAGAATTCCTCACCTTTTGTCTGGTTTTCTCCATGTTGTCAGATTCCAGTGTCTGAGTTGGTTTTTTTCAGAGAGGCTCTCTCATCATGCCACCACTCAGTCAGCCATCTTGCAATTCTAGGTTGAGGCTTTTGTTCCAGTGAACCACCATCTCAGCTGGACTTAGGACCCCTTGGCTCCCCATAACTCTCTCTCTCTCTCTCTCTCTCTCTCTGTATCTCTGTCTCTCTCTCTCTCTCTCTCTCTCTCTCTCTCTCTATATATATATATATATATATATATATATATATATATACACATATATATGTCTTAGTGTCTTTATTCTTGCCTTGGGTTGCACTGGAAGTGGTAGGTTGGAATTAATTTACTAGAATTCCAATAATGTCTCCTTGGGATTACAAATATAAGCCTCCCTGGAAAGCAGCAAGGACAGGAAAGGGTTCACTATACTGTAGGACATGAGAAGTTACTCCTACCTCACTGCACTTCTGGCCCTGCTAACCACATCCTCACTCCACACCATCCATAGCCTCAGGCACCCACTATTCTATGCTCCACATTTTTTTTTTTTAATTTTGAGGTGGAGTCTCACTGTATATCCCAAGATCATCTCAAATTCCAGTTCTTCTGGGTCAGCCATCTGAATAGTTGGAACTACAGATATCCACCACCACAACCAGCTTTATTCTCTAATTCTTCTCCATTCATGTGAGGTGCTGAGTATCAGTGAGAACTTGTAGTACTTTCCTTCTGTGCCTGACTTAATTCACATAACTAATGCTCTCTAGTTCTATCAATGTTACTGCAAGTAACAAATTTCTTTGCTTTTTTACGACAGTAACATTCTACTACACATGCAGTGTGTTTCTTTTGTTACTTCTTCTCCTCCTCCTTCTTGTTTTGTGCAGAAAATTGAGCTCAGGGCTTCCTGCATGCTAAATACATACCAAATCACCACCCCAATAGCACCCTTTGTTTCTCTCTTTTTCTTTCTGTCTGTCTCTGTTTCTTTTTCTTTCTTCTGGTACTGGGAGTTGAACTCAGGGTATTCACACTGTGCTCTATCTCCAGTTTTTTTATCTTTTATTTTTATTTTATTTTGAGACAAGGTCTTGCTCAGTTGTTATGTTGTCTAGGCTGGGCTTAAACTAGTAATCCTCCTACCTTACCCTCTCAGGTGCTGGAATCACAGGTATGCACCACCATACCCAGCTCAGTGTTTTTCTAAGAATTTGTACCAGCTCACAGTACCAGCTGTTTGTACAAATAGGAAGACATGAAGTTTCCTGATGCTCATTTTATTGGCAATAAACCTTGTTTCCCATGTGCTTTTGTTTTGTTTGTTCTGTTTTTTGCAGTACCAGGGATGGAACCTAAGGCCTTCACACTAAACTATATCCCCAGATGTGTTTATATTTTGAGACAAGGTCTTGTTATGTTGCCTACACTGGTCTTGAACTTGAAATCCTCCTGATTCAGGTACTTTTATTTTCTTTTGGTACCAGGGATTGAACTCATGACCTTGCACTCACTAGGCAGGTGCTTATGCTGCTGAGCTAAATCCTCAGTGCTCAAGTAATTTTTTAAAATCTCATGCTGAGTTCTTCAATTCAGAGCATGGTATTTCTAATTATTCAACTTGTCTTCTATTCCTTCTCACAGTCATAATTTTCTCCTTGATTATCTAGTTTCACTTACTATTATAAAGCTCTTTCTCAGGCTGGGGTATAGCCTGAGAAATAGCTTTTTTTCTCAGGCTGGTGTATACAATGGAAGAGCCCTTGCCTCATATGCAGGAGGCCCTGATTCTACCCCCAGAGCCAGAGATACACACACAAAATCAATTGTAATAATCTTCAGTGTACAACTCCACATTAAGTACTCTCACAATACTGTGTGACCATCACCAGCTAATGAAGAAGACTCATTCGGATAAAGTACAGAAAGAAAAAAGTTTGTTTTGATGAAAATGAATGACAAAGACCCAGGAACAAAAATTCAGGTTGTTCTCAACAGCAAAGCTATAATGATTGTGATAGACAGAGAACAATGATAATCATAAATCAATACACTGGGAGAACACACCAGTGGGGACATTACATAACAGGTTAAGGTAAAGGAGGGGAAGTTCTGACCACTGTGAGGCCAGGAATAGGGCCTGGTCAGTTTTTTGGGCAAGTAGGCATGACCTATCAATCACAGAATTTCAGGACACTTGAGCCCAGGGCCTGCAATTGGACCAATCAGAAAGTGCTATTTTCAACTCTTCCTGGGAGATCTCTAGCAGTTTTTGATAGAACAGCATATGTCTGACGTTGGCCTAAGGAGTGAGAGATGCAAAAGATGGCTGCTAATGAGCTCCTACCCACTGTGCTTTGCCTTTCAGTGGTTGGCTATACCCTGCCCACCTTTAACTGGCCCACATCCACACTGAAGAATGTAATTGTTTTCTCACTTTTAATACTTTTAACAGATATGAAACTTCACTCCTTTTGTGCTTGTCTTGACCATTGCTTTGTTCCAGACAAGAATCTGGAAAGAATCTTTAGAAGGAGCCTGCAAGTGCCCCAGAACCCTAGAACAACTGGGCTGAGATGATATCTTGCTGCATTCTTAGTGAGAAAATTGGTTAAGGCAGGGACTGTCCTTTGTGAAGTTATGGATGGATAACATAATTTAACATTTGTCCTAAGGGTTACCTAGTAGTGCTAAGAATGTTAGGTTACATTCAGAAAGTTAGAGATGGAGGCTTCTTTTCTAAAGTTTCTTAGAAGCCCTTATCTTGCTGTCCTCTGCCATCTTATTTCATTTTTAGAAGTTATACATTTGTAGGCCAAGGATTTAGCTCAGCGGCTCAAGCACTTGTGTAGTAAGCATGAGGTCATGAGTTTTATCTCTGGTACCAAAAAAAAAAAAAAAAAAAAGTTGTACATTTGGCAGCTTGCTTGAGGAATTATTATTATTATTATTATTATTGGCAGTGTCTCGCTGTGTAATGCAGCCTGGCCTTGAATGAGCTTATGTAGCCCAGCACTAGAATATAGGCACATGCCACCACATCCCATGAGGATTTCTACTTTAACAACTTCATGAAGAATGGTTATTTCAGCTGAATACTGTAGGAAACAATTTGGTCAGCTCTCCTTGAATGCAGAACAATTGCTTCAACATTAATTAAATCAAACTTTGTCTCCATGTACTGATATGTACAGAGTCAGCTATGCTATTTCCTTCTCTTTTCAATTGGCTATAAGCAATGCAAATGAGGCTAGCTAAGGTAAAATTAGACTCATATCTATCACCACTCACTAAACTAAAATCAAAACGAATCAAAAATCTCAATATTAAAACAGAAACACTAAAGCTGCTGGAAGATAGAATAGTAGCACTCTTGAAGACATAGATGTAGGCAAAGACTTTATGAACGAAACCCTGATCACACAGGAACTATCACAAAGAATCAACAACTGGGATTTTTGCACAGCAAGAGAAACCACCAATGAGAAGAGACAACTGAAGCCTGGATGTGGTAGTACATGCCTGTAATCCCAGCACTCAGGAGGCTGAGGCAGGAGGATCACTGTGAGTTCAAGGCCAGCCTGGGCTCCAAAGTGAGTTCAAGGCCAGCCTGAACTTCATAGTGAAACCCTGTCTAGAAGAAGAAGAAGAAGAAGAAGAAGAAGAAGAAGAAGAAGAAGAAGAAGAAGAAGAAGAAGAAGAAGGAGAAGAAGGGCTGGGGATTTAGCTCAGCAGCATAAGCACCTGCCTGGTAAGCACGAGGTCGTGAGTTCCATCCCCAGTACCGGAAAAAAAAAAAAAAGGAAGAAAAAAAAGGAGACAGTTCATAGTGTGGAAATTTTTGTTTTTTGCCAGCTGTTCCTCAGACAAAGAACTAATATCTAGAATATACCAATGTATAAAGAACTCCAAAAGTCAGATCTCCCAAATGTAAAGAAACAATCCAACAATAGGTATCTGAGAGGGATGCACACTTCTCAGATGAAGAAGCACAAACAGGAAATAAAAATGTGGAAAACATTCAACATCACTGGTCATTCAAGAGATACAGATTAAAACAACACTGAGATTCCATCTCACTCAAGAAAGAATGGATATCATCAAGAAATCAACCAATAACGAATGCTGGTGGGGCTATGGGGAAAAAGGAACACTTCTCCATTGTTGGTGGGAGTGTAGACTGGTGCAACCACTGGAAATCAGTGTGTAGAGATTCCTCAAAAAACTAGGATTAGAGGTCTCATTTGATCTAGGTATTTCCTTTCTGGGTATCTTCCCTAAAGAATTAAAAGCATCATACCATGGTGATATATGTGTGCCCATGTTTACAGTAGCACAGTTTGTAATAGCTAAATCTTCAGAATATCCCAGATGCCCATCAACCAATGAATGGATAAAGGAGATATGTTTTGTTTTGTTTTTGTAAATACAATGACTCACTACTCTGCCATAAAGAAAAATAAGTTTGAAACATTTTTTGATACAAGGTCTTGCTGGTTAGCCCAAGATGACCTTGAACTCATAGCAATCTCCTGCCTCAGCCTTCCAAGTACCAGGATTACAGGTGTGCATCACCATGCCCAACCAAGTTTGAGACATTTCTAGCTAAATGGATACACCTTGACACCATGCTATTAGTGCAGAAATCAAGAGATCAGAAAGGCCAGTGAGGAAACAGGAGGGTTTTATTTTATTTTATTGTATTTTGGTACCAGAGATTGAACTCATGACCTTGCACTTGCCAGGCAGGTGCTTACACCGCTGAGCCAAATCCCTGGCCCCAGGAGGGTTTTATTAGGTGTACACTTGGCTCAGTGGACTCCTGTATGACCAAAACTGATTGAGTGCTAGGCAAAGGAAAGGTTCAAGTTTTTGTGCATTCTGTCAAGGGAGCTCAGCATAGAAGTTATGGGTGGGCAGACAGGAGAACACAATCAGTGTGTTAGGCTGTGACAGTTTTGTATCTTGGTGGCCCAGCTTGGGCATAACAGGATGTTACTGAGACAGGAAGTTATGAAATTTTACTTACAGGGACAAAAGTTATTGCTATTACCTGTATTAAAAAAGAACAACAATTGTAATGAGGAAGTTTTGGAAATTTGATTTTTTCTTTTTAAGCAAGTCCTGCTTCACTTGTAAGTAAAATAAATTGGACTCACATGTATAAATACTGCATTGCTTCTCTCATGTGAGAAACCAGAAGTGTAAATAAGGACCAAAATATATGATAAATATTGGGAAATGGGAAAAGAATGCTCAAGTGAGAAGGATAAAAAGAGAATAGGAAAAAGAAAAAAGGGGCAAGAAAAAAAAGAATAAAAGGGAAAAATGGAAACAAAGCTTTTGTTAAAAAGGAGAGCAACCAGGAGGCATGGTGGGGCACACCTGCCATTCCAGCACTTGGGAGGCTGAGCTGGGAGGATTGCTATGGGTTCAAGGCCAGCCTGGGCTACCTAGTCAGACACTGTCTCCAAAAACAGAAAAAGAAAAAAATAGGAAGGGAGGTTGAAGGGAGGGGAGGAGAATGGGAAAAAAAGAAGAGCAAAATATACCATGTATAGGTTCAAATTTCTTGTAATAAATGTTATTGCTATGTACATTTAGTATTTGTGCTGCAGAAGTGAACACAATCACTATGTATATAAAAATGTATCAATAAAAAAGTTACCATCTCAGGTTTCAAAAAAGAAAGAAGAAAGAAAGAAAGAACAAAAGGATTGTAATTTCATAGCACCATACTAGTCTCATCTTTGCCTTTTGCAGGTGGAAAACAACCTTGAGTGAAAATCATCCATATTAGCCAGGCCTATTGCACACACCATAATCTCAACACTCTGAGAGGCTGAGAGAGGAGGATCACAAATTTAAACCTAGCCTGGCTAACTTAGCAAGATTGCCTCCAAATAAAATGGGGATGGGGAATGTTGCACAATGTGAAGCCTCTGGATATAGCAATCATTGGTATTGCAAAGAAAAAAAAATCCTGATTAGAATTTGTTTCTACTTTCATGTAAACATTTTTTTTTTTTTTTTTTGGTACCAGGGATTGAGCTCATGACTTTGTGCTTGCCAAGAAGGTTTATACCACTGAGTTAAATCCCTGGCTCTCATGTAAGATTTCATAACAAAAAATTTTTTGCAGAAGACCTGCATGGTGACATATATGTCTGTAATGCCAGCACTCTGGGAGACTGAGGCAAAGGAATCATGGATTCAAAAAAGAGGCAAGATCCTTCTGTTGAGACACAATGATCTGCATAAAAATTAGCTCTTTACTTAATCTATACTTAATCTACATCCCCATCCTTTACTTTGTGGCGGTGCAGTAGCTCACTATATCGTGCAAACTGGCCTTGAACTCCATCTGTATCTCAGGCTGCTATTGAACTCATGCCAGTTCTGCCTCAGCTTCCTGAATACTGGGATTACATGCCCAGCTTCCTTGTTTTCTGACACACAAGTTCTAAAACCTCTAGAATCTCCAGTTGGATAGTGTTGGAATTGGACTGGAGACTCGGGGTGTCCACAGCAACCTGGGTAGTCACTTGTGCAGTGTACTGTTGGAGGAGCATAATTTAAGTGTCATGGCAGGCAGTGGGAGCAGCCCTATGCTAGGGTCCATAAGAGGGCTCATTCAGCAGTCATCTCACCAAGCAGAACTAACCAGGCTGCTGGTTGAACCTAAATATGTAAAAGAAAACACAAGGATAGGGGACTAAGAGTTGGGCTGGGAACAGAGAGAGAAGGAAGACTCTCTCCACTGAGTTAGCCCACAGCTCCTGCACCTCCTGCCAGATGTCACCCTGCATGAGACACAGAAGCACGGGCTCCCTGTCTTCCTCTGAGCTCCCTTTCTGTGAAACCAACCCCTTGATGAGCTCTGCCTCTGTATGGAGCAGCTCCGGGAGGAGCACAGGTTTTCCATCCGGAATCCCTGCACACAGACGTCTATGGTGAACCTTTTCTTCTCATTGCCAGTAAACTCTCCTAATGTCTTCCTTTGGGTTGACATCATTCATCGTCAGAATGAACGGGTACTCTGGGCTGCACTAGGAGTGTCAGAGTCTCACTGGTACCCGAGCTCCAATCTTTCTCCTTCCCTGCCTTCTTTCTTTCTTCCCTTTCCTCCTCCATCCCTTCTCTCACGCTCAAGAGATATCACTGCTGCTGCCTGGTCATTAAACACCACAAACACAGCATTCTTGAGAATTCCCAGGGGGAAAATGTTCCCTCAGGAAGCTGATTACTCTCAAGGATGATCTGGGTGTGGCTTAGGGATGTAGGCATCTTTGGGGGTATTTTGAAGTAAATGCACTAATTATGGTTACTTTAGTCTGCTGAATTCAGAAGCAGCCACTTAAATCAAGCTGCCACCTGAGTCCTTGGGCTTCTGGAGCCCTTGGGGGTGTGTTAAGTTCATGTATTTGGGGGCTTTTCTTGTAGGACCAGTCTGACTAGTCTTTATGCTTCAACCATTTCAGTTTAGGAAAATCTCACAAGAAAATGTCACTATGTTGCAGCTTGGCATAACTGACACCATCCTGAGTCCTGCATTTAACTAGTGCCCTGTATTTGATCCAGGAAAATGGAAAATTACCCAGGGTATAAGTCCCATGAGAAAAGCAGAATGAGCTGCACCCACAGGAGAAAAATTAACCTGCTCAACAAAGAAGCAGGATACAGATGTCAACCAAAAATTAATGTAAGATTCTAGCTAAATTGTTTCCAGCAGGATGTCTTTTTATGGTTCTCTGTTTTAAAAGCTTTGTAACTTTCCAGTTCATTGCCACTCAGTGAGACTCTGAAACCTGTCCACGCAAATAGTTGCTCAGCTCAGTTAATTAAATTTAAAATTTATCAATTTGGCTGCCTGGATTCTGTTGTACCCTGAAAATCAAAGATCAAAAGTTATGAAAAAAAGATAAAAGGCCAAGACGTCTTGAAGGAAAAAGGAGCGCCTTATTTAGTCTGATACCCAGCGACACAGGTGCAGGTGGAGTTTACACTGCTGTGCAACTAGGCTAAGATTTGGAGTGGTTTATAAAGGGAAAAACCACAAAGGTGTGGGGGAGCAAAGGGCAAGTTGCCCCGAGAGACAGGCTCATTTTAGGGGAAAAATTAGCTCATCGGCACACCTGTGCATTCCTGAGGAACTAGGATATCTTGTTTGCCTAGGGTCAGAGTGCGGTGCTTGTGCTTAGGCCTGTTCCCGGGATACAGCTCTGGGTGGGCTATGTTGGGGAATCAACGGGAAACAAAGCACTGAGGGTTGTGCAGGAGACATACGGGAAATACAAAGTTCAATTTAGGACAAAGGCTACAGCACATACAGAACAGAATGGCAGTGTTAGGTTACAACAGATTCCTATATTGTTAATGAACCCACTTCAACTATTTCCTTTGTCTGAGGAGAGGACTTTTTTGTTTTTGTTTTTGTTTTGTTTTTTGAGACAGAATCTCCATGTAGTCCATGCTGGCCTTGATCTCACTATGTAGCCCAGGCTATCCTTGAATTCATGGCAATCCTCCTGCCTCGGCCTCCTGATTATTGGGATCACAGAGGTGCACCACTGTGCCAGACAGGTCTTTATCTGAGTGGTTTGATTTTTTGTTTCCCTGATTAATAAAGAAGCATGAGGAGTTAGAATGAAAAGATGGAAAACGGATAAAACTATAGACAAATTTCAAAAATAAAATCAGTCAGGCATGCTGGTGCCCTCCTATGATCCTAGCACTCTAGCAGACAGGCAGGAGGATGACAAATTTAAGTTCCCCAAGGAAATTTAGAGAGACCAAAAATTGCCATGAGTTCAAGACTAGAGTCAACTACATGGTGAGACCCTATCTCAAACTGCAGGTGGGGCCGGGGCTG
The DNA here is from genome assembly GCA_004027455.1 of Hydrochoerus hydrochaeris. Lineage (NCBI taxonomy): Eukaryota > Metazoa > Chordata > Mammalia > Rodentia > Hydrochaeridae > Hydrochoerus > Hydrochoerus hydrochaeris. The sequence continues at coordinate 285,310 of PVLA01001483.1, forward strand.
TAGCTCCATGCAAAAGCCTGGCTTCAAGCCCCAGTGTCAGGTCTTGTGTGTGCACAGGAGCATCACACCCTGCGGATCAGCAATGTTTCCTCCCAGCAAGGAACACAGACAGCTGAGCAACCCAAAAAGACCCAGCTGAGCAGCCCCACAGCCCTGCTAACTCCCTGAGCTCAGAGCCACCAGGTGCTTGGTGTTTCTGTGAGTACAACCAAAGAGGAAAATAGAGCTAAATTTTATTTCTGAGGTCTATGCCAGTCTGCAACTCACTACTCCCCTGAGATTTGTTTTCCAGGGCCAACTTCATATTTCCCTCATCTAACCAACCCCATCCTGAAACTGTGTATGACCTCAGTCAAGTGTTTCCGGTAACTTCAAACTTGCCTGGAGTTTGAATTTGCTTTCATATGTAACATACGATATAGCTTTTCCTTGGGCCAATCAGAGACAATGAGATAAAGCGTAACAAATCAATAACCACCAAATACTCTGCTTCTGTACTTCCTGCTTGCAAACTCCATGCAAGCCCTAGACTACCAGAGATTGGCACCTGACGCTTTGGGAATGAGTCGCGGTCAGATTCACGGATGTTAATAAATCTGCCTCCAAATCTTGGATGATGTCTCAGTGTTTCTGTTTGCCACTGCACAAAAGTTCAGCCCAAAATGCACAGTAAAACTATGTCTCAAAAACAAAGCGAAACAAAGTGAACCCCCTCCCCAAAGTTTATTTATTGTTTCATAGAAATTGATCATGCCGGACTTTGCCATATATAATTTGCATTTCTTTTTTGCTTTCTTTTGTATAAGTTTTCTTTCCTGCTACTTTGGAAGTCAAATACTCTACATAGGTTGAGTGTTTTTTTCTTTTTCTTTTCTTATTTTAAAGAGAATAAAACCCAACAAAATAAAACAGATTAAAGCCAATCAAAACAAAACAGTGAAAGTGATACAGAACTTCAAAACAGGATAATAGGAAATCAACAATGGCTACCATAATGCCTCTTGTTATCTTCAAAACAGTTGTCTATACCATCAGACATAATAAAATCACACAAAATAGAACAGAATAAAGCCAATCAAAACTAAACAATGAAAGTGATACAGGGCTTCAAAACATAACAGGAAATCAACAATGGCTACCATAATATATCTTGTTATCTTCAAAATAGATATAGGACTTTAAAACACGATAATAAGGAATTAACAATGGCTACCACCTTCATAGGGAAATCCCCCATAATTACTATATTGCATTAGACTCTAAATAGATGCTTAGACTATCAGCTTTAGGCCTGCAAAGTCAATCAAATAATACAAGCTCTAAGTTTTTGTTTTTTTTTTTCTTCAGTGGCTATCATCTCAGCCTGTACTTTTCCAAATCAGTCAGTTGCTTAAGATGGTGATGGGAAGTCATAAAACTTCTTGTCTCCCATCCCATGTGCTGGCTGGCTCACAGGAAGGGGTTGGCATCTTCCTGGTTCTCTTCCTGGGATGCATGGCCACCACTGGCTCACACAAGAAGAGGTTAGTTTCTTCTTGGTTCTCTTCCCAGGACACGCAGCTGATGCTGGCTCTGGGTGTTTTTTGCATTGCTTCATTTTGCTTTTTGTTTCATTTGTTAATTTATCTATCCCAAAACATGGGTTTATCACATATTTAATTTAATTTATTTTAATTTAATTTAATTTACTTATTTATTTGTATTTGATTTTTTGAGACAGGGTGTCACTATCTAATTCAAGGTCTTGAATTCACTATGTACCCAGAATGCCTTGAAATGAGACTCAAAGTGATCCTCTTGCCTCAGCCTTATGACTGCTGAGGTTAGTTTTGTGCCACCATGCTCAACCTCTTATATTCTAATACTATTTTGTTTTTAAATTTAAATATCACTAAACCTTATTATTGTTTAAGAACTGTTTTTCCTTTCACTTATTTGAAACAGAGTCTCAACTGTATATTCCAGACTTGCCTTGAACTATGTAGCCCAGGTTGGCTTTGAGATTACATTTTTGTAGTTAAAATGAAAACCAAGGAACGTATACTTCAGTATTGATGTCCCAATATTGAATATTGTAATCCCAGTATTGTATTTTGTAATCCAATTGTTGTAATTCTTTTTCTAGGCCACTTTGCAATCTGGAAAGTTATATTTGTAATCCCATAGAAATGTTATTGGAATTCCAGCAAGTTCTGCCACCTCCAATGCAACCCATGGTGAGAATAAAGACACCAAGAGATATTCAAAGTTAGGGCAGCCAAAGGGTCCTAAACCTAATCCCAGTGAGATTATATGGACAAAGGCCTCCATCCAAGGCCTCTTCCAGAATTTATTATCTTGTGAAGAAAGGAGTGGTTCAAGGATGAGTGGCAGGGAGGGTGGCAGAAACTGTCAGTAATCTGAGCTGGCTGGCCAGGTGGGTAGAAAGGCCTATTTACAATATGCAAGAATGATATGCTGAAAGATCAGTCTGTATAACTCAATTAAGGCAGCTTTTGAATTGTTTTAGGAGGCTATTGCTTTAGTTTCTGATATGTAAACTTTTGTGCCCTGGGAACTCATAATCCTGCAGCCCGTTTCCTTATTGCACACTGGCCATCACAGATCACTTCAAGGTGGGACTGGCTCTGATGTAGGGGAATGAAACTCTTGACCTACTACATGTCTGTTATGAGTTCATGTTCTCTAAAATTGAAGAATGAATTTTAAGAACAATAGAAGTTTAGAGCAGAATATATTTATTGAGAGAGAGAAAGCTTCTGTTGCCAGCAGGTTGCCAGAGATTGTGTTTTCTAGGGACAAATGTTAAAGAAGTTGTGTTGAGGAAGAGGGAGTTTAAATGAAGACAGTTATTTTATGTTGCAATTTAACTCAAGCACCCGCCATTCTGTTCTGTATGCACCACACCCTTTGACCTAAACTGCAGCCATTGTCCCAAATCGCACTTTGTACTTCTTGTGACTCCAGTAATTGTGTTAGTCCCTTAATGCCCACCGCCTGCATGCATAATATATCCCTGGAATAGACTCTGTACTTTGACCTCTGTACTTTGACCCTAGGCAAGCAACAGGATGTCCTGTTTCCTCAGGAATGCACAGGTGGCTCCCCCACACCTTTGCAGTTTTTCCCTTTATAAACCACCCAAAATCTTAGCCTAGTTGCACAGCAGTGTAAATTCCACCCTCACCCTGTGTCGCTGGATGCCAGCCTAAATATTAAAGCACTCTTTTTTTTTTCCTCCAAGATGTCTTGGCCTTTTTATTCTTTTTGCCTTTTTACAATTTTCATTTTATTTTGGGGTGCAGCCTTTTGGGGTACAACATTTTAAAAGCGACAAGTTTATAACTTTGGCCATCTGGTCAGCCTGTCAGCTAGGGAATTGAACCAGGAGGAGAGGGGTGCCACAAATTAGGAAGTGAAGTCCCATCTGGCAAGGGGAAGGAGGGAAAAGAGGGGAATCTGGGCACTGCAAGTTAGGGAGCTGTGAAAATGCTCCATTATCACGTCCAAGTAGGAGAGAGCAGAGAGTGTGCTGAGCCGGGGTGTTACAGGTTAAGTTTCATAGCACTATAAAACTGGTCCACTTAGCATAATTGCAGCCAGGTTGAACTGTGACTAAACGTTATGATTAGGGGCTTCTTGCTGAAACTAGGTTGTACTGAAACTAGGTCTATGAGTAAATAACAAGAAATATCTGTCCTGAAACTTCCCTGGAAACCGAGGTAAACATGTTCCAGAGGGACAAACTGGAAAAAGAAATGGCCACCTGTTTCATGTAAAATTTTACCAGCAGAGCCCCCACCACACTACAAAGCCTTAAATAGCAATGCAAGCTTCACTTCAGAGCCAATTGGTTGGAACATATGCATTGTTAGCGGATGCTGCTGGCCATCGAGCTAGATTATTAATAAATATTAATCAATTACTATTCATTTTGGCCTGTTTAATCTGCTTTCATTTGTGAACCCACCACAATGGCAGAAACTGCTGCCATCTAACCAGGCAGAGGACCACTTTTTAAAAGTGGACCACTTCACCATCACTTTCTAGGTAGTTTGTGCTGGCCTTGAACTAGCTATGTAACCCAGGCTGACCTCAAACTCATGGGGATCCTCTCACTTCTACCTCACAAATTGAGATTACACATACACACTTCAACAGCTAACTCCCTTTGAGGTAAGATAGAAGGGATAAAACTAAGTAGAAAAGAGAAGAAAAGAAAAAAACTCTGCATCCTCAGAACATAAACTGGGTTGAGTTTCTTTGTTTTCCTTCTCCCAAACAGGAATCTCTGCAATTCCCTGCAAGCTGAAAGGGGTCTGCACAGTCCCTTTCTCTTGCAAATGTCCTCTTCCCTCCGGAATACGTGCCTTTTGGGGGTTTTTCATAGCAAAACTGTTATCTCGCACTGGGTGGGCCATCCTCCCCCACACCTCTAGACAAGACTAAGACCATAGATTACCAAATTTCAGACTCACAACACCCCAAACACAGAAAAGATCCCCAGTAGAAAACTGTATGCTTCTTCTTTTCTCTAAGCACCCACACTCTGCTCTGGAGTGCATCCCATATTTATACCTGTTGTAAACCTTCTCCTGTCTCCTTTACTGAGGAGTCCTGAAAATTTTTTTCATGAAAGGAACCAGAAAACCTGCAAATTTATTTTAAAGGAGCAGGTTGTCAGTCTGGTGTGGTGGTGCATACCTGTAATCCCAGCACTCAGGAGGCAGAGGTGGGAAGATCATTGTGAGCTCAAGACCACCCTGGGATACAGAGTGAGCACAATCCAGCCTGAACTGCATAATGAGACCCCCCTCTCAAAAAGACAAAAGAAGTTTCTGTCTGAGAGAGAGACAGAAGGCATCCCAAGTGTGTTGTCAAAGATTCTTTTGTAGGGATTTTTTGAAAAAGTTTTGCCCTAGAATAAATTACAGGACATTATGGCAGTGGAAGGCCAAATCCGGGATGTTGAGCCTGAGGTCACTTCCTCCTTTCCCTATTACAACTTCCTTTTGCATCTTCCAGTGCAGGCAAAGAAAATTCCAATCAGTACCTTGTGTGTCATCAACACTGCCCTAAGCACCACCCCTGGTCAAAGGTTACATACACCCCATATTCCATATCTAGGACAGAGGAAAAAATCCAGACTGCTCTCGGTTATGGGCTCCTCTCCATGTCCTTAAAATAAATGTCATTTTTACTTTCATATTCTGCTCCTTTATTGAGCTGAAAAACTTTAAAAAAAATAATTTTATTTAAAGAGAAAAAAACATGTAAAGGGTAGAGATAATACAGAATTTCAAAAAAAAGATAAACAGTAAGAAATCACTAGTTGATAAATTACATATTGTCCTCTTAGAAATAGTTGTTCAAGTTACAAAATTAAAGCATACAAAGTAGATATTCAAACAGTGAGGCTGTAAACAGCTATGCATGCATGAGTCTCTATATGTATTTCGATCTTTTCTATATTAGAGGGAAAAACAAAACATAGCAAGATAAAACAAAACAAATTCCTATAAAAACGTGAAACCAAAAGTCATATAAAAGCACAGTACAAGGTGATCTACAATGATTACTGTGTTGTTTCTTATTATCTTCAATAGAATTGTATCATCACACATAATTGAATATAGCAGAACATAACAATATTAGTAAAAAAAAAACATTGTTGACAGTATAAAACTTCAAAGGCAGGTAATAATCAAACTAGAGTGGATATTCTAGTGAATCTTGTCATCTTAAGTGCAGTTGCCTATACTCCCAGACTTTATACTATCAATCATAACAGCTTTGAATAAAACCTATCAATACAAAACAGTGATCTAACAAACCAGATTCGATTATGATCATTCATGGTAAAACAGTGTACGTTATGCAGACCTTTAGATTAAGTTAATAGGAAATTAAGGATGATTACCGCACTATATCCTGTTATTTTTGGGATAACTGTCTGTGTCCTCAAATCTAGTATAGGTAGAATGACTGGAACAGAATATAATACATCTAAGCAGAGTGGTGTGACTAATGTGGGTTTTAAATCCTGGTACACTATTAACAATATAGTTTATCAAGGCCATCTATGTTAGAGATTCTAACCATCCTTCTCTGCCTCATTTCTGCTATGCTATTTTTCTGCCTTTGTTTGTCTACTTTTCTCCTTCATTCTACTGCCTGCCCCACTCATTGAGGCCTTTCTGCCACTGTTCCTAAAATCCTGGTATTTTTTTCTCTCTCTAGAATGTCCTTCAGTATTCTCTGTAGGGTTGGATTGGTGGTCACAAACTCCCCCAGTTCCTCTTTGTCATGGAAGCATCTTGTTTCTCCACTAATTTCTAGTGACAGCTTTGCAGGGTACATCAATCTGGGCTGGAGGTTATTTTCTTTCAGGGCTTGGAATACTTTGCTCCAAGCTCTTCTTGATCTGATGGTCTGTGTCGAGAAGTTAGTGGTGAACCTGATGGATCCTTACCTTTATAGATAATCTATTTCTTTTCTCTGATGGTTTTTAATATTCTGTTTTTATATTGAATTTCTAGTCTCTTGATTATTATATGTCTGGTGTAGCTCTGTTTTGGTTGTAGGTGGCTGGAGTTCTGTATGCCTCACATAACCAAATGTCATTTTCTTTTCCCATGCTTGGGAGTTTTCCTCAATTATTTCCATGAATAGCCTTTGTAATTCACCTGTTTGTATTCTTGCTTCTTCATTCACATTTCTTATTCTTAAATTATAGATTCTCTTGTTGTCTTCTAGCCTTTGTATTGTTACTGCCTTTTTCCTCGTTATTTTTAAGAGATCTTTCCTTTCATGATCACACATTGCAAACTTGTCTTCAGGTTTTGAAAGTCTATCCTTAGTTTCTTTTAAGGAGTTTTGCCAGCTTTCAATGGAGTATTTAATTTCCTGGTAATCTCTTTGAATCTGCTTCATGTATTCTAGATTTTCTTTATATTCTTTATCAAATATTTCTCTCCTTTTTTTGTGTTCCTCCCTTCTTCAGTCTGTATCTTCCTGAGAGATGCTTAGCATTTCTCTTATTACTCTACTCATATCTTGCTTTACTGGATTTAATATTTCAGTTTTGAGCTCACCTACAAGGTCCCAAATATATCTCTTAATGTCTATTGAAGCCATGTCTGATGTTGAGTGTTTGTCACCCTCAGTCTCCCTTGCTTTTCCCTCTCCTGGATCAGTGCTCTCAGGGTTCTGGGCTGGGGGCTCCTCTTGCCTCTCTCTCCTGTCGTGGTCCTGGCTTCCTCCACATAGGTATACAGTGGAGGTCCCAGCCCCCTTCTCTTTCAGCCATGGGTCCTCCAAAGCAGGCTGGGGAGGAAACTCCTCCCTCTCCTGCCTGCTCTTGTCACTGAGGTGTAAGCAGTGGCTGTGTATACCAGCCCCACCCCACCAGACCAGCCAAACTTCAGGGGCCTTCCCCAAGTTAGGGCATGCTAGGCGGAGGGAATCGATTTGGAATAGCTCATTGGGTCCCGGCCGGGGTGCAACCCAATCCAAGCAAATCTCACGAATCTACTCTGGGGAGGAAGCAACCAACTGAAGTCACTGTTGCCCCCAGTTCAGGCTCCTCCTGCCCAATTCCAACATGTTGCCCATTTGGTCGTGCCCTTCCCAAGGGGGTGTCTCTTTCCCGGCACTGACCATGGATTAATGAAGGTCCTTTCACCGGCTCTGCTCTTCATTGGGCTAACCAACCCCCGACTTCAGCACAGCTGTGGGTCTTGTGAGTGGCAGCAAGAACGAGTTTGGGTGGCTCTGCCGGCTGGCGCGCATTTGTAAATTCAGGTCTGCGCAAACTTGGCGTGTTGTAGTGAAACCACCGTGTCCAGTAATTTTAGCTGTTCCAATCATAGCCCTGAGACTGCACGTTTGACGAGCTTTTTTACGTTTTAATTTCTTCCTGTGTCAAGAGGATCCATCTCCCTCTGTTTGGGTCTCTCCAGGATGTTTTATTCTGTCATATGAGTTGTTTCTCCTGGGAGACTTTGTATTTTGTGCTCACTGATTGGCCATCTTTAGCTCCTCCCCAAAACTCTTAACAGTCATGTGAGCCAAAGTTTCTGTGTCAGTGAAACGGAACAAAAATTGACTAATGCAGACACAGGGAATGCAGACCTCCTTGATTCAGATGCCAGAAATGCAGCAATGTGAGTACATATTTGACTAGATGAAATGGTACAAAATGGTCATGCAACCAAATGTAAGAATCCAATGTTAGAATTAGGTCCAAAAAATGTAGTGAGGATCTTTTTTTTTTTTTTTTTTTTTTGTACTGGGGATTGAACTCATGACCTCGTGCTTGCCAGGCAGGTGCTTAAACCACTGAGCTAAATCCCCAGCCCAGTAAGGATCTTTGAGGTGTGTTGGACTGAATGCTAGCATTGCCATTCAATATCTGGAATTGCAATGGATGAGATGCTACAAGATACATGAAATGTGCAAATTCTGAAATGCAAGTAAAAAGTTCTGCATGCACCAATAATCAAACTCAAAAATGTGTTTATTATGACAACTCACTAGCTGATCTGAAAGCATTCATAGGTCCACTTACTTAGCAGGGCTTTCTCCTGGTCACTGCAGAAATGTAAAAGACTGATGGAAAAATGATGGATATGAGCTTGAGGTTTTATAGAATAATGATGACACTTAGGAAATTTGGTTTCCTTGAAGTTACCTGACATTCGATGACAAAACCATCCTCCAAGAAAGAAAAAGAGATGATAATCTGGCTGTTATCCATTCACCATCTGAGAAATTTGTAATTGTCAATCAATTTACATGCCATCTGAATACATGACTAACAGTGACTAGCTGCCAGCATTTCTTGGTCATTTTAGACTCAGGCAGTATATTCCCCCAACAACCTTTAAAATACGGCATAAAAATTTATACCCTTGTAGACGCAAAGACTTATTATGCCTTCAGTTTAGATATTTATCCTGGAACCCAACCACCAGGTCCTTACTTGTATATAATAAACCAAATGATGTTGTAAACAGACATGTTCCCATCTTCCAAACTAACTGGAATGTAACATTCAGCCATTGGTTTACTGGTTTCTAATTGATTTTACATTTGCCAACTGAGCACAATTGACCAACATAGGAACAGTGTGCAGAAACAAAGCAGAAATTCCTAATGAAATGTTGCAATTTCAAAATAGAAAATTATACAATACAATCTTTGATTTCAAAAAGATATAACATTGGCCTTGTATATGGAAAAGAAAAACAAAGTGGTACTGCTGATGTCAATATCGCACTGTGATGGAAATACTGATGGGGAAACCTTGACCAAACAGAAGCCTGCGATGGTAGCATACCATCGGTGTAAATGAAACTTGTGTATGAAACACTCAGTTATCGTGTGTGAAGTCTGCCTTGGGTATGGCAGTAGAAGCAGAGATTATTTTTGTTGTAGACTTTGGTTTGTATTTACATTGTAGTTCACATAGGAATTTATTCCCGATGTCATCTTTTAGGCCTAGTAAGCAAGTACACAGCTCATGTGAGAGTGTTGATGTTTATTCTAAACACAGGATACATATTAAGAATTGAACACTTTATTTTGTTGATATTTTATGTTCCTGTATAATTATATTGTATAATATAAGAACCTCCTGACAAAATTAGCAAGACCAGCAAGATGTCACATATGTCCAACAAAAAGGCCAGAAAAGCAAAACACATGTGCTGTTAGTATAAGCAATGCCTGTGTATGGAACATGCTATTCTTATGCATGATCACTGTCTTAAATGTGACAATTGAAGTAATTTTTTTTTGTAGAGTTCTATTGGTATTTTAATTGTAGCTCATGTAATAATTTATTTGGTTTTTTTAGACTTTGTACCAAAAAATTAGTCAATGTTGAAATGTTTGATACTTTTTTATGAATATTCAATAGACATTTAAAAAATTAGTAGTCTTTGATATTTTCCTGCTCAATGTAATAAAACTCATAAAATTAAAATTAAACAATTCATCAATAGATATATTTTCAGAGAAGCAAAGATGACGTAAACCTGAGCTTGTGCCACATGGATAAATTCTTTCTGAGGAGAAATTGGAGGCTAGCAGAAATAGAAAGAGGACTAAGTTCTGATTTCATTTTCCTGGAGGCCCTTCATCCAGCTCCCCTATCTCTGGACTTTAAAGTTTTGTGAGCCAATAAAGTTCCTTTCTTGTTTTAAGATTTTATATATATATAAAATATATAAACCTTGACCAGCTCAGTGGTAGAGCACAGGGCATTTTCCTTTGGGAGGGAGATGGAGGTGAATGACTTGGATCAAACCAGGACTTTCCTGCTAAATTTGTTGTCTATCTATTGAAAGACCACCAAAAGGCCCATCTGATCAAGAAGACTTAATCGTTTTAGGCTTAGTACAGTCGGGCAGGACATTGCCTTTTCAGAGCCTTAATAGCATCTAGCAAGGTCCAAGCCAAATGACAGAGAGCTTGCCCAGCATGCATGAGGACCTGGCTTTGTACCATCTGGTTGTGGACTGAGCAAATGAAAAGTCCAGTAATGGACAGCAAGCTCTGCTCTGTTGAAAAACTGAAACTAGTTTGATAGGGCCACTCCATGTTTACTTGTGTGTGTGTAGTGTATATATATATATTCTAAGGCCAAGTTCAAGGCCAGCCTGGGCAATTTAGCAAGACCCTATTTCAGAATAAAATATAAAATGTAAAAATGGCTGGGGGTAGAGCTGAGTTCCCATTGGGTTCAATTTGCAGTGCCTGGGAAGGGTGAGGGGAATGGCCTGCTGTCCTCAGTTTCTGAACTGCTCTGGAACTGTAAAAGTGAAGCACAGTCTTTCATTACTTGTAACAAGTCCCTTGCAGACACACATGGGTTTGTGTCACAGTGACTTGGATAGGCTCTACACCCCCACAGGAAGGTGGTTGTCTGTTATAGGGATACTTGGGGGGCTGAAAATAGCCCCGCCCCCACCTCCAGAGAGGGAAAATGATTGAAGTTGAATTGATCCCCATTGGCCCATGGCTTAACCTTACCCATACAATGGAGCTTCCATTACCAAGAGGGACTGGTGTGTGTGGGGGTCTTCCTGGAAGATGGTGGAAAGCATGTAGCACACAGGCCACCCTCCCCACCTGGAGCATATGGGTATTCATCTGGGTCCTCTATTTTTCCTAATAAATCGGCCAATGTGTGACCCTGAGTCAGGTGAATATTTTTTGTTAGTTTGTTTTGTTTTTGAGACAAGGTCTCACTATGTAGTCCAGGCTGACCTTGCACTTGCGGTGACCCTCCTGCCTCAGCCTCTCCAGAGCTGGGTTTACAGATGTGCACCACCACACCTGTATCCTTCAGAATTTTCATAGCATGACTGGACTGTTTTCTAGCTTCCTGTGTTGCTATTGAGCAATCTAAAGCAATTTCAATTTTTGTTTCCCCTTTTTTTTCTCTAGTCTTTTCACAGTTCCCATTGCCCCACATCCTCCCTAGTTTTCCTTTTCTGAAATCCTGAGGTTTTTTCTTTGTCTTAAATTCCTCCCCACCCCTCTTTACTGGGTGTTGAACCCAGTAGGGGATCTACCACTGAGGTATATGCTCAATGATTTTCATTTTTATTTTATTAATAATTTATTTATTGTCTTTTTGAGTCAGGATTCCAGTATGCAATTCAGGCTGGTCTTGGGTTTTACTAAGTTGCCCAAGCTGACCTCAAGCTGGAATGCTTTTGCCTCAGCCTTGCAAGTGCCAAGATTACAGGCTTGTGCCATCATGCCAGCTGTCTTAAATGCTTAAATTTTACAAACACATGCTTTGGTTAGGAAACTGTTAAACTATTATGGTGAGCTCTTTCAACTGGGAAATTTGTGTTCTTTAGTTCTAGAATTTTTTTCTTGAATTATTTCATCACTGATTTCTTCCTTTTTTTTTTTTCTTCCTAGAAATCCCACGGTAGGGCTGCTAATGTTCAAAACTTCATACATTTTCTTTTATTTTCCCTCTATTTCATATCTTGTCTTTTTGCAATATTTTAACTTTTTTTCTTTTTTCTTTTCTTTTCTTTTTTTTTTTTTTTTTTTTTTTTTTTTTTTTTTTTTTTTTTTTTTTTTTTTTTTTTTTTTTTGAGGGGGGCAGCACTGGTGATAGAACCAAGGACCTCGGGCATGTTAAGCAAGTACTGTACCACTAAGCTAACAGTACCCTTACACATTTTATCACACAGCCAGGCATGGTGGCACATCCCTTTAACTCCACTCCTCTGAGAGGCTGAACTAAGAGGCTCTTGTGTTCAAGGTCAGCCTGGATAACTTAGCAAGTCCTTGTCACTAAATAAAAAAAGAACTGGAGATGTAGCTCCATTGTAGGCTGCTTTCCCTTCAAGGCTCGAGTTAATTTCCAGGATGGGGTAAGGGAGAAAAGTGTTTGAGTTTTCCTTTTTTTTTTTTTTTTTTTCTCGCCGTTTTAAGACAGGTTTTTGCTACGAAGTTCAGACTGGCCTTGAACTCACTCTGTAGGCCAGGCTGGTCTGGAACTTGCAGTGATCCTCCTGCTTCAGCCTCCCAAGTGCTGAGATTACAAGCATGAGTCACCATGCCTGGCTTCTTATTTCCATTTCTTCTTATTTTTTTTTTTTTAATCGGTACCGGGGATCGAACTCACGACTGCGTGCTTGCAAGGCAGGCACTTATGCCGCTGACTATTTCCATTTCTTAATAGGTCTTTGTCCTGGGGGTGTAGCTCTATGGTAGAGCACTTGTCTAGCTTCAGTGATGCCTGCATTTGATCACTCGCACAACACACGCGCGCGCGCGCACACACACACACACACACACACTCATATCTTTGACTTCTAACCTCTAAATTAATGTTTCTCTTTTTTTAAAAAAAATAACATTCTGTTCTTGTAGTAAGAATGCAACTTCTCTTATTTCTTTCAGGATTGAGAAATGGAAAGCTATGGAAGCCACAATTTGCAAAACCAGCTATTTCAGTAGCTACTTCCTTTGGTTCCTCATACTCCAGAAAAGTTAAACCACAGGGCTGGCACTGTGGGCCTTGCAAGCGCGTCAAGGCAGACAGCCACTCTGCCAATGCTGACTCATTCTTCCCGGTCCTGGCCCCGTCCTTCCTGCTGCCCCTCCCCCTCTGGAGCCACTCCTCCTTGAGACTCCTGACTGACCCCTCCCCAAGAAAATTTTTTTTTAAAAAAAGAAAACTTCATATAAAAGAAAAGAAATAAAACTTTATAAAATGCAAATGCTAAAGCTGCCCGGTCCATCAGGCAAATTTTATACCTTCATTGTCTCCCTTGGCTGGCATGTTTCTGCGTTATCCTGCATGTTTATTTTATTTGTTCTTTGTTTAAAGCATAATGCTGATATGTGTGTGTGCACACACCTGTGTGTATGTTTTGTGCTACCGGGGATTGAACCAGAGCTTTTGCACTGAGTTACATCCTTAGCACTTTTTAAATGTTAGAACAGTCACTACATTAAGTTGCTGAGGTTGGACTAGAACATGCAACCCTCCTGCCTCAGCCTGTCACAGTGCTCGGACTCCAGGCTTACACCACTGTGCCCAGCTCATTTTTTTGTCCTTTTCATAAGTTTTTAGTGTTGTCTTCCAAACAAAATTAGTTTTGCTTCTTGAAGGTAATCTTTCTGCTTATTTGATCTTGTCTTGCAGGAAACTGAGACTTCCTATGGAGCTCTGTTGATCTTTGGTTTCCTGTGTGAGATTCAGAGTGAACCCTTAGAAGGCTGGCTGGAAGTTCTGGGTGCAGAGAAAGTTCTGAACTTTTTAGTTCACTGTTGGATTGTTACTGGGAGCCCTGATAAGAGTCCCAGTTGTCTGTCTTAAAAGTACAGTGGGAAAAATAAAAAAACAGACAAGTATAGTAATAAATCCATGGCTGGGAAGTCAGTATCTCCTAATGGGTCCTCCTCTACTCCCCAAGCTGCCACTATTTATTCAGTGTATACAGTGATAGGTGGGGTTAGCAAGGGGTTACAATTTGCAGAAGACTCAGACTCAAGAGGGTGTAGCTGATCATATGCTAAGAAGGACCTTGTCCTGGATTATAATCCTGGGAAGACTCAAGAGGGGATAGATGATCTTATGCTTAAGAAGTATCAGTGGAAAATCTCGGATGAGTGGTACCAATAATCCCAAACCTCCAGTTTATCCCATAGGGAAGTATGCAAATTAGCCATTGTGAATTTGTGGTCCCCAATAGATTGTAACAAATTTTGAAATTTTTAAAACTAACTAGCAAAATGATATCATACTGAGACAAGATATACTCTTCCTGCATGCTATGTAGCTAGACTGCTAAACCCAGTCTGCCTTGACTGGCTACACCCTGCTGCTTTTCATAGATAACCTGACCTGTATTAACCTGACCATGTTTAGCTGCAATGTCTTTTTTTTTCCCAACTAAAAGTATGCTCTATTTTTCTAACATATTTCACATACTTTCTACCCAGCAACAGATGATGCCTAATTCAACCCAATGAAAGTTAGCCATGCTCTCAAGCTTTTGTACTTCCTGCTTGCAAAGCCTATATAAGCTAAACTCAAAGCTGACTCAGGGCTGGTGATGTGGAACTGGTTCCTACTAGCCTGCCAGTGTAATAAACAGTTGCTTTTCAACTCCTTAGTGTGGAGTGCCTTTTGGCTTGGCACCAGTTCTGCAAAAAAAATCATTCCCAGTACCAGTTTCTCATTTCCTCTTGGGCTACTAGTGTTCTCCAGAGAGCTCTGTGCCTATCTGCCTAGCAGGCTCCACTGCTGTGGACTAATGACTGAACCTTGTGGCTGATGAGGGCCAAGGGCAAAAGGCAAAGCTCTCACATTCAGCATGCATGCGGCTCTGTAAGCCTCCACCTTCAGAAAGGGTCCTGGCCCTGGGCTGGACCTGTGCTTTACCAGTCAATAGACTTTGATTTTGTGTTCTCTGAAGACTCCAACTCATGCTGGAGTCAAGAAGACAAGGCCAGCCAGAAGTGCACAGCTTGGGGAGACACGAATCTCTCATGGATTCTGTATTATAATTGTGTTTGAAGGAAAATCCTGACTACAACCTCCAGCTTGTCTTGCTCTTAGTTAAAAGGGAATCATACATTTTAGGCTGGGCATGGTGGTACCTGCCTAGAATCCCAGGAGTAAGTTAGAAACAGTGGAGCTGAGTGAGTCACTGTTTCTCTCCATTTAACACTAAATGGCACCCAATTACTCATGGTTCCATTGCCCTAGGAGAGGCAGAAAATAAAACAACAAAAGCCTAGGAGATGACATCCTAAGCAAAAACCTGAGCACCAGAGCCCTGGCACAGAGGGAGATTCAGCAGGAGGCACCTAAAGCAGCAGTGCTGGCCTTTGAATTCTGAGAGTCTGAGTTATTGTCCTCTTCCTGTTGTTGCTGCTGCTACTTTTGACTCTGTGCAGTGCTTTTCTGTCACCCCAGCACCTTCTTGGTCTTCGTTAACATCTTTGTTATCAGGGACTGACCCTAAACATAAATTCTGTGATCTTTAACAAATTCAGCTACTTACCACTGGCTATGCACTTGGTGATCTTTTCCTCATCATTCACAAGAGTCTAGACTTTCATTAGTTCTTTCATCTGTAACACCAACACTCTGGAAGGCCGAGGCAGGGGGGACTGCAAGTTTGACCTGAGCCTGGGTAGTTTAGCCATTTGGTGAGATGATGTCTCAAAATGAAGTATAAAAAAGGGGGATGGTAATTTTGCTCAGTGCAAGGGCTATGGACCGATCCCTATTTTGGCAATAAGTAAATAAGTTAATAAAAATTTCTAATTTGAGAGTTTAAGACATTAGGCAACACACTATTAACCCTGCATCAGCTTTGCCATGGAGAAGTCCTCTGTGATGTGGAGCATGACAATGTTCCCTTGGTTACTTTTCAGGGATGGGATGACCTCTTCTGGACATGATGACTCTTCCCTGAGACTGCAGGGATGGGCGACAGTGGCATGAGATGAAGAGGCCCAGCATCTAGTCTTGCTGTTGCATCAAGTCTTCTGCTCCCTAAGTGTGGTTAGGTTCTCTGCCACTCTGCAGAGTGAAATCCACGTTGATCGTGTGAGGAAGGTTTTGTCCTAAACCCAAGCAGGGATTAACTTGCTTGTTTCCTCTTCCCCATCAAAATCACACTGTTACAGCAACTTTAGATTTACTGATGACAGAGGAAACACAAGTGGCACTCTAGGGAAGTGGGAGGAAGCAAACTTGATTAAGCCAGCAGGCCCAGAGGAGTTAGCACTCCAAATTCTGAGCCCCAAGCACGGGGTTTGTGGGCCTCATAAGGGACCACTGGGAGGAAAGGGGAAGCAAGCTAAGGTACAGAAGCCAAACCAAGGCAGTTACGTAGATTGGGCGGTGTACAGTTTGATACATCTGGGCTGCCATGGCCACGGTGGAGTGAGATAACAGGATGTGTGAAGCTGCTTGCTTATCACAGCAGGAAGCAGCTGTAGCTGGTACAGGAAAGGAAGGGGGGCGCCATAAGGCGCACAGCTATTGTAACCTTGCGGTTGAGAGATAAAACAAAGTAAGAAAGAAACATCATCTGATGGGTGGGGCTCAGCGCTGGGCCCTCTGAGTAAGGAGAGTGTCCTCATGGAGGTATATTAATCTCAGCTCCGACAGCTAGAAGCCACAATGACCACAACCATGAGACCATGAGAGAGAAGAAAGGAGGTCTGCAGGTCCCCAAAGCAGATGCAGCTACCCCTGCCCTCTTCTTGCCTAGCCTGCGTTGCCGCTACTGACTCTGACAAGTGAACACTGACCGATGCTCCATCCTCTGAAGCCTTTTGGTTGATGTCGTTTCCCACCAGGCCCTGGCTCAGGACCCAGGCTCTCCTTTGTCCACTGTCCACACCAGCTTTGAGGGAGCTTCATCCAGAGGGAGCTTTCCTTTCAGGTGCAGTCTGCCTTCCCATCCCTGTGCTCTTCTCCTTTTTAATCCTGTTACTGCAGTGTTAGGGAGGAACCATGGTCTGTCTTAGTCCATCAGTAGGTGTTGTCTTCCCTGTTCATCCAGGGTCCTGAGACTCAGGAGAACTGAAAAGGAGGAGGAACAGGAGGGTGAGACTGGTAGAGAGGAGCAAATTTCTACCTGTAGGGGCAAAGCGCTTGTGCACAGGTTTTTCATGCTATCCTGTTAGAGATATTCCAAGGTCTGGCTTAAAAATTTAGAAATAAAGTTTTTGAGACAGACTCTGTCTCTGTCTGTATAGTTTAATCTGGTTTTTGAACTCATGGTGATCCTCCTGCCTCAGTCTCCCAAGTGCTGGGATTATAGGCATGGATTACCACACCTAGTCTTTATTTTTAAAAAGAGGACCATAGCTATTATATCCCTTGACCTAGGTAGTAATTTTTGCTTTATTATTAAATAAACATCTGTGTATACATAATTCAGAATAAAGGAAAGGTATGATGATGTATGCTTGTAGTCCTAGAACTCAGGAGGCTGAGGCAGGAGAGATTTCTGAAGGCCATCTTGGACTACATAGCAAGATCCTGTCTCAAACTGTGCCCAACCCGACCCAGATGCTGAGGATGCTCAGGTTCAAGAAAGCAGTTTTCTGTTTTTTGCCCTTTTCCTCCTCCTCTACCTCTTCCTCCTCCTCCTCCTTTACCTCTTCCTCCTCCTCCTCTTCTTCCTCCTCCTCTTCCTCTTCCTCCTCCTCCTCTTCCTCTCCTCCTTCTCTTCCTCTCCCTCCTCCTCCTTCTTCTTGTAGTACTAGGGATTGAACTCAGGATCTTGAGCATATGAGGCAAGAAGTGTTAACTACTCCCACACTTCTAAATTTTATTTCAAGGCAGGGTCTTGCTAAATTGCCTAGGCTGGCCTAAACTTGAAATTGTTCTGCCTCAGCCTCCTGAGTAAATATGATTACAGACATGTGCCGTGATCTATGAGAAGCAGTGTATGGTAGTCAGGATTGAACCAAGAGAGTATTGGGTTACATTCTCAACTCTTCTTACTTTATATTTTAAAAATTTGAGCCAGTCTTCTAAGGTTGTGGAGACTCATCTTGAATTTTCAATCCTTCTGTAGCAGACCGTATACTTCAATTTCTGTTAGTTGCCCAGATAACTGCCCATTTACTTCAGTTCCTGTTACATTTCCTGTTACTTCTGTTTCTTAGAAATGGCTGGTTTGCATAGCTGGTCACTATGGTGTATATTGTAAAAACCAATCAAAGACAGCCAAGTATTCTGCTTTTTACTTACAATCTCATAAAACCATCCTCTCTGACCCTTCACAGCCTGATATTCTTTAAAAGTTAGTGTCCATCGATGTAAATAGATCTGCTTCCAAATCCTGGGTGATGTTTTGATGTTTTGATGTTTCTGTTTGCCATAGCATCTGGTGCATCAGCCAGGAAGATGGGCCATGCTGACCTCTTTGGTCACTGGTCATGGCCCTTGTGCATGAAGCAAAGACCTTTCCATTCCCAATGGGAAGGCATGCCCCCAAGATTTCTTGAGTCTCTCCAAAAGTCTGGAGAAGGACTTCTGGTTCCCCATTCAAGCAGCTCACATTAGACCCAAAAGAGAGAGTGGCACAATCCACCTGCCTGCCTCCTGCCCGACTCCAGAAAGGCCATAGGGCACCCAGTTTCAGTCTATGCCTGGTCAGCACAAGCACAAGGAGAGCTTGATCAAGCCTCATTAGCTAGGCCTCCCTGTGGTTTGGAGGAGGGAACATTTTAATCTCTGAGTGCCTGTTGAATGATTGTATGAGTGTTTTTGTAATGGGCAGTGAAAGCAATAGGGTGGTTCATCTGTGCTCTATGACAATAATGAGGAGGAGGAAGGGCTCCTCTCCAAACTATGGGGTTTGATTGGGTCCCAATCTGTGATTCCATGGACGTGTCCAAGAGGAACAGAATGGAGAACATGAAAGAGTTTTGCTCTAGAATAAATTACAGGACATTATGGCTGTAGTTCAACATGGTGGAAGGCCAAATCAGGGATGCTTACCCTGATGGCCACTTCCTCCTTTTTCCCCATTACAACTTCCTCCTGCCTTTCCCAGTGCACATGAAGAAAATTTCAATCAGTTCCTCACACGTCATCAATGCCTGCCCCAAGCACCATATCCGGTCAAAGGTCACATATACCCCACACCCCCATATCTGCTCCTTTATTGCATCAGAAAACTCTAACAAAACATACCAGTGCTTCTCCATGGTCTGGACAATCCCAACATTGCTGAGAGGCAAGCAGCCAGGTGAGAATCTGAATGCACTCTCTCTGAGGACCACTCCCCTTTGTTCGTTGTGTCATCACTCAAGGGTACACAACACACACATAAGGAGTCAGGAATGGGAACTAATTAGTCAAAACCCACATTCTCTACCTGCAGGCCCAAGAATTTTTGAAAGGGATTTTCTGGTGACTATAGAGTTAAAATGAAATAAACTGCTGCTGTCTGAGCCTGAACAAGACCTGGGAATTCTGCCTTGGCACATGAGTCACCCCTTGTTGGCTGCTGCAGTCGCTGCCGGTTGAACCAGATCCAGTCCATTCAGTCATTGCCTGGGCTTGACCCCAGAGGCCCTCTCCTCAGAGCCTCTGCTCCACAGCTACACTTACACCTCTATCCTGGTCAGATGGCATCACCTAATGCCCACCTGAGGTGACTGTCATATCATTTTGATTCTGTTCAACACAGAAACTTTGCCACATTTTGACTGAGAAAGAAAACACTGATTAAAAGGGAGAGATGCCTCCATGGACTGACCGCATGATGAATGGGTTGCCATGCCCTTCCCCAAGAAAGTTCTTGTCTACCTCATGTGCACTTGCTGTTAACTTGCTTCCCAATTTGATCCCCATTTAATCAATATTATTCAACCTATGATACAAGTTGTAATCTTGTTGATTTATCAGTATTGTCCCACATCATACCCACCTTGTGATTTGCCATTGGATCAATGTTACCTAAGGGGTTATACCTGTAATCTTAATGATTTGATTGATTATAGTTCTTCCCCACCTTTTATTATTAGGGATACGGTTAATATGAGTGAAGTTACTTGGTTTTGATATTGGAAAATAGATCCCAGCTCACCTTGTGACTTTGCTCAGTAAACCCTTGAGAAGCAGGGTTGGGGGGCAACCCACTTTCTATGTCCCCTTCTTTCCTTCTTAGACAGAAACTTACTTTCTCTCAATAAATTCTTTCTATGCTTAACTTCCATTGTTCCTAGAATTCATTCCTTGATTTTAAAGACCACAAACTCAACATTTCAGACATCTAGCAAGTTGGGATGGGATTGTACTTTTGTGCCACCATGCATGCTAGAAGCATAGTTCTGTTTTTTGAGGTTTTTCATTTTGTTTGTTTGTTTGAGACAAGGTCTCTGTATGCAGTTTAGGCTGGACTCACATTCTTATAGCTCAAGCTGGCCTTGAAATCACTGTGATCCTTCCACCTCAGCTTCCCCAGTGCTGAGATTGCAGGCATGCACTACCATGTCCAGCAGAAGCCTTGCTTTTAAGCACAAATTTTTGGATTTTTATCAAGACATTTATTGATCCACTGATTTATATTATTGAATATTGTACAGATATTTAAAAGAGTGAGGTAAGTTTATATAAATTGATATAGAAAGATGATCAAGATAGTAAGTGAAATAAGTGAGATGTAGAGCTCTATGCATAGTATAAAGTTTTAAGAAATGCACACATGGCTGATACATGCTTTCTGTAAGAGTGGTTAAAGGACAGACGTTGGAGACAGACTGTCTGGGATGACATCTCAGTTCACAGTTTGATAACTTGTTGGGCAACTCATCTGAGCTCTGTTTCTTTTTCTGCATCTCTTTCCTTTTCTGTAAAGAGAAGATAACATTTCTGAGTGGTGTCATGCCTGTAATCCTAGCACTCGGGATGTCGAGCCAGGAGGATAACAAATTTGAGCACAGTCTGAAAAATTTAGCAACATCCTGTCTCAAAATAAAAAATAAGCCGGGCATGGTGGCACATGCCTGTAATCCTAACACTCATGAAGCAGAGGCAGGAGGATCACTACAAATTCAAGGCCAGCCTGGGCTACAGGCTTGTCTCAAAAAACAAAAACCAACTTGTCTCAAAAAACAAAAACCAACCACCACCACAACAAAAAAGTAATTCTTGAGAAATAAATAAAAGAAGGTAAATTGAGTTAGACTGAGAAGTTGGAAGCTTTTAAGACATAGGAGATGTCACAGATAAGCCAACTCTAAGATATACTGGACACACAGTGAACATAGGTTGAGACACCTTGTATAAGAGGCATTGAATATACATAAGCGTTTATTTTTCATGGGCACCAAACCAAATACACACAAGGTACAGGCAGCAGAAAATGTTCATATAAGACACAGAAGTACTCAGTACCTCTGAGGTACTGAGGTTAGAGGGAGCTGTCTGCCTCTTAACAAAGGCAAGAAACCTGCAGGCTCCGCAGGCATATCAGTGACTGCGGGGGTGGCCAAGTGTGTTCCCTCTGGATGTCCACATGTGGAAACTGTGTGGGATTTGGTTTAGCACCTTTCTTTTAAGTGGGTCCCTCTGCCCTGGGTCTCAAACCCACAGCAGCCTGGGCTGCCCACGTGGCAGGAACAGAGTCAGACAGAACAAAAGCATCCATTTTCACGTCTTTTTCAGCTCCTCTGAAAGCAACCCCGCAGATTGGGCAGCTTGCTCTCACCACCCTGGGGACCGAAGTTGGGATGATGACACCACCAGCTTTGGTGACTGATGAGGACCTGTATCCTGTGTCTTCTGTAGCAGAAGGTGTGGCAGAGCCCTGGGGGCTTCCTCCCCAGTGTGCTGACCTATCCTGTGGCTCCACCATGGTGACTGAGTCACATCCAAAGGCTGCATCTCCTGAGCACAGCACACCGGAGTTGGGTACAGCATACAAATTTGGGGTGGGCTGCGGACCGAGTCACCCAGTCTATTGCAGTCATATAATGCCATTACATTTATTTGGCCCTTATTTACACTTTCAGTTTCTCACACCAGATAAACAATGTGATATTTGAACATGTATCCAATTTATTTCACTTAAGAGTATTGTCTCAAGGTACATGCATTTACCTAGAAATGAAGCTTATCCTTCTTGACTGATTGGTATTCCACTGTATAAAAACCCACATTATTCATCAGTTAATTGATATTTGGGCTGTTACCAAGATTTAGCTATTACAAATTGTGCTGTTATAAACATGGATGTGCACATATCACTGTGGTATGATGCTTTTCTTTTGGGAAGATACCAAGAAGGGAATGGCTAAGTCAAATGGAACCTCTAGTTTTATTTCCTGAGGAATCTCTGTACTTATTTCCACAGTGGTCACACCAGTCTGCACTCCCACCAACAGTGAAGAAAGGTTCCTTTTTCCCCATAGCCCCACACAGTAGCTGTTAATGGTTGATTTCTTGATGATAGCCATTCTTTCTGGAGTGAGGTGGAATCTCAGCATTGTATTAATTTACATCTCTCCAGTGATTGTGGGGAACCATAGAGATGACTCTCCTTAAAAAGAAGAGCAACTATCTCCCTTTTGGATAAACCTGGCCCTGTCTCCATGTACTGATAGGTACAGAGCTGGCTGGGTTATTTCCTTGTCCCTTCAATTGGCTCTAAGCAATGTAAATTGGGCTGGCTGAGGAGCTGATGTGTAGTCTTTGAAGCAAAGCTACAGGTAAGTGTCACCCCACACAGTGACTCCCCAAATGCATGGTTGAGCTGGGTGGGATGGAAAGCTGTGCTCCATGCTGTTGGCTGGGACCAAGCCTTGAGAAAGAGGCTATGATTTCCCAGGGCAAACAGGATTGTACATCAGAACTGAAGTACCAACCCCAAATTATTAGATACTACCTCAATTGTGTTATGCAGATTGCTCTCTCTGCATTTCTTGCCCTCTGTGATTAGCACAGTTGATCTCAGAGTGAGCTTAGTCCTATCTAGCCCAGATCACTGACTACTGTGAGTACTCATGTATTTCCTGCCACTCCTCTCATGGAGAATATTAATAAAACCTGGGTTGGGCTTTGAGCAAGGCCTTTGTTCCAGTGAGCTCTCATCTAGGCTGGACTTAGGGTCCCTTAACGCCCCACAACTATGTATGTGTCTGTGTCTGTGTCTGTGTCTTTCTTCTCTCCATGAGTTGCACTGGAAGTGGTAGACTGAAATTAACTCACTAGAATTCCAATAACTTTTCCCTGGGGTTACAATTATAAGCCTTCCAGACCAGGAGAGAGATGGGAAAGGGTTCTCTATAAGTGATATTGAACACTTTTCATATATTTATTTTCTATTTCTATTTCTTCATCTGAGAAGTATCTACTCATTTCAAATGCCAAATTTTCAATTGGGTCTTTAAATTTGGGGATCTGATTTTTCTGAGCTCTTTAAATATTTTACATGTTAGTCTTCTGTTTGAGGAAGAACTGGCAAAATTTTTTCCACATAGTGGGTTGTCTTTTCAGTCTGCTGGTGTTTTCTTTTGCTGTTGCAAAGTTTTTTAATGACCTGAGATCCCAGTTTTTGATTCTCTGTGATAGTTCCTGTGCAACCAAGGTTTTATTCATCAAGTCTTTGCCTACACAAATGTCTTCAAGAATTCTATCTATTCTATCTTCCAGCAGATTTAGTGTTTCTGTTTTTAAGATTCAGGTCGTTGATTCAAATGTTAAAAACAGATCCAAAGATCTGCTTTTAAGCACCTCTTGTGAGATTACTATGAAGATTAAATGCACAGAAGACACTGAGCACAATGGCACACAATGAACTCTCATGGTGTCACCTACAGGTAAAATTGTTGTAACACCTATGGAAATGCAGGGAACTGGAGAGTTAGAATCTGCAGAGGGATCATGAGTCCAAAAGCCAAGTGGTTGGTGGTGTGCATACTGTCTCCAGAAGAGCATTGATTTCAAACAACACAAAGTTCAAATATATGATAGTAGCTGGAAGGAAAGTTACAGCTGGATAGTTTGAAGTGGTTTACACGGAGTCATAGAAATTTGAGCTAAAAAGAATCTCAGTCCATCTATTGTCTTTGCAGGCCAGGAGGAAATTACTAACATGCTACTTTCTTCAATGTCAACAGAACACTATAAGGGATGATAGATGAGGACTCAGAGAAGCCACTGTGAAGACAAAGTCACGTGGCAGCCCTAAAGGACTGGGAAAGGGAAAGAACCTGGATTGTGCAAGGGCACCTGAGTGGGCAAAGCTGCTGTTCCTCTATTCAGTGTGGTGGGGTCTGTTCCAGGAGCCAGTGTGCTCTATGTTCACCCCTTATCATGGATGCCCTCAGCCACTCCAGGACTGCGCAGAGTCCTGACCAGCCCGAAAGCCTTCCCCAGCTGAGGCCCTTTGACCTGGGTCCTCCCAGCCTGTAGAACCATGAGCTAAATACACTTGTATTACTTGGTAAGTTACCTAGCCCATGGGAACAACATCAGATACCTCATCAGAAATTGGACTTACTGAGTCAGTCTTGTACTATCAAGTGACAGCAAGGGTGTAGAGTAATAAGTCATATAACTACTGATGAAAGTCTCAATTGTGGTTTGGTTTTGGAAACAGATTTGGCATCATGTGGAGCAGCTGATACGGATGTGCCCTGTGGCACAGCAGTGCCTTTAGTGGTTATGTGCCCAGAAAGAATTTTGTTTTGCTCTGCTGGAGTTGGAAGCCATGACTTCTTGCATGCTAGGCAAGTGCTGTAGCATTGAGTTCTGAAATAACAAAATGGCAGATAACCTGGGGAATAACCTAGCTGTAATTTTCTTAAGGCTTAAGTATCATTTTCCTGGAAAGAGGCATACATCAGTGATTTAAACAAACGTTTCCAGTAAAATATGATAAATTATCAAGTCCAAGAGCCACGGTCTTAGCAAGATCTTGTTTACTATCTGTAGCAGCCCTGGAGCCTTGCTTTTGAAGACAAATTGCAAGTCTCCCAGAGGCTCCTGGGAGTAGCTTTCCCTTTTGAGTGATCCTGTTCTTCAGATAGTTGAGGTGTAACCGGCTTTAATCTAGAAAGATGAATCCAATTATCTGTCTCTGCCATCTTTCTACAGTGGGTGGGGATCACGTGGATCACTGAGAAGGGGCCTTTCCATTTGGGCTCTTCACTGGTCTGCTGGTGTTCCCTGTCTCCAAGTTTTCAGAAGCATTTGGTCACCAGGGTGAACACTAGGAGGTCCCCCTGGGCCAGTAGCTGGCAGGACTCTGTTCCCATGCATGTGGATGGTCTGTTGCATTTGGCCTGGGTTGATGAGATACTATCAGAGTCTCATGGTTTCTGAGTCTACTATCATATCAGAGACAGAAATGGCCTTCCTTACAACATCTCAAATGGGCTCAAACTTGGCCTGGTTTTGGGCACATTATTAAAGTAAGAGACTGCACAGGATGCCCAATAGAGCAAATGAGACACAGAGTTTTAGGTACAAAGAGCAGTTTATTGTGCTGCCCTCTCTACAGAGGACTCATATTCTCCCAAGAGCAGAGGACAAAGCCCTGTTTTTACTTTTATATTGTTTTTATCCTATAAGGCAATTTTTCATTGGAAATCAACATGAAGCAAGATTATAGAAGCAAAGCAGTGATTAAGCGGAAATGCACAGTGAGTGATCAAGGGAACAGGAGTTCAGATGGAGTTTTCCAAGTGAACCTGCACCTAGCCAGGTCACAGCCATCCATCTCCTCAGGGAGCTCATATACATTCAGCTGCATGGAATTCAGCTGCATGGTTAACCCATAATTGTCCAGTTTGTCGGAGGCAATGGTCTCCTCTCTTGTTATCATCCTTCATGAGTGCTGTTAGCAGCTATTGGAGCAAGAACTCAGATGTCTCTTGGCAAAGTTTTGCCAAGCTCACTTTAGGGCCTGGTTAACTCTCTTCAGCTTTCCAGAAGATGGAGGCTGTCACATGGAACGGAGGTGGTACTTTAATGCTAAAGCCTTTGTTGCCCCATGAGTTATTTGAGAGGTAAAAGAAGGTCCACTGTCACTCTGAAGAGACGGAGGTAGTTCAGACCTGGGGATGCTGTTTTAAAAAATCACTTTGACTACCTCAGTAGCCTTTTCTGAGTGGGTAGGAAGGACTTCAGTCCAGCCTGTAGAGGTATCAGTTAGGACTGACATCTGTTTAAATCCCCCACATGGTGGCCTGTGGGTAAAGTCTAGTTCCCAGTCCTCCCCAGGGTCTGTCCCTCTCTTCTGCACAGGCTCAAACAAAGGAGGTGGTCTGGGCTTGCCCAGGGTGCTGTAGGAACAGGTTCTGCAAGCTTTTCAGACCTGCCGGGGAGTTGTCACTATTACCAGGCCCTTGAAAACTCAAGTGGCCATTTCCAGTGTAGCTTCTCTTCCCGTACGGAAGGAATCATGGTGAATTTGCATAGCCTTCCACTGTATCCCTTGGGGAAAGACCACTGTGCTTCCTAAACACCACTAGAGTCCCTTTTAATTCCTCCTTGTCCTATGGCCCATTTGCCTTTCTACCAGCCCTTTGATATCCCAAGGGGACTTTAGACATGTCTCCATAGTGTCCTTTATTTACAGTGTGTGATTGCAACCTATCTGGGAAAATAGATTGCCTCTAGGAGTTGTAGAATTTTCTGTCAGGTTTGTTTTTTGTCTGTCTATTTGCTTGTTTGTTTGAGAGAGGATCTTACTGTGTAACTTAGGCTGGTCTTGAACTCATTGTGTAACCTGAGCTGGCCTCAGACTCAGTGATGTTCTGTAGATGACTTGTCAGTCTCTTCTTCCAGATTGCATGAAGCACCAGGAAATCATATTTAGAGTATGTAGTTTTTTAAAAGTGCATAGATATTTAAACTTCAGCCTTTTCCTAATATCAATGCCCAAGTAACAGCTACACAGTCTGCCTTTTGAGCAGAGGTTCCTAGGGGGAAATGTTTAGCTTTAATGACCTATTGTGAGCTAGCAAAAGCAGAACCACGTTTTTCTTTAAAAGAGAATAAAATATAACAATATAAAATATAAAGCCAATTGAAATAGAACAGTGAAAGTGGTATAGAACTTCAAAACACAAGAGGTGAAATATTTAGGCTTTTGTGACTCTATCAAGGGGAATGCTCAAGAACTGTAGTACTTAATGTAGCTTCCCTCAAAAAAAAAAAAATGACCTTGTGCTGAGCCCCACAGTCATCAAGGATGTGGGTCTCTCTGACTTGCCTGATAATACTGGGAAGACTCTTCTACCTCCTCCTTTTAATCCCCAGGCCAATGGATCAGATCCATCCCCTCTATTAGCTGATATTACTGTGTGAAAAAAAAAAGGTACATTAGAAAGACTTTTAATTATAAGTGAGTGGGACCATACAGGACACACAGGAAAATCCAGCTGTCTTTTGTAAACAATTAGCAGAAGGCTTTAAAAATCACCAGTAAGCCGGGTGTGGTGACTCACACCTGTAATCCCAGCACTTGAGAGGCTGAGGCAGGAGGATGGTTGAGAGTTTGAGACCAGCCTAGGCTACAAAAGTGAGCTCAAAGCCAGCTCGAACTGCATAGAGAGACCCTGTGGCAAGGCAAGATGGCTGGCCACGTGATGAGGTAACAAGTCAGGGCTCCCAATCGAAACATGAACCAAAAAAAGCCATTTACAGCCTAGAATAACAGAGACCAGCTAACTTTCAAAAAGGATAGCAAAAATACAATAGATTGTTAACAGCACATACGCATGAGTGAATGCAAGCAGCTAGAAAGAAAAACAAAACCTTCTTCCTTCCTTCACAGCCAGAAAATAAGCAGTTTCTTACCCCTTGAGAAAATAATCTCCCTCATTCCTGGCCTAGAAGAGAGAGTGAGGGAAAGAAGGAGAACAGAAAGCCTTTGTAACATTTTAGAAACAAAAAATGTGCCCACGTGGTCCTTGCCTTGGCTTCCTTGGTACTTGAACTTTACTTTCCTGGTTGGCTCACCAAAAATGTTATCAGGCCTTTAGAAATGGTTCATCAGTTAAACATATCCATGTCCTTCTTGCCTTGAATAAAGAATTGAACAAATGGTGCCAAAAGTTTGTTTTAAAATTAAGTGGCAAAAGCATAAGGAAGAAACTGGCTTTGCAGAGCACAACTGGGATGAATAAAAGAGAGAGAAGAATAAAAAAAAAGTACAAGCTGTGTTTGGGAGGCACAGGGTGTGCTGCCATGAAAAGTCACAATGTCAGGCTCCTTGTGGCATCTATATCCTTTCACAGTGTCCTTAATTTTTGCAGCAGTGGGAATTGACTTCCAGCCATGCTGTCCTAGTCCACTGAGCAGAAGAATATAAAGATGAGCCCAGGACAGGACACACAATCTCCATGGCCCCAAACAGTCTGACATTATCCGTTCACCTGCACCAACAGTTCTGATCATTCTGTTATCCTTGGCCACTGGCATCCCACCCCTAAATTCCTTTGGAGAACAGCTTCTTCCCTAAACCCCATAAAACTCTGTTGCTCCTCTGCCAAGGGCAGAGACCATCCATAATCTCAGCCCATCCTCATAGGGACAAAACAAAACCAGCCTCATTGCTTTGCACAAAAGCCTGTTGAGTGGCCTCTCATGCATCATTTGTCACAGTCCTCAGCCCCTTTTTATTCCTTATTTTGAGATAGGGTCTTGCTGTCTCAGCTTTCCAGAATGCTGAGATTACAGGTGTGCACCACCAAGCCTGGCTTTGTCATACTGATATCTTAACTCCTATTTTATTAGCCAAAGCCACAGGAAATACAATTTATCTTTGGTGGGAAGGACTGCAAAGTCACATGACAAAGTGTGCAAAATAAAATCCAAATAAAAATAGACTACGAGAAACTAAAACTAGCCAGTTAGAAACAATGGAGTCCAATGAGTTACTTCTTCCCTCCATTTAACTCTAAACAGGACTCCATGGTTACTCCTGTTTCCATTATCCTAGTAAAGGGAGAAAATAAAATGACAAAAACCTAGGAGGTCACCAGTGCACTAGATGAGAGCACAGATTCCATAAGAGATCTAGTGATGCAGTGTCATGAAGGGGTCTGGGAAACCAGGGGTCTCCTGTGGCATGAACCTCTGTTTGCTGATGTGTGCCCTTACTCCAGTGATGACTGAAGAAGTGGAACAAGGCTTGCTCAATGTCAAAGGCCCTCATCCCCACCAATAATAATTCATTTTGCTCACAATCCAAAGCACTGGTACATAAAAACAGCAAGAGAAAGAACCAGCTGTGATCATGTGATATTTAGCATAATGCACTGTAGGGATTCTGTAAGCAAAGGGAAAATAAAGGGACACTCACACCAAGGGTCAGCAAACGGCTGCCACCCAGACAGTATAGACAAGCAGCTTTTATTGAGATAAAGAACAAAGAAACTCGTATTTGGCATGCTTAGATTACGTAACTTGTTTGCTTCTTGTCCTCATGGGACCTCATGTTTTTATTCTGGGGGGAGGGGGTTTCAAGGCCTGCACTTTCTACCAAGACACTGTCAAGCAGATGTGTCTGGGACAAGATGGAGTCAGTGTGGCCTCTCCACAATGTACTACTCATATTGCAAGACTTTGCTCATTTACCAAGTTAAAATTTCTTAGGATTATTTGCTCTTGCAGAATCTTGCAGACCAAGTTACTCAAAATCCAAGGCTTGACTGTACGCAGATGGCTGTGTGGGCGTTGCTTTTCCTGCTAACATATATCTGGTTGTACAGATTTTTACAGCATAATCTTTCATCGATGTGGTGATGCCACTGCCCCTCAAGAATGTCATTATATAAACCCTGTGAAGAAAGACAACTAATAGGGCATAAAACTGGCTTCCCAAAGTCAGTGTGGTCCATCTAATTTCACCTCATCCCTCAGAAGTAGTATGCCCCATGCAATGGGAGATCCATGCCTGGGATATTGCAAGAGCTACTGATAAAAGTGATGCTTGTGATTTTAAGAAAATGATGGAGTGGTAAGCAAAAAAAACTTGCTTACTTTCTTCTTGTTGTTGAGACAAAATAACTGACATCCAAAATTAGAGAAGGGAAGGTTTATTTAGCTTACAGTTTTGCTTTGGTTTTTGTTTTTTGGAGGTTTCAATCTATATTCAGCTGGCTCCACGGCAGGGTGGCATGGCTAAGGAGCAGCCATTCATGGTGGCCACAAACAGCAAGAGTGAAGGGGCAAAAGGAGCAAAGCATGTACAAACTGTAACATTGGGGAGGGGAATCCCCAGGAACTAGGAAGGGTCTGACAGAAAAGTTAAAGCCCACAAAGAAGGTGAAGGGACAAAACTCAACACAGAGAAGAGAAGGAACAGTCTGTACTTTCTCCCTGGCTCCCAGCTTGTGGTTCATGGGGAAAGGAGACCAAATATACAAAGACAAAGTAAAATCTGAGGACTCAGGAGGACTTCAGGAAGAAATGCGACAGTGAAACCAGCCAATGGGTGCTCTGAGCTAGAGGGAGACTGTGGGGTTCTACTTCCACATCAGTCTTTTGACAGACAGTAGCTAGTGAATAACCTCAGCCAAACGCCCACCATATTCTTGGAGAGTGGTTAGATACATTCCAGGCAGGGGGTGATTATTTGAACCCAGACTCAGAAGAGCCTTGGGACAGCTTCACTTCAGGGCTCCCAGTGTTACATTTCCACCATGACTCAGAAAGAGCCACAGTAGACAGCCATAGTCAGGAAGCTGTGATCATGCTAGAAGAAACCTACTGAGAGGTTTGAATCAGAGGCAGGCCTTGCCCCCATGGCCAGTGGCCAGGATCACCCTCAATTGCTCTGGATTTGAAAGTTACAGCATCAGGGCCCTTACCCTAATTCTACTGCCAGCTGATGTGTGCATCTATGATGGACCTGAGATCTGACTGCTTTCTTTATCTACTGGCATGAACAGGAACACATCTTGACTTGGACACTGCCCTGTCTTAGTTAATTTTCTCATTGCTGAAACAAAATACCCAACACCCAAAGTGAAAAGGGGAAAGCTTTTGTTAGCTTACAGTTTGTAGAGGTTTCAATTCATAACCAGCAGGCTCCACAGCAGGGCAGTATGGCAGAGGGATATCAGTCCATGGCAGGAGAAGATGGCAAAAGGAAGCAACAAGCAACAAACTACAAGTAAATGCAAGCAAGCCTCTTTCTGTCCTTTATATTGTGTCCAGGCTATCTGTCCTTTGGGAAAATAGCACTCACACTCTTAATCTTAACACTTTTCATCCTATTATTGCATATGAATCAACCAAATACTAGATCCAGCCATTTCTATAAAAGCCCCATATGAGGATTTGGGGGACATCTAGACACAAGCCATAACATTATGTCCCAGATCCCCAAAGACTCAAGCATATCATTTCATGCAAAATGCATTTAGTCCATCTCCAAGAGTTACCAAAGTCCCATCAATTTCAGCATTGCTGAAAAGTCCAAATCCAAAGTCTCCACTGAGATTTAAGCTCTTAGCTATGAGCTCGGCACAACTGAAAAAAATTAAACACTTCCAACACTGAATAGGACAATGGACATTTCCATTCCAAAGGCACAAAGAGGAGTATACAAGGGAATAGGAACAAAGCAAGTCCAAAATCCAACAGGTCAAACATTAATTCTTGTACTTCCATGTCTAACATCCAAGGAAATCTATGGCAAGATGTGAACTCCAAAGGGCTGGGGTATCTCTTCCCCTATGGCACTTCTGGTGGTGGTAGCTCCATGACTTCTCTCTTGCTTTGCTCCCTCCTTGCAGTTTCCCTCAGACAATCCACGTTCCTGGCTTCTCCAAACTTTTAGGGTTTCCACTACTCCTTCAGTTTCATGCTCACAGTTTCATACAGTGCCCTCTTAGGCATACATTTCCTGGCCTACAAGGCCTTTTTTGAAATCTGGGTGGAAACATCCTGACCCCACAACTCTTACATTCTGCATGCACCTAAAACCAGTACCATGTCAATGCTGCCAAGGTCTGCTGCCAGCTGGAGCAGTAGCCAGGCTTCCTTCTCTCTTGGCTGTAGGGGTCAAGTGTCTAAGAACCAAATCCCAAGTATTGACTTCCCTATGCTGCTGCCATTCTACAACATGGTGCTCTGGGGTTCCTCTTCTCAAAGCAAAGTCTTTCACTTTTGCAGTTTTGAGCCTGCAAAGACAGGAGTCATTCTGGTTCTTGTGATGCCCTCAACCATTTTTTCTATTCTGTTCCTTTTCAGCAATCAAGATCTCCTCTGGTCTATTTTTGCAGCCACAGCTTTACCAGGGCTTTCTCTTGGCACAAATGCTGAATGATATAAATCACTCTTTTGGGCTCTTTTCTCTTGATTCCCAACATGAATCTGGCTAAAACCCTAAGAGCAGCCATAAATGGCTTCAACATCAGACTGTTGAAATTTCTCCTGCCAGGTTAATTAGTCCACCACCTTTAATCTCAGTCTCAGGTAAAGTCTTTGGACATGAGCAAATGCAGACAAACTTCCTGCCAAAGCCTAATTCACATGTTCTGCAGTCCAACAACCAATGTAGTCCTTCTTCCCAGCAGAAACCTCTTAAACCTGGTCTTTACCAGCGACATTTCTCCCAGCATCCTGTCCCACCAAGCACAGCCTAAGGCCCTCTAAGGCTGCTTTTTCCACTGGCATCTTTGAACCTTCCAAACTCTTCCCACAAGCTACTCCTGAACCACAATGGTCAGTCACAGCAATAACCCCACTTCTCTGATATCAAATTATTTTTTTAAGAAAATAAAACCTAAAAAAAATAGAACAGAATAAAGCAAACCAAAACAAAACAGTGAAAGTGGCACAGAACTTCAAATTAGGATAACAGGAAATCAATGACCCCCATAATATATCTTGTGATTTTCACAATGATTGTTCATACCCTCAGACATAGTAAAGTCAAATAAAACAAAACAGAGCAAAACCAATCAAAATAGAACCAAACAATAAATTGGAACAAAACAAGACAGTGAGAACAACATTGGATTTCAGAAAGAAGCTAGAAGGAAATTTCCTATATTTGCTATATTGCATACTGTTATCCTAATAGATGCTCAGACTTCTGGTTTTAGGCCTGCAAAGTCAATCAAACAATACAAGCATTTAATTGTTTTTGTACCTCAATTGCTATCAAGCCACCCAGTCTTCTGAACCAGGAAGCTGCTTATAGGATGGGGGGGCTTCTTGATTCTCAGCCCACGTGCTGGTCAGTTCGTGGGAAGAGCAAACTGGCTTCTCTTTTCCTGGGCCCTGCATGCTTTGCACAGCTTATGAGAAGGGCAAATTGCAAATTGGCTTCTTGTTGTACTCCTCTCAGACCCAGTATGGCTTCTGCCAACTCAAGGGAAGGGTGAAACTGGCTCTCTCTTCCTGGGCCCCACATGGCTTACATGGTTTATGGGAAGGACAAACTGGTTTTCTCTTCCTGGGCCCTGCATAGTTTGCATAGCTTACAGAAATGGTGCATTGGCTTCTTATTTTACTCCTCCCAGACTCAGCATGGCTTCTGCAAACTCTCTGGTACCAAATTCTGTCTTAGTTAATTTTCTCATTGCTGAGACAAAATACCTGGCATCCAAAGTCAAAGGAGGAATTTTATTTGGCTCACATTTCTTAGAGGTTTCAGTCCATAGTTGACTGGCTCCAAGGCAGGGTATCATGGCAAAAGGACATCATAGAAGATAAACAGGTAGAAGACAACAAAAAGAAGCAAGTGAGTAGTGAGAGGTGACAAGCTTCTTTTTATCCCTTATAATTTATCCGGGCTACCCATCCTTAGACCCTTAATCCTGGCATTGCACCATGAATTAATCTCAGTGTCACATACTCTAGATGTAGCCACCTTTGAAAAAGGGTCACCTATAACTGCATAAGGATTTGAGGGGATATCTAGACACTAGCTATGACAGCTCCCAAACTGTAGACCTCAGGGAAAAAAAACACATGCACATTCAGAATTACAGAGAAATCTTTACTTTCTCTTTCTTTCTTTCTCTCTTTTCCCTTTTTTCTTTTTCTGTCTCTTCATCCTCCACTTGTTCTCTCTTCCTCTTCTTTTTCCTCTCTTCTTTTTTTGTGAGTATGCATTATTTATTGGTTTTGGTTTTTAAATTTTTCTTTCTTTTCTTTCCTCATTTTCAACAGTTTATTTGGGCTAAGAGAATTTTCCTTTGTCCTTTCTCCTCTCTCTCTATCATCTTTTTTCTTTATTTGTTAGTCTTCTTCCTTTTAATTTCTCTCCCTTTAATGTTTAATGTTTATTCCCCACATAATCTCATTCTCTCTCTCTTTTCAATGTCTCATCAGTTTTTTTCTCTTATACCCAATTGTATAAACTTCCTAATGGAATTATTTTACCTCTTATCTCTCCTCTTCATATGATAAAGCATAAGTTTTCAAAATCTCCTCTTGCATTTGTTCATTCCCAAATCTTTTATATCTAATTGTATAACCATAAAGCTTTTTTAATCTTTAGATAGTTAACTCTATACAATTGCTGTTGGATTATTTTCTACTATTAGTAGATTTGTGGTAGCATTTGGTATGAACTAGCTGTAAGTGAATATTTGGGTTTGTTTTTCTAAAATGTTTATATCGTAGTTGTGGATTTCTTCTCTAAGGTTAAGGGTGATACATAACTGGTTCTTATGTTAATATCCAATTTGTCTTGGACAATTTGACTGAAACTGATTTGCTTGATATTGCCAGAGGTGCATAACTGTTACTATTTCTCTGTAACTCAACACTCAGGTCATTTTGTGACATTAACAATACCAGAGCATATTCTCAGGGAACTTCGTGTTGGGAAAATTAAAATTCATTCTCCTCTCTCAAGTTAACCAAGGCAGTTGGATCTTGGAGCTGAGGCAAAGGAATATAGATAGCTATTCCCAAAGTATTATTGAAAAGTGATTAACTATAAAAATATCTTTATACTAGCAACAAAGCCTTTACACTATGTTCACAAACATGAGCAGAAAACAAATAAACAACAGAAACATGAGAAGACAAGGCAACAAAATCTCTCCAAAAACTCCCCGGCCTCCTGAATCCTATCCAGGGAGCATCATAAGGGAGAACTATGGGACTAAATTCCACCAACCCCTCCCACAAGGGACAAAATATTCCTTTTACATGAACTGTGCCCTGTGCTTTGCATCCTATCTATACCTCTGGTCCAACCACAGCATCCTTTTACTTCACTGACAAGTCAAACCACAGACCTCAGCTACTTAGCCTGAGCAAAAGTACCCATCATTTAGGGTCTGATGGGAAGGCGCACCATGTCCTCCACCTCAGACCCAGACCATACTAGCTTTACCTCTCACTCCCAGTAAAAGCTTGATTTTTCTTCCACTCAGGTCAACTCCTGGAGTATGTTCATTGCAAACAGCAAACCATTTCGTTGGTTTCAGCATGGGTGTTTTCTGACCTAGCAAGAATGGCATGAACCATGTATATGAAAACCATTCAAAAGGATAACAGAGGAGTTTAGAAAACAGATCAAAGAGATATTCAGGGAAGATTTTTGTGGGGAGATCCAAGACAGCCAATTGAGATGTAGCACAATAGAGGGCCTCTCTGAGAACAACAACTGAAATGCTGGAATCTGACACCATGGAGAGGATCAGATGAAAGGAGAGGAATTCTCATGACCCAGGAAGAAACTGAGGAAAAAGAAAAAAAAATAAATTAATTAATTAAATTAAATTAAATTAAATTAAATTAAAAGAAGACGTGTGGATGGAGGGCTGGAGCTGGGCAGACTCCTGTAGCTGTGCTGGACACGTCTTGGAGTCCAGCAACTCATGATCGGGCTGGGGTTACGGCCTTTCCAAGAGCGGGGTGTTGCTGAGCTTGAGACCCTTGGGGGAGAAGGCACTGAAATGGGGAGTGGAGACTGCGAGCAGAGCTGCATGGACTTTGGTGAGTGCTGGGAACTGGATTCCCCAGAGCAAGATCACTTGCAGGACAACACATTGGATTTGGGCAAGTCAGGCTTGAATCAACAGCTGAGGTGGCTTCAGTCGGCAGCTCCTGGCCCAAACGAGATTGGTGGGATCTGCTTGGGCTGGACCATGCCCCTGACTGGGACCCAATAGCCAGGGGCGAGGCTGTCCCTAAACTATGACATCCACAGGTCACAGTCTAACGTGTTAAAGTCACTCACTGGTTCAGAGGGGAGGGGCCTCATTAATCCACGGTCAGTGCTGGGAATGAGCCCCCGAAACATTTGAAGGGTGCGACCAAATGGGCGACAAATTGGAATTGGACCAGAGGAGCCTGAACTGGGAGTGACAGTGACTTCAGTTGGTTGCTCCCTCCCTAGAGCAGATTCATGGGATTTGCTTAGACTGGGCCACGCCCCTGGCCAGGACCAAGTGAGCCTTCCCAAATAGATTCACTGTGCCTAGCACGCACTAACTGGGTGAAAGACCCCTGAAGTTTGGTTGGCCCAGTGGGGAGGGGCAGGCATATGCAGGCTGCTTACACCTCAGTGACAAGAGCAGGCAGGAGAGGACAGAGGTCCCTCGCCAGTGTGCTTCGGAGGAACCGTGGCAAACAAGAAAGTGGGCTGGGACCTACATTATAACCTGTGTGGAGGAAGTCAAGGCCATGACAGGGGAGATAGGAAGGAGGAGGCCTCAGCCCAGAACCCTGAGAGCCCTGATCCAGGAGAAGGAAAAATAAGGGAAACTGAGGTCTGCAAACACACATCAGACATGGCTTCAGTGGACATTAAGAGATATCTTCAGGACCTTGTAGATGAGCTCAAAACTGAAATATTAAATCAGGTAAAGCAGGATATGAGTAGAGTAATAAAAGAAATGCTCTCAGGAAGCATCTCTCAGGATGATACAGATGGAAAATGGGAGGAACACAAAAAAAGAAGAGAAACATGTGATAAAGAATATAAAGAAAATATAGAATACATAAAGAAGATTTAAAGGGACTATCAGGTAATTAAAAACTCCATTGAAAGCTGGCAAAACACCTTAAAAGAAACTAAGGATAGACTATCAAAACTTGAAGACAAGTTGGCAGTGTGTGATCATGAAAGGAAAGATCTATTAAAAATAACAAGGAAACAGGCAGTAACAATGCAAAGGCTAGAAGATGACAAGAGAATCTACAATTTAAGAATAAGAAATGTGAACGAACAAGCAGGAATATAAACAGGAGATTTACAAAGGTATTGTGAGGAAATAATTAAGGAAAACTTCCTAAGCATGGGAAAAGAAAATGACATTCAGTTGTGTGAGGCATACAGAACTCCAGCCACCTACAACCAAAACAGATCTACACCCAGACATGTAATAATTAAGATGCCAGAAATTCAATATAAAAACAGAATTTTAAAAGTCTTCAGAGAAAAGAAACAGATTACCTATAAAGTTAAGCCCATCAGAATTACGGCAGACTTCTTGACACAGACCATCAGATCAAGAGGAGCTTGGAGTGAAGTATTCAAAGCCCTGAAAGAGAATAACCCCCAGCCCAGATTGATGTACCCTGCAAAACTGTCACTAGAAATTAATGGAGAAACAAGATGCTTCCATGACAAAGAGGAACTGGGGGAGTTTGTGACCACCAATCCAACACTACAGAGAATACTGAAGGACATTCTAGAGAGAGAGAAAAAAATACCACAATTTTAGGAGCAGTGGCAGAAAGGCCTCAATGAGTGGGGCAGGCAGTAGAATGAAGGAGAAAACTAGACAAACAAAGGCAGAAAAATAGCATAGCAGAAATGAGGCAGAGAAGGATAACTAGACAATCTAACATAGATGGTTTTGACACGCTATATTGTTAATAGTGCACCAGGATTTAAAATCCACATTACTCACACTCATACTCTGCTTAGATGTATTATATTCTCTTCCAGTCATTCTACCTGTACTACATTTGAGGGCACAGACAGTAATCCCAAAAATAACAGGATAAAATACAGTAATCATCCTTAATTTCCTATTAACTTAATCTAAAGCTCTGTAAAACCTACACTGTTTTACCATGAAATTGATCGTAATTAAATCTGGCTTGTTACATCACGGTTTTGTATTGATAGATTTTATTCAAAGCTGTTATGATTGATAGTATCAAGTCTGAAAGTATAGCAACTGCATTTAAGAAGACAAGATCTACTAGAATATCCACTATCTTTTGATTATTACCTGCCTTTGAAGTTTTATACTGTCTACAATGTTTTATTTTTACTACTATTATTATTTACTGCTATACTCAATTATACTGCTATATTCAATTATGCCTATTGTAGACATTCTATTGAAGATAATAATAAACAACACAGTAATCACTGTAGATCACCTTGTACTGTGGTTTTATATGACTTTTTGGTTTCATGTTTTTATAGGAATTTATTTTGTTTTGTTTTGTCTTGCTAAGTTTTGTTCTTCCCTCTAATACAGAAAGTATAGAAATACATGCAGAGATTCAAGCATGCATAGCTGTTCACACTCTCACTATTTGACTATCTACTTTGTATGCTTTAATTTTGTAACTTGAGCAACTATTTATAAGAGGACAATATGTAATTTATCAACTAGTGATTTTTTACTGTTTATCTTTTTTTTTTTTTTTGGAATTCTGTATTACCTTTACCCTTTACATGCTTTTGTTTCTCTTTAAATTAAAAAAAAGGGGTCTTTAAATCCTCAGACATGATATTCATTTAGGTATTATTTACTTTATCTCAGTAAGATTTTAAAGCTTTAAGTTTATAGAAATACATGTAGAGACTCATGCATGTGTAGCTGTTTACACTCTCACTGTTTGACTATCTACATTGTATGCTTTAACTTTGTAACTTGAACAACTATTTCCAAGAGGACAATATGTAATTTATCACCTAGTGATTTCTTACTGTTTATCTTTTTTTTTAAATTCTGTATTATCTCTATCCTTTACATGTTTTTTTCTTTAAATAAATTAAAAAAAAGAATAGAAAACATGAACAAAGAAGGGACAAATACAAATGAAATAAAAAGGCTATTCACAGAAATAATTAAGAAAAACTTCCCAAGCATAGGAAGTAATGTTCAGATATATGAGGCATACAGAACTCCAGCCAGCTACAATCAAAAGAGATCTACACCAAGACATATAATAGTCAGGATCCCAGAAACCCATCACAAGAACAGAATATTAAAAGCTGTCAGAGAAAAGAAACAGATTACCTGTAAAGGAAAGCCCATCAAAATCACAGCAGACTTCTCAATGCAAACTATCAAATCAAGAAGAGCTTGGAGCAAAATATTCCAAGCCCTGAAAGAAAATAACTTCCAACCCAGAATGATGTACCCTGCAAAACTGTCTCTCAAAATTAATGGAGAGACAAGATATTTCCATGACAAAGAGGAACTGGGTGAGTTTGTGACCACCAATCCAACCCTCAAAGAATATTGAAGGACATTCTAGAGGGAGAGAAAAAAATCACCAGGATTCCAGGACCAATGGCAGAAAGGCCTCAGTTAAAGGGGCAAACAGTGGAATTAAGGAGAAATGTAAACAACGACAGAAAAATAGCATAGCAGAGATGGCGCAGAGAAGATTGCCTATATCGCTCTTTTGTCTTGACTGATTTTATTCAAATCTGGTATGCTTGAGGGTGTCAAGTCTGGGAGTAGGGGCAACTGCTCGAGATGGCAGGATTCAATAGGATACCCATTTTGGTTTGATTATTAACTGCTTTTGAAGTTCTATAATGTCTCCAGTGTTCGGTTTTTATTAATAGTGCTATGTACCACTAAGTTTAATTATATTAACTTTAATTATATTAACTGATGATATAGACAATTTTATTGAAAATAACAGGAGACATCATGGTGACAACCATAGATCACCTAGTATTGTGGTTTTATATGTCCTTC
Organism: Hydrochoerus hydrochaeris; assembly: GCA_004027455.1. Lineage (NCBI taxonomy): Eukaryota > Metazoa > Chordata > Mammalia > Rodentia > Hydrochaeridae > Hydrochoerus > Hydrochoerus hydrochaeris. Next base: position 325,222 of record PVLA01001483.1, read on the forward strand.
TCATTTTGTGTTTTTCTGGGAATTTGTATCATTGACTTGTTTTGGTTTGTTTTGCCCTCTAATACAGAAAGGCTAGGTATGCATGTAGAGACTTAATCATGTGTAGAACTTCTAAATAGTTTACAAGAATTGATTATAGTTATTGTAAAAAAAGAGAGAGGAAAGTGTTCTAAAGGATATAACTGCATGTATGTTTGAGTGTGTAGGACTGATGACCTAATACTAAGGTTTTTGTTGGATAGATGAACAGAGCTGATTGCAATCTCACTGTTTAAATGTCTACTTTGTATGCTTTACTTTTGTAACTTGAACAACTACTTCTAGGAGGAAAATATGTAATTGTCAACTAGTGATTTCTTACTGGTTTTTGTTTTTGCTTTTGTTTTGAAATTTTGTATTATTTCTATCCTCTTTCTGTCTCTTTTTTTTTCTCTAAATAAAAAAAAAATTAAAAGAGATATTCAGGGAAATCATAGAAGACATAACTAAACAGATAATGGAAGAAATAACCAAAATGATTCAGGAGCTTTCTGAAGACACTAATGAAAAGCTACTATACAAAATGTGAATGACAGAGTTAGCAAAAAATTGCAGTTCATAAAAAGGCTTCAATCAGAAATTCAGGAGATTTAAAACTATATTGAAAATATGGGCAGCAGAAGTAACCAGTATAAGGAAAGAATTTCAAAACCAGAAGACAATGATGCCTTTAAAGACTAAATATTTAAAGACACCTGAAAAGAAATATAAAAATGGTTCCAATAGCTTCCCATTATTCAAAGACTAAAAGTTATTAGAATAAATGAAAAATCAAAAGACAACACAAATGACTTTTTAAAAATCTGCTCACATAGCCAGATGTGCCTATAATCCCAGCATTTGGGAGGCTGAGGCAGGAGGATTATTGCAAGTTCAAGACCAGCCTGGGTTACAAAGTGAGCTCAAGGCCAGCCTGAACTGCATAGCAAGATCCTGTCTCAAAAAGAAAAGAAAAAATTACTCACATGGATAATGGCAGAAAACTTCCCAAATATAGGGAAATGATTAAACATATAGATAAATGAGGCATATATAACTCCAAATAGCCATCAAGCAAAAGAGAACCTCTCCAGGCCACATTATACTCAAAGTACCATCAAGAGAACAAAATCTTAAAAGCTGTTAAAGAAAAGCAATGAATCACGTACAAAAGTGAACCTATTAGAAATACAGCAGACTTCTTAACATAGATTTTAAGGGCCAGTAGGGCCTAGAGTAGAGTGTCAAGAGCTAAAGGGTAACAACTTCTAATAATCTTCATTTATGCACCTTGTAAAACTTTCCTTCAAAATGGATGTAGAAAAACGCTATCTTCATTACAAGGACCACCTCCAGAAATTGATGACTAAATTAGCATTACCAAAATCTCCCCATGGTTCCAAGGACTTAGCTCAGTGGCACAGTTCCTGCCTGGTAAGTGTGAGGTCCTGAGTTTGTTTCACAGTACACACACACACACACATACACATATCTCCAGTGGCATCCTAGTCATGAATACAAAATGCCAATAAGTAAAAGAGAATAAATATAACTGACAGGATAAGCAACTAAGCAAAAGGAAAGAAAAGATAACTGGATTTTTTTAAAAAAGCAAAAGGAAAGTAAAACAATGACAAGGATAAGTCAATACTACTCAGGAAAACCTTTCAATGTGAGTGGTGGCAATTCCCCAATCAGGTTGAAAGACTGGGTCAAGAAAAACAAACAAACAAAAACCCACCCAAAGAGGGAGGAAGGAAAAAGCAAGAATAGAAGAATAGAAGTAAAAAATGGAAACAAAATTTTGTAAAAAAGAAGTGGAAGAGGGATTGAAGAGAGGAGAGGAGAACAGGGAAAAAAAGAAGAACAAAGATATGTCATGTACAGGCACCAATTCGCTATGATGAATATTATCACTATGTATACCTAAAATGTACCAGTAAAAATAAATGGAAAAAAAAACCCATATGCTGAAACACATACAATTAAAAAAATGAAAGCATGGAAAACTATTCCATTCAATAGGAAGTCAGATACATGTATTAGTAGCTATCTTAATTAGAGCCACAGTAGATTTCAAGCCAAAAGTGATCAAAAGATACAAAGAAGGTCATTAAGATAACAAATCAACAGGAAGGGATAATAATTATAAACATACATGTACCAAATACCAGGGCAAAAAATTGCATAAAACAAACATCAATTGACATAGAAATCAGATAAAAACCAGTACAATTATAATGAGAAAACTCAATAACCCAGTCTCACAAATGCACAGATCAAAAATACAAAATACTGATGCCTTCCTGAGACCCAGGGGGAAATCTCAGGGAATGGAAAAAGAATCAAGGAGCCAAACCATGTCTTCTAATGAGCCAGAGGCAGCCATGAGGAATGAGAAGAGAATCAAGAAGCCAAACCATACCTTCCCATGAGCCAGGCAGTCCACAAGTAGGGAGACAAGAAGAGCAACATCCCACCCCACCCCATAAGCAACTGGCTGATTCAGAGGAAGTCAGGCTGAGATGATAGCAACTGAAGTTAAAAAAAAATAACTTAATGTTTGTATTGTTTGATTGACTTTGCAAGCTGAAAGCTGGTAATCTTTGAGTATCTATTTGGAGGATAACAATATTCATTATAGCAACTATGGGGTATTTCATCCTGTCTTGTTTTTGAAATCCAATGTTTTGTTCTGTTTTACTATTTTGTTTTATTCCTGTATCTGATAACCCAAGAAACTATTTTGAAGATAATAATATGTAATATAACAACCACTGTTTAATTCCTATCATATTGTTTTGAAAACCTATATAGCCATTGTTGTTTGTTATTGCTGTTTTCATTTTGCTTTTGTTGTTGTTTTAGCTTGTTTACTTTTTGCTTTTTCTTTTTCCTTCTTAAAATAAAATAAATAAAAAATATCAACACAGAATTTTCAGAGTTTCACCAAACTTTCAAAGAAATGGACTTAATAGATAACCTTAGAGTGGTCCATCTAAAACCAATAAAACACATATTTCTCAACAGCACATGGGGCTTTCTCCAAAACATATCACATACTAGCCCATAAAACATCGATAAATAAATGTAAAAGAATTAAAATTATCAGTCAGGCAAGGTAGCACAAGAATATATTCCCAGAATTTGGGAAACTAAGGTAGCAGGATCATCATGAGTTTAAGGCCAGCCTAGACTACATATAGTTCAGCATAAGGATAAACTACAAAGTGACATTCTGTCTAAAAAAATAAGCAAACAAATAAACAAACAAGAATTAAATTTATCCTGTGCATATTATTATACATAGTGCAATTAATCTAGAAATAAATAGCAAAAGAAACCTCATCAAAACATGAAAAATTGAAATTAAACAATACTTACTTGAATAACCCACAATTAGTACACTTAAGGAAGGCAAGATTTTATCCAGAATGTGTCTATACCAAGAAGGAAAAAGTGTGATCCTTTCCATGATGGATGTGGTTGAATAGAGTCAATGGCTACCAGGTTGCAGGCAGATTACCCTGGGGAACGGTACCATAAGGGGGACTCAGCATTGCCCTCTGCTATTAGAATACTAGTCACTCAGCAGTGGCTGTAGCCAAGTCAGCCATGGTGAGTGGGAGTCACTGTAGCTGAACCCAGGTATAACATCCTTGCATCATGGTCACTTTGTTCAAGAGCCTATTGGACAATGACAGGAGTGGCTGAAGAAATAGTGACTGCTATCCACAGAATGCAGCATCTCATCTACTTGATTAAAGTCCTCTTCTGCTGAGGTGACATTTTGATGACCATGTATATGGCACATAAATATTTTTACATCCTTTGTCCTTATAGAGAGGTTTAGCCACATACATCTTTCTCAAATATTTTCATTACCAATTTCCCACTCATGTTCTTTCCAAGTTCCTGACAATCTAGTGAGACCACTGGCCATAGCCCATGAGTTGGTATAGAGTCATATATATGGCCATTTATTCCCCAAAAAAAGCATGACAGCTACACAACCCAAAGTCCAGCCCACATTGTAGATTTCCTTTCAACACAGTCCTTCAAAGGATGTCCCGGAAAGGGGCTATAATGTTTCAGCTGTCCACTTGTGGGTGGTGCCTGCATAATGTACAAAGCCATTTGGAAACCAGGTCCCAGTATTCTTTTCCTCTATCAGATTAGCATTTGGTACACTCCATGTGGCATAGACAAAGGACAGCATAGCAAGAGTAAGACCATGGGCATTTGAATGACTGTACCGTATGACTTGTGTCATACTTGCTTGGATCCATCACGTACATACCACTTCCCTTTAATGATGGGCTGTTGCTGTGCATATCAAACTTCATGACTTGGTGGATCAGGCTGTGATAGGCAAGTCAGGCCACATGGTAACCTGATGTCGCAAGAGCAAGCATTCAGTTTCCACTTTGGCCAGTAGTAGGCCAACAGCTGTTTTTCAAAGGGAGAGTAGTTGTCTACAGATGACAGAAGAACTTTGCTCCAAAAACCTAAAAGCCTCCTCTGCAATTTACCTAATCAGAGACCCCAGACACCATCCCTCTCTGCCACTAATACCTCAAGTACCATTGGCTCTGCTGGATCATATGGCCCCAGGGGCAGAGCCGCCCACACAGCACCCTGGACCTGTTGCATAGCCTTCTCCTGTTCAGGGCCCCACTCAAAACTAGCAGCTTTCTCTGTCAATGTACTGAAGTAACACACTCAAGTGAGACTATGTTGATTCCAAAATCTAAAGAGCTCCACTAAGACTGATGCCTATTTTTCGGTTGTTGGAGGAGCCAGGAGCAAAAATTATGCTATATCTTAAAAGAGATATACATGCCTACACCGCTGGATTTCTAGAGATATTACTGATGTAGAGGACCTTGAATTTCAATTGGATTTATTTCCCATCTTATGGCTTACAAATGCTTTACTCTCAAGTTCAGAGAGCTTGCTACCTCCTGCTCACTTGGGCATTCAGCACGGTGTCATCAGTGCAATGGAACAGTGTGAGGCCTCTGGGGAGAGAAAGGCAATCAATGTCCCTAAGAACTAAGTTGTGACTTGGGTCACAGTTTTGAGGACAGCCTATGCTAATAGCAAGAACATGTAATTGGGGGTTGAACCCAGAGTTTTTGCACTGAGCTATGGCCTTTCTTTTTATCTACCATGTGGAAAAGAAGAAATAATAGATAAGAAAGAGACAAAGAAAACTCAATTAAGTTTTGTACTTTTTAAAAACTAATGCAGCTTCAAGGATGTAACTGAGGTCCCACAAGACAGCCCCATGCCAACATTCCTTGGCTAGATTTACACCTTGTCCCTACTTGACCCAGCACTAACAGGCCATAAATTGACTCAATTAAGCAAGAAAGGAGTAGGAGCCTGGCCCTGAGATAAGGACTGTCCCAGAGTCAACAGTCCTAGGGGAGATTTACACTGCTTCCCACCAGACCCAGCACTACAAAGTCATAAATTGGCCCAGTAAAGGAAGAGAACAACAGGCTGAATGAATTCCAGAGATGTTCAAATCCCCTACCTAAACAAAGCAAAACAAAACAAAATGCCAAAAATCAATTGCCCTTGCCTGTGTATACCCTTAGGGTGACATTTTTGTACCTAGCTTTTCACTCCCTCAGCACAGATTCAACGTTTTTCAAGTATTTTTTACATATGTGATAGCTGTGATGCACAAGGCTGACTGCGCAGTATACGTGTACAGTGGAGTTTCTATAGCAAGGATCTGGGCTATGAGGTTTTCTGGAGAAAGCCTTGTTTGAGCTGAGCACTGAAGTAGCAATGAAAAGACAAGGAAGAACATGGCAAAAAGAGAGTGCAGTCTCCTGTCAAGGCTCCTGAGTGTTGGGATTCACATCTTCTCTAGCAGTAGAGCTAAGATTTAAAACAAGGAGCTCTGGATTCAAGGTCATAACAGGACATACTACTATCAGTTTGGATTTTTCCTGGTTAGACCTGGAATCACCAATTTTTCCAATAACAAGCAAATAATTCCTTTCAGTGGAGACTAAAATTTAGAAATCAGAATGTGGGCAGCAAGTATACATAGGATTACTGGAATATCTTGCTTCTAGAACATTGTAGCAACACATGTTAAGAAATAGTATTGTTTCCATTTTATTCTGTAATTTTATTTGGTAGCCCTGGAGACTGACCCAGGGCCTTTGCAATGAGTAACATCGTTAGCCTTTTCAATGTTTTTATGTTGAGAAAGAGTCTTGCTAAGAGGTTAAATTTCCAGACTGCCTCTAAAGTCCTGATCTTCATGCCTCAGCCTCTCAAAGACTGGTATTACAGGCATTCACCATCATGCCCAACTAAGAATTAATGTAGTTTCCAAATAATGAGTTGTTAGTGACATTATCAGTTCCAATTTACCTGTAATGTTTTTTTCCTTATTATAGATTTTTTTCCCTTCCTCTTAATGTATCTCCTCTGGCTTTACACCAATTTTCTTTTTGATTATTTTCTTTATACAATTCAGTGTCTGTATGGAGTCTTCACAATTAAATACCCTGTAAAACAAACAGGCAAACAAAGAAGATGGGATAAATGTTCTAGATTAAAAACAAGTACAAAAATAAATCTTTCAGGTTTAATAATGATTCAGCATTATACTGGCAATGAAAAGAAATAAAAAAAAAAACCCAAGCAGAAAAGGAAGAAGTGAAAGTATCTGTTTGCTGATGATGCAGTTTTATATGTAGAAAATGCTTCACAAGAAACTGTTAGAACTGAAAAGCATATTCAGCAAAGTTGCACACAATTAACATACAAAATCAGGGCTAGGGATTTACCTCAGCAGCATAAGGGGCTGCCTTGCAAGCACACAGTTGTGAGTTCGATCCCTGGTACTGATAAAAAAAATTTTTTTTTAAATTTTTTAAAATTTAAAAAAGAAAAAAGTTAAACATACAAAATCAATAGTAATAGAGGGTATTGTGCTGCACACCTATAACTCCAGCACCTCTGTCACAGTTTTGAGGACAGCCTATGCTAATACCAAGCACATGTAATTGGGGGTTGAACCCAGTTTTTGCACTGAGCTATATGACCTTTCTTTTTATCTACCATTAGCACAGATATAGTTGTTGCATTTAGTACATATTAGTTGTAAGTCAATAAGTTGTAAGTTGTCTTAATGTTTACATCATATTGTAGATTTCTTCTCTTTCATTAAGTATAATATATAATTTGTTTTTGTTTACTTGTACTGTTTGCTTTGATGTTTTTGAGACAGAGTCTTGCTCTGTAATTGAAGCTGTCCTTGAACTCAGCAGCCTCTTGAGTGCTAGGGTTGTAAGAGTGCACTACAACTTACTTCTGTTCATGTAATTGTTTCTTATGGGATGTTAATATGGCATTTGTCTTGGATGATACTATAGTAGCTGATTTGCTTGATATTACCAGGATCACAGAGCTCTTGCTATTAATGGTTTTTTTTCTATAAGCCAACACTCAGATTACTTTTTGATATTCACAATACTAGAGTGCATCCTCAGAGAATTTTGTGTTGGGTAATCACACTGCATCCTTTCTCCTCCCAAATTAACCAGTACGGTCTAATCTTGAGTCTGAGGAAAAGATAAATGTACCCCAAAGGTAGTTATGCCCAGTGCAGGAGAATAAGAGCAGGAGAATAGTATAAACCACACACCTGAAGTGAAGGTTTAACAGAGGGGTTTAGAAAATAGAGCAAAGAGGTACTCAGCAGGACCACCGAAGGAGTAAGTAAACAGATAGTGGAAGTAATACCCAAAATTACATAGTGGCTTTCAGAAGACACTATTAAAAAGCTATCTGACCTACACAAAATGATACAAAGCATAAAGCACAAGTTTAGTAAAGAATTAGAGACTATGAAAAGATTCCAATCAGAAATTCAAGAGATAACTATTTTGTGGAAAGTATAGTCAGGAGAAGTGATCAATGTAAGGACAATATTTTGGAACTAGATGATAATGGTGCCTTGAGGGATCAAGCACTCAGAGGCACCTTAAAAGCAACATGAGAACATGAAAAATGGATCCAACAGCTGCTAGATGATCAAAGATGAATCTGAATGTAATTGGGTTGAATGAAAAAATCACAAGACATGGGCCAGCTCAGTAGCACAAGCGCCTGCCAGGCAAGTGTGAGGTCATAAATTCAATCCCTGGTTAAAAAAAAAAAATCACAAGACAATATCAATGGCATTTTTTTTAAAAATCCTGTTCCCAGAAAAAAAGACAGAATGCTTCCCAGACAAAGGAAGAAAATAAACATATGCATAAACAAGAAAGGCATAAGGCAACCCCAATATCCATAATCAAAGGAATACTTCTCAGCACCACATTATTTTCAAAATAGTAGGCATTCAACACAGAGATAAAATATTAAATCTTGTAGAGAAAAACACTGAATAACATGGAAAGGTAAACCCATTAGAATTATAGTAGACTTCTTGAAACAAATCTTAGATGCCAGGAGGTCTTAGAATGATCTGTTTCAAGCCCCAACAGATAACATTGTTCAATCCTGACTTATATGTCCTTGAAAACTGATAGAGGAGGAATAAGGTATTTCTACAACAAGCGGCACTTTAAAAAATTGATGACCACCAAATCAGCATTCCAAAACATCTCAAGCTATCCTAGAAAGAAACAATGACAAGAATGCCTTTGGCTATTTCTGCCAGGGGCTGACCCAGACCCTCCTGAGGTATGAGGGGACTGCCACCAAGGTGGAGTCCACCAGGTGGGCTGGACTGGGATCTGCTCTACTTTGCTTGGCAAGACTTGACTGCAGCCAGTGATAAGTGGCTTCCTGAGTCTTAGGGCAAAAAAAGCTTGCCAACAGGTGGGGCCGCCCTACCACCGGGAACTTAGCAGAAGCACGCCTCAGGCGTAGGCTGCCTGGAACCTCCACTGTGGGCCCGCCATGCCCCCGGGAACATTGAGGAGGCCCACCCAAGACTGAAAACTGCCCTGGACTGCTTCAGCTGGGCCCACCCTCCCACCTGGAACATCAGAAGATCTCAGCAGGCTCCAGTTAGTGTGAAAAAATTTGGAACTTTGCTCCCAGGTGGCAAACCTTGGACTACAGCGGATTAACTGTATCAGTGTGGTGAGTATGCCCCTAAAATAGAAGTGTACAGGGGATAAATATGGCCAGTAGCAAAATCCCCTCCAACTAACTGTAATACTTTGGTGAGTCTGAAAAGAGTGCATGTGATTCCCCTCGTACACATAGAAAACACCAGGCAGAGTGAAAATGACAAATTGGAAAAGCAAAATGCAGTCTCAAACATATAGTTCACCAGAAGCAAGTATAGGAGACATTAAAATAGAGAGCCCCAAAAGTAACACACCGGGAATCTCTGAAAAGATAGTGAGTGAAATAAAAAAACAACTGCATCAGGCTATAGAGGAAATCAAATTAGAAGTACTCTCCCATGTAAAGATAGAAATAACAACTTGAGTAAAGGAGTTGCTGAATGCAGCTAAAGAAGAAATAGACAAAAAAGTACATGAGCATGGGAAACTGATTGAAACTTTGAATGAACAATATAGAAAAAAAGCAGAATTCATGAAACAAACTCAAGGGGACATCCAAGAAACAAAAAAATTCTATCGAAAGCATGCAAAACTGCCTAAAGGAAGCTGAGGATAGGATTTCAGACCTTGAGGACAGGATCACAGTTAGTGATCAGGAAAGGATAGAACTTTTAAAAATAACAAAGCAGCATGAAATGACAATCCAGAGGCTTCATGATGATGCCAAGAGCAACAATATAAGAATAATGGGCATTAGCGAAGATACAGAAGTCCAGGCAAATGACATTTGTAAAGTATTTACAGAAATAATAGCAGAAAATTTCCCAAATATGGGGAAAGAATCTGACATGCAGATAAGTGAGGCATGTAGAACACCAAACAGTCACAATCAACATAAATCCACACCCAGACACATAATAATTAAGATCTCAGACATATTGCATAAAAACAGAATACTAAAAGCTGTCAGAGAAAAGACACAACTCACCTATCAAGGAAAGCCCATTAGAATCACAGCAGACTTTTCAGCATAAACCCTCAAGTCAAGAAGAGCTTGGAGTGAGGTATTTCAAGCCCTGAAAGAAAACAACCTTCAACACAGACTGATGTACCCAGCAAAACTTTCATTCAAATTTAATGGAGAAACAAGATACTTCCATGACAAAGAACAACTGAAGAAATTCATGTCCACCAAACCAACCCTAGAAAGAGTACTGAGACATACTAGACAGAGATAAAAATGACCACAATCCCCAAAACAACAACAGAAAGAAACTACCAGGTAGGATAAGCAATTAAATAAGAGGAAAAGCAGAAAGAAAAAACTGGAACATAACATGGCAAAGTCAAACCAGTACATATCAGTGATATCCATAAATATAAATGGAATTAATTCACCTATAAAAAGAAATAGATTGACAGAATGGATCAAGAAACAAGACCCCACAATATGCTATATACAAGAAACACATTTGACCTAAAAGGAAACTCATAGATTAAAAATCAAAGGATGGAAAACAGTATTCCATGCAATAGGAACCCGGATAAAAGCAGGGGTAGCTATTCTATTTGCAGACAATGTGAACTTCAAACCTAAAATGATTAAAAGAGATATAGAGAAGGTCACTACATACTTGTTAGTAGTAAAATTCAACAGGAAGAACTAACAATTATAAATATATATGTGCCAAATACAGGAGCACCCAACTATATCAGACAGATACTAATGGACAGGAAAAACCAAATACACAAGAACACAATTATTACAAGAGATCTTAACAGCCCAATGTCACAAAGAGATAGATCAACTAGACAAAAAGTCAGCAAAGAAATAACAGAACTGAATCATACCTATGAGCAATTGGATTTAGTAGACTTTTACAGAGTGTTCCACCCAACCACATCAGAATACACATTCTTCTCAGCTGCACATGGGACATTCTCCAAAATAGACTATATATTATCCCATAAAACATTCTTAAGTAAATGCAAAGGTATTGAAATCATACCATGCATAATATCTGACCATAGTGCACTGAAATTGGAAATTAATGGCAAAGGAAATTGTAAAACCTGCATAAATACATGGAAATTAAATAAGAGCCTTTTGAACAACCAGTGGGCTACAGATGAAATTAAAGAAGAAATAAAGCAATACCTACAATTCAATGAAAATATAGAAACAACATACTGTAATCTGTGGGATGCAATGAAAGCAGTCTTAAGAGGGAACTATATAGCAATAAACTGTCATATCAAGAAAACAGAATGAGCACAAATAAACAACCTAATGCTCCATCTCAAGTGTCTAGAAAAAGAAGAGCAAGCTAAACCCAAAGCTCATAGAAGAGAGGAAATTGTAAAGATTAGAGCAGAAATCAATGCAATCAAAACTAAAAAAACAATAGAAAGAATTAATGAATTGAAAAGCTGGTTTTTTGAGAGAATCAACAAAATTGACAAACCCTTAGATAACCTCATCAAGAGAAAGAAATAAAAAACCCAAATTTATGCAACAAGAACTGAAAAGGGAGAAATTACTACAGATCCCATGGAAATTCAAAAGATCATGAATACCTACTTTGAAAATCTCTACTCACATAGAGTGGAAAACACAGAGGAAATGGACAGATTTCTAGAAACATATGAACTATCAAAGCTTAACCAAGAAGATAGAACAAAGAAGACTGAACAACCCAATATCAGCTATTGAAATTGAAAATGTAATTAAAAACTTATCAACAAAGAAAAGCCCAGGTCCTGATGGATTCACAGCTGAATTCTACAAGAAATTTTGAGAAGATTTGATGCCAATGCTTCTTAAACTCTTCAATGAAATTGAGAAAAAAGCAATCCTCCCTAAATCATTCCTGAAGGCAAGTATTACTCTGATACCAAAACCAGAGAAAGATCCAACCAAAAAAGAGAACTATAGGCCAATCTCACTAGTGAACATTGATGGAAAGATTCTCAACAAAATACTGGCAAACAGAATGCAGCAAATCATCAAGAAGATTATACATCATGACCAAGTGGGGTTCATTCCAGGAATGCAGGGATGGTTTAACATACGCAAATCAATAAATGTAATATACCACATGAACAGAGCCAAAAACAAAAACCACATGGTCATCTCAATAGATGCAGAAAAGGCTTTTGACAAAGTCCAACACATATTCATGATCAAAACCCTTCAGAAACTTGGAATACACGGCATCTACCTCAACCTTAAAAAAGCCATCTATGACAAACCAACAGCCAACATTATACTAAATGGACAAAGACTGAGAGCTTTCACTTTAAAATCAGGAACAAGACAAGGATGTCCACTCTCACCACTCCTTTTCAACATAGTTCTGGAAACACTAGCCAGGGCAATCAGACAAGAGAGAGAAATAAAAGCAGTAAAGATAGGAAAGAAAGAAGTTAAATTATCACTATTTGCAGATGACATGGTACTCTCTGTAAAGAAGCCCAAAAATCCCCATTAAAAGACTACTAGAGGTAATAAACAAGTTCAGCAGTGTAGCTGGATACAAAGTCAATGCTCAAAAATCAATAGCATTCCTGTACACAAACAAAAAACTCACTGAGTGAGAAATCATGGAAATATCGCCCTTTACAATAACATGTAAAAAAATGAAATACTTAGGAATCAACCTAACTAAAAATGTAAAAGACCTATATGCTGAAAATTATACTACACTGCAAAAGGAGATTGAAGAGGATATTAGAAAATGGAAGGACATTCCTTGCTCTTGGTTAGGAAGAACCAACATTGTGAAAATGGCCATACTCCCAAAACTGTTATACAGATTTAATGCAATCCCAATCAAAATGCCATTGACATACCTCACAGATCTAGAGAAAACACTACTAAAATTCATTTGGAGACAGAAGAAACCTAGAATAGCAAAGGCAATTCTAGGCAACAAAAGCAAGGCAGGAGGCATCTCAATGTTTGACTTGAAACAGTGCTATAAAGTCACAGTGATAAAATCAGCTTGGTACTGGCAAAGAAATAGACCTGAGGATCAATGGAACAGAGTAGAAGATGCAAGCACAACTACAAAGACACTCAGCCACCTGATATTTGACAAAGGGGCTAAATATGTCCACTGGAAGAACGATAGTCTCTTTAATAAATGGTGTTGGAAAAATTGGCTCTCTACATGCCAAAAACTGAAACTAGATCCATGCATATCACCATGCACAAAACTAAAGTCTAAATGGGTCAAAGACCTTAATATTAAAACAGAAACACTAAATCTACTAGAAGACAAGATAGGTAGAAATCTTGGAGATATAGGGGTAGGCAGAGAATTCATGAACCAAACGCAAACTGCAGGGGAAACACTTCAAAGAATCAACAAATGGGATCTCACATTATTGAAAAGTTTCTGCACTTCAAAGTAAATCACCAACAGAGTGAAAAGAAAACGAACAGAGTGGGAAAGAATTTTAACCAGCAACCCCTCAGAGAAAGGACTTGTGTCCAGAATATATAAAGAATTGAAAAACAGCAAGCCCCCCAATTGAAAGACCCTCTCCAAAAATGGGTATCTGAGTTGAACACACAGTTCTCAGAGAAAGATATACAAATGGCAAATAAATACATGAAGAAATGTTCACCATCACTGGTCATTCGAGAAATGCAAATTAAAACAGCATTGAGATTCCACCTTACTCCGTAAAGAATAGCTGCCATCAAGAAATCAACTGATAACAAATGTTGGAGAGGCTGTGGGGAAAAAGGAACACTGCTCCACTGTTGGTGGGAATGTACACTGGTGCAACCATTATGGAAATCTATATGGAGAATTCTCAGAAGACTAGGATTGGAAGCCCCATTCAATCCAGCTATTCCCCTCCTGGGTATTTTACCAGAAAACTTCAAAAGCTCATATCACAGTGCTATATGCGCACCCATGTTCATAGTAGCACAATTTGTAATAGCTAAATCCTGGAAACAACCAAGATGCCCATCAACTGCAGAGTGGATGAAAAAGATGTGGCATTTTTATACAATGGAATATTACTTAGCTATAAAAAAGGATGATCTTGAGGCTTTCATAGGCAAATGGAGACAACTTGAGACTATCCTCATTAGTGAAATAAATAAAAATCATATTTATAAATATCATATTGTGTCTCTAGTGTAAAAAGTAAATAAGAACTACAAGTGTAAAAAACCAAAATTGCTATTGTAAAAAAGAGAGGAAAAGAAAGTACTCTAAGGAATATAACTTCATGTATGTTTGAGTGTGTAAAATAGATGATCCTATTGCTGAATCTTTGTTGGATACTCGAGCAGAACTGTTTGTAGTCTGACTGTTTGAATATTTACTATGTACCCTTTAACTTTGTAACTTGAACAACTACATCCAGGATGACCGTATGTAATTTATAAATTACTGATTTCTTAGTGGGGCTTTTTTTCATTTTCCTTTTTGTTTCTTTCTTTTAGAATTCTGTATTGTTGCTACCCTTTTTTCTGTTTTGCTTTTTTTTCTTCTCTTTAAATAAAATTTTAAAAATGTATAATTGCTATTGTAAAAAAAAAGGAAATAGGAAGTGCTATAAAAGATATAGCTGCATGTAAGTTTAGGTGTGTGGGATTGATAACATATTTCTAGTTGGATTGTTGAACAGATCTGTTTGCACTCTCACTGCTTTAGTGTCCATTTTGTGTGCTTTAATTTCGTAACTTGAATAACTATTTCTAAAAGAACAATATGTAATTTAACAACTAGTGATTTCTTACTGTTTATCTTCTTTTCTTGAAATTCTGTAATATTTCTACCTTTTTCCTGTTTTTTTTACTTTAAATAAAAAAAAATGAAGCCCCAAATGGCAATAATTAAAAAGAATGAATACACTAGGCACAATGAGCAGCTAAGCAAAGGAAAGAAAAAAAATCAGGACCAGAAAAATAATGCAATAGCAGGAATAAATAAATCTGTTCAGTAATAATGGGGATGACCTCAAACCACAATTAAACATCACAGATTGAGAATGGGAAAAAGTTTTAGCCAACTGTCCCTCAGACAAAGAACTTATATCCAGAACCTATAAAGATTGAAAAACATCTGTCCCCCAAATTCAAAGACCCAATCCAAAATTGGGCATCTGAGATGAACATGCACTTCTCAGATGAAGAAATACAAATGGCAAATAAATACATGAAGTGATGTTCAACATCACTGGTCATTCAAGAAGTGTAAATTAAAACAACATTGAGATTCCATCTCACTCCAGCAAGAATGGCTATTATCAAGAAATCAACCAATAACAAATGTTATGGGGAAAAAGGAACCCTTCTGCACTGTTGGTGGATGTGTAAGTTGGTACAACCACTGTGGAAATCAGTGTGGAGATGCCCCCAAAAATGGAATGGATGTCCCATTCCATCCAGCTATTCCCCTTCTGGGTATTTTCCCAGAAGAATTGAAAATATCATGTCACAGTGATATATGTGCACCCACGTTTACAGCAGCTCAATTTGTAATAGCTAAATCTTGGAAACAACCCAAATGCCCACCAACCACAGAATGGATAAAAAAGATGTGATATTTTTATACAATGGAGTATCACTTAGCTATAAAGAAGGATAAACTTGAGACATTTATAAGTATATAGATGCAACTAGGGACCATACTCATAAGTGAAATAAATCAGACTTGGATATATAAATATCATATTGTCTCCCTAGTGTCAAAAAAAGAGTAAATAAGATCCAAAATATACAAGAGATATTGTGAACACAAAAGAGAAATAAAGTGCTCCAAAGGAAAGAACAACTGAAATAGGGGAAAGGAGAAAAAGAAAGAAAGGAAAAGATTATATATAATTGGTTTTTATTCTGTTTTGTT
This sequence comes from Hydrochoerus hydrochaeris, assembly GCA_004027455.1. NCBI lineage: Eukaryota > Metazoa > Chordata > Mammalia > Rodentia > Hydrochaeridae > Hydrochoerus > Hydrochoerus hydrochaeris. The sequence goes on from PVLA01001483.1 coordinate 341,168, forward strand.
TTGTTTGATTTTATTATGTCTGATGGTATGGACAGCTATTTTGATATTACACTTGATCTTAGTCTAAAGGCCAAGAAGCGATGGACAGCTGTTTTGAATAAAACAAGAGACATTATGGTAGCCATTGTTGATATTCTATTATTTTGTTTTGAAGTCCTGTATTGTTTTCATTGTTCTGTTCTGATTAACTTTATTCTGTTTTGTTTGATTTGGTTTTATTCTCTTTAAAATACATTTTAAAAATTTAAAAAATTATATATATAGATATGCATGCATATATATGTGTGTGTAAATATATACAGGATAGATAACTATACTACTAATCTCTATTCATCAGAAAGAACAGTTTGTGTTCTCATTTTCTGATTGTTTGATCATTTTTTATGCCTAAATCTTGTATCTGAACAGCTACTTTCAAAATAACAATATGCAATATATTAATTGGTGTTAATTTCCTATTTCTTTTTAAAAATTCTGTATCATTTTTATTCTTTTTGTTTGTTTTTAAAAGAAAAAAGAGAAAAAAGTCACAGATTTGTAGAATGGATCAAGAAACAAAACCTAAAGACATACACCGCACAAGAAACACATTTAATTTAAAAAGAAATTCATAGACTAAACAGGAATTCATAATTAAAAAGGAAAATTATAGTCCACGTAAAAAAAACCTGGAAAAAAAAAAAAACAAGAGTAGCTATCCTGACTTCTACAAAGTGAATTTCCAGTGAAAACTGATCTAAAAAGACAAAGTATGTCACTATATATTGTTATCTCTTCAACAAGGAGAGATAACAGTTATAAGCATATACGCAACAAACCTGGCCCACCAAACTTCATAACACAGGCGCCAAGGGTCATGCATGCCAAATCAGATAAACACCAATACAATTACAAAAGGGAGCTCAGTATACCACTGTCACAAATAGATCAACTAGACAAAAAATCAATGCAGAAAAAGCAGTGGAACCAAAGCTTCAAACAAATGAATAAAATAGATATCTATAGAGAGTTCCATTCAGCAACAACATGATACACATCCTTCTCATGGATGGAAATTTCTCCAAAATAGACCACACACTAGCCAATAAAGCATGGTTAAGTAAGTGTAAAAGAATCAAAATTATCACATGTATATTATCAGATTACACTGCAATGAATCTATAGATCAACAGCAAATAAAACCACAGAAACTGTACAAACACATGGAAATTAAACAATACTCTCGTGAATAATACAAGGATGAAATTAAGGAAGAAATTAGTTCCTGTTATCAAAGGATCATGCCAGTACATACTGGAACTTATAAGACACAATGAAAATATTCTTAAATGTGATGTTTATAGTTGTGAATTCACATATTAGAAAAAGAATAAGTTCAAATAAATAACATAATGATGCACCTCAGTGTTCAAATCCAAAGCCAGTATGAGGAAGGAAATTATTATAAAGATCAGAAGAGAAATTAATGAAATTGAGACTAAAAAGCAAAAACAATGATTCAACGAATTACTTTTTTCATCCCTTATCCCTTAAACATTATGTACTGTACACATGCAGTAATAATCTAAAAAGGTAATAAAACAGGATTAAAAAAATAATATGTATATATATATTTTTTTAATCGGTACTGAGGATCAAACTGATGACTGCGTGCTTGCAAGGCAGGCACTTATGCTGCTGAGCTAAATCCCTAGGCCAACAGGATTAAAGTAATGCAATATGCTATATTAACTATCAAAAAAAGAATCAATGAATTGAACATAGGTTCACTGAGAGAATGAACAAAGTACACAAACTCTTAGCCAATCTTACCAAAATAAGGAAAGAAAAGACTCAGACCTGTGCAACTGGAAATGAAAAAGTTCTGAGCAATCAGAAGGCGAGACAGGCAGATTGCTACAAATTTGAGAGCAGCCTGGGCTGTGTATTGAGTTCAAAGCCAGTCTGAACTTCATAGCAATACCCAGTTGAAAAAAAAAAAATGTGAAATCACAAAGGTTTGTGCTGAAATTCAGATGATCAATGTTAACTACTTTGGGAACAAATACTCTAATAAAATTGAAAATGCAAAAGAAATAGATAGATTCCTGATATATGTGAACCACAAAAGTTGAACCAAGAAGATAAAGAAATCCTGAACAATCCAGTATCAGTAAATGAAACTGAAGAGAAGTAAAAACTACAAACTAAGAAAAGCTCAGGTCCTGATTGACTCACTGCTGAATTCTACAAGAACTTTGGAGAATATCTAAGGCCAATATTAAAATAAAGCAAAATGCTATATTAACTTCAAAAAAAAAAGAATGAATTGAACATAGGTTCTAAGGCCATTATTCAAAGACCCCAAAAATCACAAAAAAATCCCTCTCAGAATCAATAACCAAATTCAATAGCATGGTAGTATACAATGTTAACACTCAATAATCAATAGCATTACTGTACACCAATAATAAACTCACCAAGAGAAAAATTAGAAAACAATACTTTTCACAATAAGATCAAGAAAAATGATACTTAGGAACTAATCTCACCAAAGAAGTGAAAAACCAAGATAAAATCAACAAAACGAAAATTGCAGTACTCTGAAAAACGAATCAAAGAGGGTCTCCAAAAGTGGAAAGATACTTCCTGTTCCTGGATAAGCAAAACCAATATACTCAAATGGCAGACTTCCCAAACTGTCATACAGGCCTAATCAGAATACCAATAGCATTCCTGGAGAAAGCAGTCTTAACATATATATGGAGCCATAATATACCTACAATAGCAATAGTAATTCTGGGCAAGAAGGGTAAGGCAAGGACATCATAATCCTGGGCTTCAAGTTGTGATATAAAGCTACAGAGATAAAAACAGCATGGTATTGGCAAAAACAAAACAAAAACATACTTGTGAATCAATGCAGCAAAACAGAGGATGCAAAAACAACTTCAGGCATATTTGAGTACCTTATCTTTGACAAAGGGCCAAATACTTTTGTGGAATGAAAGATAGGCACTTTAACAAATGGTACTGGGAAAACTGGCTTTTCACATGTCCAAGGTCAAACCTAGACCTATATCTCTCACTATGCATGAAACTAAAATAAAAATGGATCAAAGATTTAAATATGAAAATGGAAACAATCTGTTGGAAGACAAAATGATCAAAACTCTTTAAGACACCGGTACAGGCAAAGACTTTCTGAGCAGAACCCTGGTTGCACAAGAAATAACACCATGAATCAACAAAAGTGGGATCACATCAAACTAAAACAACTTCTACACAGTAAGAGAAACCACCAACAGAGTGAAGAAACAACCTATATAATTTGAAAAAAAAAACCTTTTCCACCTACTCTTCAAAGGACTAATATTTAGAATAGATAAAAACTTAAATAATGCCCCCTCCAAATTTAAAGATTCAAATAATGGGGATTCCTTAGATAAATAAATGCAGAAGCTTTTTTATATGAAGAAGCACAAATGACAAAAAAATACATGAAACAATGTTCAACATCACTGATCATTTGAGAAATGCAAACTGAAACAATACTGAGAATGCCTCTCACTCCAGAAACAATGGATATCATCAAAAAATCAACCACTAATAAATGCTGGAGAGGCTGCCAGAAGGAAATCATTCTTCATTGTTGGTGAAAGTGTAAACTTGTACAACCATTATGGAAATCAGCATGAAGTTTCCTCAAAAAAGTAGAAATAGAAATTCCATTTGACTCAGCTTTTCTCTTCTATATATCTTCCCCAAAGGGTTAAGACATCATGTTATTTTGTTTTATTTTGTTTGGTTTTTTTTGGTATTGGGGATCAAACTCACAACCTGGTGCCTGCCTGGCAGGTGCTTATGCCACTGAGCTAAACCCCAACCCCAAGACACCATGTTATGATGATACATGAATACCTATGTTTATACTACTCGGTTCATAATTGCTAAATCCTGGAAGCAGCCTATATTTTTATCAAAAAATGAATGGATCAACAAAATGTGGTATAAATCCACAATGGAGTACTCATCTGCCATAAAGAAAGATAAACTTGATTCAATTGTTGGAAAATGGATACTGTCTGTCAGATCTGAGAGACCCCGTGCTTCCTCTTGTACACAATGGGAAACAGTAAACACGAAGAAAAGGCAATGAAGAAATTTATTTATTTATTACCTGAGAGGCCAGCTCTGCACATCAGCTTGCACTGATCATCCTCACAGCTTCGAACTCAACATTCCACCCAGATTCTTTTGAATCTTTGAAATTCTGACCCCAACCCCCACATAGCTGCTGACACCACTCCAATGTCAGTCTGCCTGTATGTAGAGGAGTAAAATCTCATCTTTCCCAAAGCTCCCACCTCCAAATGTTCACCTCACACCTCCACTGACCTAACAAGTACACCTTGTGGTCATAATGATAAGTGAAACCAGATACACAAGCTTAAATATCACATGGTTCTGAAGCCTGATATACAAAGTGTGAAATAAAAAACAGACTTTATAAAAAATAGAGAAAAGTTATTATAATTCAACATGGTCAATGCATCTAAAAGTGTACTGTGATTCAGTATAATTATTTTATATATTTTTTGGTCTATTAGTTTGGCTGTGTTCATGATAATTAACTTGATAAAGACTTACAAAATAAATAAATCCCATCCTGGCAAACGCAAAGGAAAAAATTTTAAAGAGTAAGGGGAAAAAAAGAATTGAGATGTATTATGTATGCATTCCAGTTTCCCAAGAAAAATATAATAATTATGTTCTGCAAATTAAGGAGAGCAGTGCTTGTACTGGGCACTGTGGCACATTCCTATAATCCCAACACTCAGAGGATTGAGGCAGGAGGAGCACCATGACTTTGAGGGCAGCCTGGGCCACAGAGCAAGTTCAAGGCCAGCCTAAAGTGCATAGTGAGACCCTGTCTCAAAAAACCAAAGTGAAAAAGAAAAAGCAATGCTTGCTTGCATCCTGAATTATGTGTTCTGTACCTTTTTTCACCACAATCCTGGGGATTGAAGTAAGAGCTTAACATGCTAGGCAAGGCTGGTACCACTGAGCTATATCACTAGACGTTTTTACTTTTTATTTGGAGAGAGTCTTGTTAAATTGCCCAGTCTGGCCTCAAATTTGAAATCCTCTGCCTTCCATGTTACCGGGAATACTGATGTGTGCTGATACTGATATCCAGCTTGGTCTGATTCTTTTGATTAAGAGGAATAAATTGATATAGAAGCTAAGATAGATAATTAGTTGTTTATCACAAAAAGAAATTAGTGCTATGGAACCACTACCCCTCCATTCACCTGAACTTGGGCAATGCCACAGAGCCAATCACTCTTTGTTCTAAGGGAAGTAAAAATAAGAACAAATAAGAATAAATAAAGACCCAGGAAATTTCTGAAGTTCCAGGCCAGGGCACATGTTTATTAGAGCCGTCCTCATGCCCACAATGATGTTTCCTCACTTGGGACTTGTTAATGGTTCATTCATATGGAGTGCATCGCATGTGTCTAATTATAATGGCGTGAATGATGGGAAAGTGCATACACAGTAGATACAATTGAGATCACTCAGCACCCTGTCAATGATATTGTCAATCACATCCTGAATGACCCAGTGAGAGGTGCCCTCGGTAGGGTGTACATTTTTGAATCCTAAAGCCCAATTTATCCCCAGTCCATGCCACTCTTCCTGCCACCCCATGCCATTTTTGCTGCCATGTTTTTTATTTCTGCTAGTACAAACCCACTCTTTATGAGTCCACTTTTCCCTATTAACCTCAATAAGTGTAGTATTATAGAAAGCTAAGTTAGGTAGAAGTATTCTAGGCAGTCAGACAGGGATAGATCCTTGAAAGAGTCAGTGCAGAGGAAGAGAACACGTCATGACTGTGACTGAGGCATATCCATTGAGGGTCAGGCCTCAAGATAAAGACAAAAGGACCAGAGCTATATGCCTCCCCATGGGAAAATCCATATAACATAATTGCTATCACCTGGCCTAATAAAGTGTAGACAGACATCAGTCACCCAAATGGGTGACCGGAACCTGCAGACTCTTCTCTTCTCAAAAAGATCCTTGTTCTTTCTATGCACAGTTGCTGTGTGACTCCAATGGATCAACATTACCTTGTTGAGGGCATCTGTAATCCCTACTATTTGCTTTCTTTTATTTGTCTTTTTCTCTTAGAACCCCCGCCACCCTAGTTTTGAAAACTTCACTATTTTAAGGCCTTAGATTATAGTTTAGGTGCTTAGCTACCAGTTAGACTTCAAACAGTGAGTGAACTTTGGCCAACCTCCCAAAAGACCACCTTCCCTTCAACTGGCCATAGACTATGGAAAGGGGAACAAATGGTATTCTTTCAAGGTGGACAAACAGCCAGGTGCCTACCTATTGTGTGTCAATTTACCAGGTGTGTAAGAAGATCTTATAACATTTCAAAGTAATGATGATGTTGTAAGAAGTGATATTCATGGCAACCCTCTGACCTTGTGAACTCACTCATGGGTATAAAAAGAAAGGGAAACAAAAAATTGGAGTCAGCAGCTGCAACTGCCACTGACCTTGCAGTTCCAAATAAAGTCTCACTTGTTTCTCAACTCTTGGTTTCCTGTGGGTGACTTTCTTGAGTGGGCCAGTATAACCTAAGCAGTTATACTTGTAATCTTATTGATTCATCATAGTTTTGTCCCACATTGTAGCCTCTTTGTGATTTTGCACGTACCTTGGGATTTCGCTCTATAAAACTTCCTGTGGAAAGTGGGGTCCATGGCTACCTACTCGATCCCCTTCCTGTCTCACAGGAGCCATTCTTCCCACAGTAAATACTTCCTACTCTTAACCTCCATTGTTCCTTAGAATTCACTCTTCAGTTCTGAGGAACATGAACTTGGTGTACCTGACACCTAGCAGGTTGGGACTTGTGATATTTACCTTCTATCATTTGGAGATCCTGTATCAGTAGCCGTTTTCTTCTTTTCTGCTGTGTGTATGACACTTGTCCTTCATGAGCAGGAACCTGGAAATTATCTCCTGGGAACCTGCTGCCAACTGTATCAGAACCACTTATGTTATGTTAGTTGGTCTTACTACCAATTCAGATTTGTATCGGAAGTAGTGATTAATGTGAAGACTTCTGGATCCATGTTGCAAAAACCCTTATGTGGTAATTAAAGGAACCTAAGGCCATCCTATGCTGACTAGAGGCCACTGTAAAACTTCTACATAGCACAACTATCCCCCCCAACTCTCATCATTATCCAGCCCTGCTGCTGATAACAACCACCAGTCCCTGTGCTTTCCCAAGCCTGGCCCTTGGGCAACAGCTCTTCCTGCACTTTCTCCTTGGCACGAACCCCAACAGCCTTTCCCTGAACTTTTCCCACCAAGACCCTACAGTCTGTAAAAGAGAGTAACCAGTCTGGTTTAGGGCCAGGGCGGTCCTTCTCAGGTTTGATCTGAAGTACACTTGTCTCACTGAGCTCACTCATTTGGTTTTTTGCTCCTTTTTCCTAATAGGAGTGGTACTACCCACTTAGGTACATATATTCAGATTTGTTTGTTCCCTGCTGACCCAAACAAAGGAGGCCATATATTTTGGTAAAAAAAGGAAAAAGGATTTATTCAAAGTTAGCTCTGTAGAGATAAAGAAGTCCATTACTTTAATTAACCATCTCCCCATGTACAGTCAGGTAAAGAACTTTTGTAGTAAGGGACAGAGGGGAGGGGGAATAGAAAGTAGCAACACAGCAGAACAGATACTTTTAGCAGATCTTTACACCTGTTTATCTCTTCGAGCCATCTGTAGCTCATCCTCACCTTTACAGTGGGCTCCAACCTCCTAGAGCCAGCATTTGCATATCCTGTGGCTGCCTCTGGCTAAACAGAGGAGAGGATATTGGTTATGTGCTCAGCAGGAGGAAGCTTGAAAGAGTTGTTTATCACAAAAAGAAAAAAAAAATCCAACTTTTAACTTCCATTTTGCACTGCTGGTTACAGTAACAAATGGAGAAGGACATTTTATAGTGCCTACCAAGGGTGGATCCTGTTAAATTGATCTGATTCCTTAAGAACTGATTAAGTGAGTCAAAGAAGCTTAGCAAGCTTAGGAAGAAAAAGGCTGAAAATACCATCTCATGATTGTTGCTTATGTCATTTTTGGGTATGAAATCATTGAGAGAGAAAGGAAGGGAGGAGCCAGGTAATGTAAGGCCAGTATATGAAACAGACTGATCCAACAATCAACACCCCAGTTATTTCACTTTAGATTCTATACATTTAACCAATATATATTTAGTAAGTCTGTCAGTCCTAAGCCTAAGCCTAATTCATTAATAGTTGGGTCAGTGATCACTCCAAATGGAAGTAACATTTGGTGGATGTACATAGCTCAGTGAGATGAGTGTTTCATGGGTGATTATGACTTCTTAGTAGAATGGCCTGAGGTTTGGTAACAATTTATGTGCACCTTTGTTTTTTGATGCTAGGGATCAAACTCACAACTTCACGTTTGCCAAGCAGGCACTTATGCTGCTGAGCTAAACACCCGGCTATATGTGCACCTTTGGCAGTGTTGAACTCTACTTGAGCCCTGCACCCTTGGGATGTGATGATAGTTTTAAGACTAAAAGAATCCTTCCACCCTTTTGTGTTCTTGGAAATGATTTACTCCAAACTCTACCCTTCCTCATATGACTTTGATAAGACTAAGGGACAACCCCTTGTTTAATTTATCCATGGCAAGGCCAACTCAGGCCCTCTTGGTCCCCATACTTTGTCTCATAAATGATTACCTGAATTGTTGGACTTGACCAAACATTTGTTAGGTTTTTTTCCTTCCATCAAGCCCTTAATACTGGTCTAACCTTGAGCTTCAACAAGCATTGGTATGGGGAATAAATTCCTTCAGGGCTTTCCAGAAGTGGTTGACTGTAAAGAAAAGTCACTGCTTAATGTGCCACACATTGATCTCATTGTCCTGCCTTTTTTGGGAGGAGGAGGTGACAGAGTCTTTATGCAGCCCAAGCTGGCCTCCATCCCAAGGCAGTCCTCCCACCTCAGTCTTCTAAGGGCTGGCATTACAGATGTGTGCCACTGGCTTTTCACTTTTTCTTAACTTCTCTTCTCCATTGTTGGACTCTCTTTTCAATATCTTCCTCCTCTACACATCTCCTATCACAACAGTTATTTTATTATTTTATTTTATTTTATCTCATTTTATTTTTCGAGGCAGGGTCTCACTCTGCAGTTCATGTTGGCCTTGAGCTCACTTTGTAGCCCACGCTGGTCTCAAACTTGCAATGATCCTCCTGCCTCAGTCTCACAGTTTCCTTTTTAAAAGTCTCTCTTGACCTAATTCAAGATTGGTTTTTTTTTTTCTCTTCATTTTGTCACAGTGCTGGGGACAGAACTCAGATTCTTCCTCATTCTAGATATGTGAAATTACCCTAGCTGAGCTCAAACGTCTGATTCTCTCACTGGCCTCCAGAATGCTGGAATTACAGTCATATGCCACCACACCCAGCTAGAAGGAGTTTTGTGGGGGTTTTGTTGTTGTTGTTCTTGCTGTTTTTAAAGAGAGAAAAGTAAAACAAAAAAGTTAAAAATGATGATTAAGAGTTTCAAAACAGGATAGTAAATTAACAATGGTTAATACATTGCATATTGTCTTCAAAGTAGTTTCTTAAATTATAAGATATATGCATGAAAAATTAATCAACCTATATATATAAATACAAACCAATCTTTTCAATAAACTAAAGGAAATTAGTAGTATAATTATGTTAGCTATTATATATATTTTTTTCTTTTCCCTTCCTTATTTCTCCTTTCCCCTATCTCAGTTGTTCTTTCCTTGTGAGCAGTTTCTTCCTCTTGCTCAATATCTATTGCAGATTTTGTATCTTATTTATTCTTTTAGTTTCATACACTAGGGAAACAAGACAATGCTTACACATGCAAGTTTGATTTATTTCATTCAATGAGTGTTGTCTCTAATTGCATTCATCTACCTGTAAAATCCTCAAGTTTATCTAGAAGGAGTTTTATGGTAGTGGTATCATTTAATTGCTTGAACTTCTTGAAATATATGCCAAAATTACCTAGTAATTGGTTATAAAAGTTGATTGAGCCCTCCCTCAATTTTATCAAAAGCAAAGAACTGAGAAACCTCTGACTTACAAAATGTGTGTCACTCTATCTTGAGAGGTATCATTTAGAAAATGATTTATTTAGAAAAAAGTCCTTCTCAGTGTAGCACACACCTGTGGTCCCAATACTTGGGAGGCTGAGGCAGGAGGATACAAGTTTAAGGCCATCCTGATTTACAGATCAATTTCAAAACCAGCTTGGACTACTTACCAAAACCCTGTCTCAAAAAATGAGTACAAGCAGAAGCAATCATGAGCCATGTGACTAGTAGAATAGATAAACCAAATTAGAGATCAAGAATACTTGGGATCCAGCCTTTCATCCCTAACCCTTCACAACTGCTCATCAGGCAGAGGCCAAAACAGTCTCAGAAATGCTTTGTGACATTGAAACAAGTGGACACAGAAAATGTTCCAAATCACAGGGAGTGAATGAAACCACATTTCCCATGATGGTATAAGAGAAAGAAACTCCAACCTGCTAGCTGTCTGGTATAAGTTTGTGTTCTCTAAAATCAAAGGATAAATTTTAGGAACAACAGAGGTTAAGAGCAGGATATATTTATTGAGAGAAAGAAAGTTTCTGTCTGAGAGAGAGACAGAAGGGGTCCCGAGTGGGTTGCAGAGGACCCTCCCTTTTCTAGGGATTTTTATAGAGCAAAACCAAGAGCTAAGGCAGGTCTAAGGTGGGGAAATGGGAAATCACATTTTTTATTATGTTTTTATTTCAAGGATCCACTTCTTCCTGTTCTCTATATAGTGTAAATATTAATCCTCTGTCCGAGGAATAACTGGCAAAATTCCCCCCACCCCATTTTAGCATATCTCTTCACTCTGTTGGTTGTTTCCTTTGCTCTGCTCCCATCTGCTAAGGGGGCGGGGTATGATGGATGTTTGAATCTCAGCCTGTGTGCCAGTAAGCTCATAGCTGCTTACCAAGGCGGTGAGCTGGCTGCTTGGTTTCCCAGCGCCCTAATTTCCAACATGGTATGGATCTCAGGAGACACTGATGGTTCTGACCCTGGGGTGGCCATGGCTTGCCAGGCCATAGCCACTTACCAGGGTGGTGAGCTGGCTGCTTGATTTCTGAGCCCAACCCTATTTATTCATTTATTTATTTGTGTGTATGTGTGTGTGTGTGTATATATATATATATATATATATATATATATATAGTGTTTTGTTTGTTTGTTTTGGTTTTTTTTGGTACCAGGTATTGAACTCATGACCTTGTACTTGCTAGGCAGGCACTTAAGCCACTGAGCTAAATCCCCAGCCCTCCAATCCAATTTATTAAAAAGGTTATTTTTCCTCCAGCATATGTTTTTGACTTCTTTGTCAAAGACCAAATGCATATTGTTTTTGTATTTTCTATTCTGTCCCACTGATACATGTGCCTGTTGCCATGTATTTCTATCCTTTCTGTATTAGAGGGAAAAACAAAACTTATCAAGACAAAAAAACCAAATTCCTATAAAATATGAAACCAAAAAGTCATATAAAACCACAGTACAAGGTGATCTACAATGATTGCTGTGTTGTTTCTTATTATCTTCATTAGAATTGTCCATATCATCAGGCATAAATGAATATAGCAGTATAATTGAATATAGCAGTACATAACAATATTAGTAAAAATAAAACAGTGTAGACAGTATAAAACTTCAAAGGCAGGTAATAATCAAACCAGAGTGGATATTCTAGTGAATCTTGTCAACTTAAGTGCAGTTGCCTATACTCTCAGACTTGATACTATCAATCATAGCAGCTTTGAATAAAATCTATCAATACAAAACAGTGGTCCAACAAACCAGAATTGATTATGATCAGTCATGGTAAAAGACTGTAGGTTTTACAAAATTTTGGATTAAGTTAATAGGAAATTAAGGATGATTACCGTACTATATCCTGTTATTTTCGGGATTGCTGTCCGTGCCCTCAAATCTAGTACAGGTCGAATGACTGGAACAGAATATAATGCATCTAAGCAGTACTATTGGTTTTTTTGTGTTTATTTTATAAACTGCTATCTTGCTACACTGCTAAATTTGACTATCAATTCTAGAAGTCTTTTTGTGGAGCTTTGTAGGTATTTTGACTTCATTGTTTTCAATACATTTTCCTTTTATGTCGTTCTCTTGCTTGATTTCTCTGGCTAATGTTTTAAGGACTACAAACAGGTGTGGTGAGAATGAACATGCTTGTCTTTTTCCTGATTTTAGTGGGAAGACTTTCAGGTATTCCCCCATTTAACATGATGTTGACAGATCATAAATGGCTTTTATCAGATTGAGATAGGTTTCTTCAGTCCATATTTTCTTAAGGTTTTGTTTGAAATCATGAATGGATATTAGATTTTGTCAAATGCTTTTTTTTTGCATCTATTGGGGTGATCGTGTTTTTTTTTTTTTCTTGTTTCTGTTTATGTGAAGAATTACATTTGTTGATTTTTACATGAACCACCCTTGCATCATTGGGATGAAGCCTACTAGGTCATAGTGTACGATCTTTTCAACAATTTGCTGCATTCTACTTACCAGTATCTTGCTAGATTTTTGCATATATATATATATATATATATATATATATGTGTGTGTGTGTGTGTGTGTGTGTGTGTGTGTGTGTGTGTGTTTTGTTTGTTTGTTTTGGTTAATGGGGATCAAACTCATGACCTTGTGCTTGCCAGGCAGGCACTTATGTCACAGAGCTAAATCCCCACCCATGTACCTATATTCTTT
>PVLA01001484.1:0-353555 GCA_004027455.1 Hydrochoerus hydrochaeris
CATGGAGGTTCAGCAGCTTTTAAAGAAGTGTTTGTGTAGCCCTATGCAGCATCCAAGTTCTCAGCCACCAAGGTTGGTCCCTCACCTGGCTGGTACAAAAAGCCCTCCTTGCTTCCACTTGCATTACCAGTGAGTCCATAAATTCTCACTTGTTTAAGACATCACTGTTTTCTGCTGCTCTGTAGAATATAATCCTTTACCCGCACCCAGTTAGCAGCCAGTGTTGGAAAATATCATTAAGAAATGTGACCAGGTAAGAAATGGCTCTCTGCCTACCTGACCATGGCCTCGATCTTCTTTTTGTATTTGGCATCTATCTTGCTGCGATACTCTGGCCTCATGAGCATGGCCGCAAAGCTGAAGGCAGAGTTCTTCAGGCCCGCCCTGTGGCATTCAATCACAGTAGAGGTCAGGATCGGCACGATGTCTGCAACACACGGACAGCAGGGAGCACAGTAGCACCTGCCCTTGTCACCAGGCCTGACACGTCTGTGGCTCAGCCGGAAAAACAGAACCACGATTCTCTGAGCTTTGCTTTTTATGCGAAGACACAGCTAGGATCTGTTCAGTGAGAAAAGGGCACTGCAAGGGACTGGGACCCACGCCCATGATGGAACCCAGCTGCTGATAAATGGGTCAGGGGAACAAGTAACTTTATGCCTTCCTCTTTCTTCCAGCATCTAATTTTTTTCTTTGGACAGAACAGATACCTGGAATTGCTGCCCAAAGAATAGGACCTTTGAACAATTACTTGCTACAAATTGCCTAACTACTTTCTAGAAGGGCTACATCAGTTTCTCTTCCCACTAGCATTCCTGTCACACCCTTTGTCAGGAGAGGCATTTGTAAGTCCTTTTTTGTTTTTTTTTATTTTTTGAAACAGTGTCCCACTACGTAGGGCAGGTTGGCCTTGAACTCATGGCAATCCTCCTGCCTCAGCCTTCTGAGTACTGGAATCATAGGTGTGTACTACTATGCCTGGCAAAAGTTTTCATGTAACAAAAAGAATACATTTAGGGAACAGGAGTTATGAACTATGATGGCCAGATCTGACCCTCTGACTTATATATGGCCCATGAACTAAGAATGGTTTTTATATTTTTAAGTGGTTAGAAAAAAAGAAAAACATTTCTTTGACATTAAAATTACATGAGGTTCCCATTTCTGGGTCTAAGAAGTAAAGTTTTGTTGGAACCCAGTCCCACTCATTCAAGACATGTTGTTCATGCCGAAATGGAGGAGTTGAGCAAGCTGCCAGGGGGACTAACCGGCTCATGAAGCCTAAAACATGTAACATGTGGCCTTCTACAGAAAGTCTGCCTGTCATAAAATCTCTTCACTGAAGAACGTTAAACTGACACTTGTTAGAACAACGAGGCCTTTTTCCTGAGCTGAGCCGATGTGTTACTCACTGAAGACAGAGACTCAGACTGCTAACAGGCCCGAAGTGTGACCGCTCTCTTGTCCAGGCTGCTTATCTATAAGAGGGGGAGAGCAACCTCAGCACCCGGTGCACAGTAGTGAGCCAGTGGGCTTGTGAGCGCCACCCCAGAAAGAGCAGCTTGCATGCAGGGCTCCTGGCTTGCATCTGGGAACCAGATGTGGGGAGAGGACCCTCAATTCCAGAACTGGCAAGTGGCCCCTGCCTAACATCCTTTAGAAACGATGGCTTATGCTGGGCCCCTGCTTTCTGGGAATGTGGGAGTCTGGAAAGGTGGCTGGTGGGGCCGGCGACCGGCGAGTACAGACCTCTGAGGTGGAAGTGTGGGTACTGCGCTCTGATCAGACCAGACTTACGCGATGGGAACTTGCTGATGTTGTTGGCCACTCGGATCAGCATGCGCGCCCCTTTCATGTGATCACCGTTTTTAACGTGGACCTGAAATAAATAATACACTTTATTCTCCTTACAGGCTCAGATCAACCCTAAGTCATGCTTCCTTCCCCCGAACAGCCCCTTGACTGTGGCCCAGATCAGGGCCGTCCTGGGGTCCTTGGAGGTTCCCAGCCAATGCGCCTGGGGCTTCAACCTCACTGCCCCTCGCAGGGCTGTGGCCCAGCACCACGGCCCCCCGCCTCGCCTCCCCGTCCTGTGCGCTGTACTCTACTTGGCCAAGACCATGCATGGTGAATTGAAATCTCTTACTGGGTGTTTGTGAGAGGCTATTAATACCAACTGTACCAAGCTGCCGTGAGCCATGTAAGCTGAATCAGTCAGGAGTTACTCAATGCACAGGAGGGCGAAGAGGAGAGGGACTAACTTGCTAAAGCCGGAAGGGGCCAGCAGGGTGGACTTCTGGTAGATGAAGCTGAGGGGCAGGGGCAAAGCCTGGAGGCCGCTGAAGTCCCTTGCCTGTAACATAAGGGCTCTCAGAGGTGGGGTGGTGGGCGAGGGGAAGTACATTACTGCGCCCCTTTATCTGTGGCTTTCCCTTCAGTTTTAGTTATCTGTGATCCACCACTGTTCAAAAGTACTAATGATAACTTATTACATTGTTTTGTTCTAAAAGTTCTATTTTATTATTAACCTCTTACCAGAAGCAGAGGGAGGGAAGCTGATTTTCCCTCCCTCCCCTTCCAGTCACTCTGGCCCCACCTTGCCCAGCTCAGCCACTCACAGCCAAAACTTGCAGGCTGCCCTTTAGCCAAGGTCCCTGTCCCCGGAGAGCCTAGCCCAGCTGTCCCAGGGTGGGGCTGGATCTTTCCTCTGTTCTCCACCACAAAAACGCCTGTGGCATTTTTACATCCAATTTTTCTTGCTCAACAGGGCCTCACACCTTCCTCTTAGTACCGAGGAGGTCAAGAATCTTAGGAAGCCTGGGATACACCTGGTGCTACATGAGAGCGGAGGGGCAGAGGTGCAGGCTGCTCTCCGGCAGGAAGGGACAGGGACATCTGGTGGGAATGGAAGCCACAAGCTAGCTCCTGGGTTAGAGGAATGAGGAGGACTTGAGAAACAGCCCACAGCTGAGGCAGAAGGGCTTCTTATGGAATTCCTTTTTTTTTTTTTTTCCCCATTCCTCATCTCCTTCCATGAAGTTTCTTTCTAACCTCCCACCACCCCTGAAGGCTTCATCCAGCTGACTGTGCTCCCAGGACCTCAGCGCCAACACGCAAGACTGAAGCTGAAAACCTCCTGCTTCCCACACCTGCTTGGGGAGAAGGGTCCTGCTGCTGCCCTGAAGTGGGGTGCACACCGGGCCTGTGATTTGGACTCTACACGCCTGTCCTGCATGGTAGCTCTTACAGACCTATGTGATCTAATAGGGCAGCTGGTAGTCACATGTGGCTACTGAAATATAAAAATTCAAGTTACATAGAAGTTAGAAACAGTCTTATCGGTTGTGTTAGCTGCATGTCAAGTGCTCCACAGCCAGGCTGGTGGCTACGTACTGACTTGGAGAGGCTCTGTCTGGGTAGAAAATTCTTGGGAACAAGGGCTGAGCATTGCAGGGAGGCAGAGTCTTTGTAACTCTGCTGCTCTGTGCTAGGGAACCTTAAGCTTCAATCTGTCTTGTGGATGGGCCAGAGAACCAATTTAGCACTAATATAGAAACAGGTACTTGGATACAACTAAAATTTTGGCAAAATACATGTTAGATTTTGTCTATTTTTATAAAGATTTCATGTATATATATGATGTATGCACATATACATAGCATTAATGTAAATTATACATACATGTAGTTGAAGTCTGAATAATCTATTTTGATTCTATTAACTACTAAATAGAAAACTAGACTATAAATATAATCCTGACTTAATAAAATAAGGTGCACACATACATTTATAGAAGTATAGAGAATTTATGCAACACAGCGTTAATAATTGTATCTGAGTGTTAGACTTGAAGCATGGATTATTATGTCATTATACTTTTCTTGAGTCTCAAAATTTTCTTGAATATCTATTATTTTTACATTCATGTGAAAAGGAAACTTTTTTTGTGTGTGTGGTACTGGGAATCAAACTCATGACCTTGTGCTTGCCAGGCAGGTGCTTATGCCGCTGAGCTAAATCCCTGGCCCTGAAAAGGAAACTACTAAAAACTGGAATTTTATAAAGTAGACTTACTTAGAGTTAATAAATGAATAAACTCTGGATCACCAAAAAGGTTTTAAGTAAATCTTTTCTGGGCACAGGTTGTACATCTACAAACTTCAAGGTCAAAACAACATGGAAAGACACACAGCAAAGCCCCGCTCCCCTCTGGTGCTGCCCCTTGACTCTGGCTCTATGCATCCCCTGCCCCTCAGCCCTTCCCTGCTGCTGAGCCCTTTGGCATGTTCTTCATTTTATTTGCACTAAATGGCTGTGCATTCTTTTCACCTTTTTGCACACAAAGGCGGCGTATTGCAGAATTATTCAGTACCTTGCTTTTGTCACTTGACACAGAAACCTAGGAAACTGCTCCGCTGGAAAGCAGAGGTGCCTGGAGGAACACACCTGGTAGGCTGTGTCCCAAGTCCCTCAAGGGCCTCACCTTCACAAGGATGTAACTGTGCAGAATCATGAGGTTGGTGGCCATCTCGGAGGGGATTTTGATCTTCTGGGATTTCAGTTCTGCATACATGCTGAAGAGAACGTCGTGTGCGTTGCGATAGTTTCCTTGAAGAGAGATGATAAAAGTGACAACACTGCCAAGGACAAAACCTGAGGTCTGTTTATGGCTTTTCTCTAACAAAAGATTTTGCTAATTGTTTATTGCCAATATTTTAGCCCTCTTCATACGGAACTTAGCAGCGGTTCTCGCTTTAATCAGTGGTGCTCTCACATGGCCACTCCTGTGGGGAAGAGTGATGGTGTTTTCCCGCTCTTTCTCTTCCTCAGGGTATCCACTTGACCCCAGTAGGTGGGGTCATGAGTTTGGGGTCCCTCACAGTCAGCCCCTCCTCCCCATGGCCACCCCTGGGTTTCCCCCTTCTGTCCAGGGAGCAGTGTGCTCACTGCTTTCCTCCCTGGCCAGCCTTTCCAAACCTCAGGCCTCTCCCAAACCCCGAAACCTCCAGGGTACACCCTCGGGTAATGCCCCTAACCACAGGGACTCCCAGAAGAGTGCCTACCTAGCATGTGCAAAGCCCTGGGGTGGATCCCTAGCACCCCAAAAGTGAACCACCTCCCAAAGGCAGTCAGACCAAGTATCAATTCTGAATTCACAGTCTTCTATCAACTTTGAGGGGCAGAGCCCTAACCCAGTTCTCTCTGGGTCCTAAGTGCCTGTCACACATCTGACAAACAGTAGGTGTTAGATCAACACAAGCCAGTAATGAGTGATTTAATTGCATATTTTCTAAAATTGTGATATTTATGAACATCTAAGAACTGACTTAAAAAAACTAGTGGATATCAAAGACTAAGTTTCTTATTCAAATAAATATTTGCAGACCATGTAAATGAACAGAA
Organism: Hydrochoerus hydrochaeris; assembly: GCA_004027455.1. Taxonomy (NCBI): domain Eukaryota; kingdom Metazoa; phylum Chordata; class Mammalia; order Rodentia; family Hydrochaeridae; genus Hydrochoerus; species Hydrochoerus hydrochaeris. Next base: position 5,404 of record PVLA01001484.1, read on the forward strand.
TCATTCTGCAGATTCTACAACATTCCTGTATATGATAAAGAACCAGATCCATTATAACATGGTGTAATTATCCTCCACCACCTAATGTCTCCCACCCAGACCAGGTCAATGCATGCAATGGAGAGAAAATGTATGAGCTACAGGAGGCCATGGACCACGGTGGTCAGAAAAGTCACTGTCCCAGAGACAGAAATTGTGAAGTCGTAAAGGAGAGCAGAAAATAAGTCCTTCAGTCCATTTCCCCTTGTAATGGTGAATTATTTTGCTGCTCCAAAACCTAAAATGGCCATTTCCTTAGCTTTCAGAATGTAAAAGACCTAGATTAGACTTGATCTTAGCTGAAAGGTTCAGAAGTGATGGGTAAGAAACTTCTCCTCTTTCCTGGGCAGAAGAGGGGTTGGGGATTGATTCTACTTCCTGTGTGAATAGTAGCTCAAGGGTAAAGCACTGGCCTAGCACGTGAGAAGCCCTGGGTTCCATCCTCAGCATACACACGAACACATGTGTACCACCCCCCACAACATCAATAATGTAAAATGTAAAATAAAACTTAAAAAAAAAATATATATATATATATAACCTACCTGCAGACTGCTCTTCTCTGGCAATTATAATGGCAGTCCGGGCAGCTTCTCGGTACTGTTTCAGAGCCATGTACAAGCGGAACAGGTACTTGGCATCCTGACACACAAACCATTAGACAAACACTGCTTATTCATTAGCTAAAGAGGGACTCACCCATAATTTTGCATTTCAGTTAGAATCACGATTCATGTACCAGTAACTGAGAATTGATATTGTTTTTAAAAATCCAGTAAAAGAATTAGCTCAGTGGTTAATATGTGCCAGGTAGTATTCTAAGTATCTAAATGTTAACTCAGTTAAATCCTCAGGCCTATCCTAAGAGGAATGAGTAAAGTCCTTGTTTTACAGATGAGAAACTGCAACACAACAGGTCAGGGGCAGAGGCAGGATTTGGGCCACAGCGATCAGGGTTCAGAGTCTGTCCCTGCCCCCAATCCACAGAGCATCTCTCACACAAGCGCTTGGAAGCAAAATGTGTTCTTACATAACATACCAACTTGGCAACACCTTAGTGCATGCAAATTTTCTCTGTTCTGTAAACTTTTCTTAGGCTTTTGACCATTTTATATTCCTTTTTTGGGCAAGATTCAATGTACTTTTATTATGCACATATCTCAAATCAGTAGAAAGGGTTTCAGAGTTGATATTAACAGAAATTATTGCAAAATTATTCTTAGATTAAAAATAATATGTTACACAAAAAATGAAATACGCAAGGAAAGAAAAAGGCATCTTGTATGTTTTCACAGCAATGGGTATATATTCTCAAATTTTGTCTGGCTAATTACCCAGCCCTTATCAAATGCATTCAATCTCTCAAGGGAATGGTGTAATAGTCAAGATTCCAGAAATTCAACACAAGAACAGAGTATTAAAAGCTGTTTGAGAAAAGAAACAAATTATCTATAAAGGATCATAACAGCTTATCAGAATCATAACAGACTTCTCAGCACAAACCCTTAACTCAAGGCTACCCCACAAAACTACCTTTCAAAATTGATGGAGAAATAAGATACTCCCATGACAAAGGACACCCAAGGAAATTCATGACCTCCAAACCAGCACTTTAAAATGTTCTAACTTTAAAATGTTAGAAAGAGATAACAAGGACTACAGCTCTATGAATCCCACCAGAATGAGTCATTAGACATGGCAAGTAACAAAATGGGGAGAGGGACCAACAACAGGAAAATAATGTGACAAGGATGAGACAATATGTATCAGTTATCAATGTAAGTGGATGTAAATGGTTTCAATTCACTAATCAAAGAAATAGACTGGCAGAATGGATCAAGATACAAGATCAACCAATATGCTATACCCAAGAAACATATATATATATATATATATAAAATAATTAAAAAATATTTTGGTACTGGGAATCAAACTCAGCACCTTATGCTTGCCAGGTAGGTGCTTATGCTGCTGAGCTATATCCTGAGTCCAAAGAAACATATTCAACTAAAAAAAAAAAATTCATAGACTGAAAGTCAAAGGATGGAAAACAATACTTCATACAACAAGAACCTAGAAAAAGCAAGGGCAGCTATTATATTTATACACAAAGTGGATTTCAAGCCAAAAATGATCAGAAAAGACAAAGGAGGTTACTACATACTTTAAAGAACAATCCAGGAGGAAGAGATAACAATCTAAAATAGATATGCAACAAACACCAGCAAACCCAACTGTATAAAACAAACACTAAGCCAGGCATGGTGGCGTATGCCTGTAATCCCAGCACTTGGGAGGCTAAGGCAGGAGGATCGTTTGTGAGTTCGAGACCAGCCTAGGCTATAAACTGAGCTCAAGGCCAGCCTGAACTGCATAGTGAGATCCTGTCTCAAAAAGACAAAACAAACAAACAAACACTAATAAATGTATATTTTACCTGAAAAATCAGATTAGCAGTAATACAATTATAATACCTTACTATCACAAATAGATTGATTAGACGAAAACAATTAAAAACAAAAAAATCAGAGCTAAACCAAACGTTTGAACAAATGGACTTAGTAGGTGTCTACAGAGTGTTCCACCCTCAACAGAGCACATACTCTTCTTACAGCACTAGGGACTTTCCCCAAAACACGCCTCATAATAACTCATAGAACGCGCTTAAGTAAACACAAAGGAGTGGAAATTATCCCATGCGTGCTATCACATTACAGTGCAGTTAAACTGGAAATCAATGGCAAAGAAACCACAAAAACTATATAAACATATGGAAATTAAATAACATCCTCCTGAACAACCAGAGGATCACAGATGAAACTGATGAAGATATTAGAGTTTCTACAATTAAAGGATAATGTCAATAAGACAACATACCAGCACTTACGGGATGTAATGGAAATGGTTCTACCAGGGAAATTTATAGAAGTAAATTTTCACATCAGAAAAACAGAGTGAGCTCAAATAAATAACATAATATTGAACTTCCAGATTCCTTATAATATTGAACTTCCAAATTCTTGAAAAACAAGAGCAAGTCAAGCCCAAAGCTCATGCAAGGAGAAAATGATAAAGATTAGAAGAGACATTAATACAATTTAGACCCCCCAAAATACAAAGAATCAATGAATGAATCAAGTTAGTTCTTTGAAACAAATAAAATAGACAAACCTTTAGTCAAACATCAAAAGAAGGAAAGAAAATACCCAAATGAATGCATTTAGGAATGAAAAGGGTGAAATCCAGAAATGGCAGGGGGAATAATGAAGGACAGAGAGGGAGGGAAGGAAAGGAAAACAGATTAAAAAAGAGGGCAAGGGAAAGAATAGAAATGCAGCTTTTGTAAATGCGGAGGGAATGAAGTGTTAGAGGGGAGGGGAATGAAAAGAGAAAGGACTGAGCCACATTACACATACACGAGTTCCCTACGATGAATCCGATCACCGAGTATGGCAATTCGTACTAACAAAAAAAGTGGTTTTAAAAATTAAAACCACTAAAAAAAAGAGAGAATAGTGTAGACAAATGATGCCACTCAGCGCACAGGTACATGTCCAGTCCATGGTGGACACTGTGATAATAAAAATACACAGCCCTTGAGGATTCCTCTGGGAGGATTCCAAAACACTTATGAGAAGTCTTGGTCATGCCAGAGACCTGCCCCTGGAGGCAGGTCGGCACTGTTCCTAACTTGGACAGCAGGAACCCTGAGACAGGTTGGAATTAAGTGATGTGTCCAGAGCTGTGCCTGGAACATCCCATAAAATCCAAGAGCGGAAAACTGTATCTGCTACGCAGCAGCGTTGACAGCCAGTGAGTTAGGTCAGGAGGGCTTGACTGTCACTAACCGATGTCCTCATCTTGGGACTGGACTCACCAATGTTAGAGGGAGTCTCATAAAAATGAGTCAAACAGGAAGCTAGTTGCATATGGTGGGTGGCCCTGGCTTTCATCACCAGCATAACATGGCCACTTCAGCTACTGGTTTTTTTTTTTTGGTATTGGGAATCGAGTTCAGGACCTCATGCTTGCCAGGCAAGCACTGTACCACTGAGCTATATTCCTGGCCCCAGCTATTCTTCTACTTGTAGTTTTGTTTATTGAGATGGGGTCTCACTAGATAGTTGAGGCTGGTCTTGAACTCACAGTGAGTCCAGGCTGGGGTTGAACTCACAGTGATCTTTCTGCCTCAGCCTTCTATGTGTAGGTATTACAGGCATGCACCACCATGCCTTGCTACTTCAGCTATTCTTACAGAGAAAATAAGCAGGATAATAGCTAGTGTTGGATAAAACTTCCATTTTATTTCTTTGGAATTTTGAGATGGGGTTTCCCTACGTATTACTCATTGCAGTCCTCCTGCCTCAGCCTCCTAAGTGCTGGGATTACGGGTATGCACCACCATGTCCGGCTGTAAAACTTCCATTTTATATGTTACTTTTCCTACTCTATTCTGCTTGAGATGATTTCATCATGTCTATGATGTTAGTTTGAGAGTTACTGCAGCAAGTGGACATAATGGGAGGTGGTTTGGCACCATTTACGGACCTAAGACCCTTGGGAAATCAACTTAGCCTTTCTGGGCCTCTGGCTTTATCTGTATGATCAAAGAAACAAGTGCAGGGGTCTACAGTCCTCTCCAGCTGTGGCAGGGCATCACCCTCTCCTCCAATCTGTGAGCTGAGTTCTTCAAGAATTGGTCTCCTTGCAGAGGATGAGGGGTGGGGCTGGGAATTCTCAGAGGCACACACAGGACCGAGAGAAGACTGAACCCCAGTGAGTTTAGCAATTAATTTCTACTTTAGAGTGAGTTACTTTTATGTTTAGTATGATATATGTTGTTTTCCAGAGGTGCTGAAATATGCACACAGCACTCTGGTTCTTGGGGATTGGTGCTAAGTCACAGTTTCAATGATCTCTTCCCATAACTCTCTGATTTTTTTTCTGTCTTTTTGAGACAGGGTTTCACTATGCAGTTCAGGCTGGCCTTGAACTTACTTTGTAGCACAGGCTGGCCTCAAACTCACAGCGATCCTCCTGCCTCAGCCTCCTGAGTGCTGGGATTACAGTCATGCATGACCATGCCTGGCATCTTCTCATAACTCCTTGAATGAACAAAAACATCTAGGAAAGGTGGTGTGTGGTGAGGATGGCCGTCTTGAGGGACACGGCTACTTCACTGGTGGAATGACAGTTTTAGAGTGGAGGACACAGTATTCTCTAGGTGATCTGTAGCTACATGCACAGTTTTACAAGGCTGTGCTGCAAAGGTGTGACATGAAGAACTGGGCGAGCAGAGGAACAAAGAGACCGAACCCCAAGTGCCCACGTGGGTGAACTCCGCTACCTTAGGGATGCCGTCGTTCTCGCCCATCAGGTGGTCGATCAGCTGGCTGGTCAGCAGCTCATCTTTGGCCTGGCCGACCTATTTCAAAAGAGAAAACCCCAGCAGGTTCAGCAACTTCAACCTAGCAAGAGGTGGTAAAAAATGCTCACCTAAGCAAGTGGAATAAAAACTACATCAAATAAAACACTTTATCTATAGTAAAGTATCTGAAATACGATACTGGCTCAGGCTCTTCATTCATTTGTAGTCTTTAGTGATAAAATGTATCCTTAGAAAGCTTTCTTCAAGGGTTATGTCAAAGTACAGTGCTTTCTTCTGTGCAGGGAATATACTTGGATGTCTCAGTAAAACCTTCCGGAGCCTGGGACTGCAGCAGCTCGTGCGCCCCAGAGCCGCAGCTTCCTCAGCTCAGCCGTCCCACTCCAAAAACCTGAATCTGAAACCTCAAGCACCAACAAATGCTCAAGGATTTTTGGATTCCGGAGCATTAAGCTTTTGGATTAAGTACTGCCAACTGATAGTGTATACCAATATTCCAAAATCCAAAACACTCCAAAATCTGAAACACTTTTGATCTCAAGTGCTTTGGGTAAAGGATTTCAACCAATATAACAATGATTTTCTGAGCCCTCCCTGTGACAGTTCCCCAAGGAAGCACCAGCAGGAACTTCACAAAAAAGGAAAGAAATGAGTGTAGTAGCCATGGGAGCCCAGCAGAGCGCAGGCAGCGAGAAACTTGAGTGGAGCTGCGGAGAGGCCCCTGGTTTAGTCATCTCCGAACAAAGCAGCTCTTTCCTCTATCTGTGGGTAATCAAATAGCTGATGGAGTGAAAGTTCTACATAAAAGCATTATAGAAGTCAATGCAGAAGAAACTATAATAGAGTATCATTACTTTGCAATGTTTAATAAAATAATGTAAAATGTTTCATAAAATAATGTAAAGCCTCTTTGGTAAACAGTTGGGCAGTTCCTCAATATATTAACATTTTGGCCTTGCAATTCTACTCCTAAGTAGTATTACCTAAGAGAAATGAAAACACATGTCCACACAAAACCTGCACATAGATGTTAACAGTGGTATTACCCATAGTAGCCCAAAGAGTGGCAACAACCCAAATGTCCAACTGATAAACAGATAATCAAACTGTGGTGGAACATCATCAAGTCAAATGAAGTCCCGATGCAGGGTACAGTAGGGAAGCATTTTGAAAACATGCTAAATGAAAGAAGCCATACACAAAAGGCCACATGTTGTATGATTCCATTACATAAAATGTCCGTAATAGGCAAATCCAGAGAAAGATCAATTATATAATAACATAATAAAGATAGTGTGGTATCAGCACAAGGTCAGATTACTAAAACAATGGAAGCTACTAAAGAATCCCAAATCAGATATAGAGATAAACAGGCAGATAGTCATTTCTTCTATGACTAGTACTCCGTGGTAATTTAGTAAGGGAAAGATGGCATTTTGGTAAGTGGTAGAAGGACAACTGGACATCCACGTGGAAAAAAACCTCTTGACCCTTACACTTCACACCATATACAAAATCATATAAAAAAAACTAATTCAGGGTGGACAGAAGTCTAAATGAGAAAATTAAACTATCAAAATTTAAGTGAAATGTCTTCATGATCATAGGGTAGGTGGTTTCCTAAACCAGCCTAAGAAGCAATAACTATAAGAGATTCGTAAGTTAGACTTTATTAAGACATACGAATTTCTGTTCATTAAGATACCACTAGAAAATAAAAAGGCAAGCTACACCTTGGGAGATTTTCACAATACAGATTTCTAATGAAAAGACTTGTATTCAGAATATACAACAAAATCCTATAGATTGGTAAGGTTAGATGGTACAATTCAAATCTGGAAAAAAGACTTGAATAGCATTTCACCTGGAGATAGTCAAGTGTTCAACAAACATATGAAAAGGTGCTTATTATCATTAGTCATCAGAAAATGAATGAAAGTCTCAATGAGAAATCACTACGCATCTATCAAAACAGTTAAGCTGGAAAAGACTGATAGGCGTTGGTAAAGATGTGCAGACACTAAAATGTCCTACATTGCCAGTAAACGGGTAAAACCCCACTGAAAGAAATGTTGGGCATTTCCTGCTACTGCTAAAAACACGCACACCCTATGACCTGATAGTCCTCCTCCTGGATATATACCCAATAAAAATGAGTACTGTGTTTGTATCCACCAAAAGATATAACCAGCTTTAAAGTGGTTTTATTCATAATATGTCCAATTTAGAAATAATCCAAGTGCCCCTTAACAGAGTAACAGGTAAATAAATGGCAACATGGTCACACAGGTAGACGACTACACAGTGGCAAAAAGAATGAGCCCCTGCCACACGCAACAGCACCAGCGCGTTCCCAGACACAGTGCAACTGAAAGGAAGAGGACATAAAGGGCACCTTCGCAAGAGTCCAGAAGTATGAAGCTCAAAAAGAAGCAAAGCCAATCTGTAAGGACAGAAGCTGGGTCGGGGACCCGTGCTGGAGTACTGAGTGGAGGAGACATGAGGGAGCCTTAGGGGGAACTGAAAGTGTTCTACGTCTGGATCTGTGAGGTTCAGAAGATACTGAGTTGTACATTCAGGATTTGTGACCTTCACTGTACACAAGCTACACTTAAGAAACCCACATGTTCTTATCTTTTAGAGGGGAAAGGAAGCAGTGACTGATTTTTTCTAAATGATCCAAGGAGAGGGAGAGGGGGTATGAATAAGGCTGTTGACAGATGTTGAAGGTAGATGATGGGTATGTGGGACTTAGTGTTTGGTCTACTTTTGCACATATCTGAACATTTCAAAAGCTTTTTAAAATACTAGCATTCTTAAAAGTTTCATTACAGAATTTACTTACAGTTTCAATTGCCATTTCTATTGCCATATTGTCTTCTGAGCTTGGGCATTTCAGGAAGTGTTTCAGTGCCTCAAATGAAAAAGGCATAGCAGTTAAAAACTTGACTGTATTTGTACCAGGAGTAACAAAGCTTTCACATACACAAAGTAATCATAGTTTGTGGAGGTATTTTCATCTCAATCAGGGGTTTGCAAGCACTAGGTCTTAAATACATACTGCAAAGGCTAGAGGCTTAGTTTAAAAATATAGTAGGACCCAGTTAACCCTCTGGGCATCTAATTTTGGAGGAAGTTAAAATGCAAGATAGCAATATCCACTTGTTCCTTAACAGACAATCACTGACAGCTGGCCCCTGTGTATGAGGGAGGGGACCAGGTCCTGGGAGCAGCACCAGGAAGGGTCTGTGACCCTCTGCTTTTTGGGTTAGGTATGATCTGACTGGGGAGATATGTGTGACACAGTGACAAGGAAAGGAATCAGTTATTTTAAGTTATAATGGTCAAGTCCTGAAACATCAAAGATGTGAGGAAATGAAACAGCTTAAAAGACAAATGGGCAGTGTTGCCAGCTGGTTTTATAGGTGTGGTGAGGAAGCAAAGGTGGTTATACATGGGGATGGCCTGAAGGTGACAGGAAATACCAGCTGCAGGAGGAACAGTCTGCGGAAAGTGCAAGGTGGGGAGGAAGCAGATGGGGGGCGAGGCTGCCGAGGGTCTGGCTGTGAGTCCAGAGCAGGATGCTCCTGTAGGAACAGCAGTGATGGGGACAGGAGGCTCACGGTGCCTAGCCCAAAGGGGTAAATCCTCCTGGATGCTAGCTAAGGAGTCTGGACTTGTTCTAAGAGGCTAGAAACAGCAAATTGGCAGCTTACAGGATGAATTCACATGTAGATGTGTTTTCTTTGGTTAGAGAGAGATCGTGAAAATACCTGGGTCCCTATTTCAAAACTGAGAAACCCAGACTTCTGTCTATCGGAAAAAAGGAAAAAACCACATGACCTGGCATTGCTAGGTCCTGATTCCTGAATGGCACTAATGTGTCCGAGGAAAGCAGCAGCTGTCCCCTGCAGACAAGACATGTGTGGCTCAGTTGTTCCTACACTGTCACACAGTCAGCAGGCAGCTGTGCTCCACAGCTAAATGCACTACATCTCTTCTGTGGACCCTGTACCCGCTGCCTCAGGCAAAGCAAATGCTGTACCAGGAAAAAAGTGAAGAATGAGATACAGGCAGAAAAACTAAAAGCAGGGAAAGCAGGAAACTACTGCAGTAATTGGAAGAAGGTGATTTGGGCTTGAGTTGGGTCGGTGGTAGTTAGAATGAAAGGGAAAGGTGGGAGAGATTTTAGGAAGGAAGACAGTGACTGGGTATGGGAAGGACAGAACGATTTCAAAGCTGCCTATAAGGGGCTGTGGTGGCAGATGGCTCAGTGGTAGAGCTCATGCTCAGTGTGTAGAGGCCCTGGGTTCAATCCCCAGTGCAAACACGACAAAGTAAGTTCATTCTGAGATTTCAAATCTGGATGTCTGGGATGATTCTAGCGTTTTTTTTTTTTTTCCTTTATCATTCCTCAAAAGTCCAGGGTATATTTTCTTGTCAATACTAACCCGTGAATATTGACCACACAGCAGGAAGAATTTTCCAGCCTGAAAATGTCTTTTTTCTCCTTCAAAATACAAGGCGATGCTTTGGTAGTCTTCATTGGATGTGTCTTCGGAACCTGCAACAGAGGTTCACTGAGTGAAAAGCCTGAGCAGAATGTTTTTACCTTTTACTGCAGGCCTACAAGTATGATCTCAGAAGAGATGATCTAACCATAGGAGAGCAGAAACTCTTATAGCAAGGACCAATGTTATCATTCCTGTCTGTTTTTATGACAAAACATTCACGATAACCATCCAAAAACTAACTGCTCCATCTTTATTTCAGTCTGAACAGGGAGCAGGAGAGGAAATTACTATGAGGCTCTTTTGAGAATCCAGGTGACAGTTTGTAATTAGCCTTTGAAACCTTTATCATTCTTACTTCCTAAAGCAACAGGGGCCATTATGATTATAACCTCAGCCACAATTTGCCTAGTTTCAGAGCAGTCAGAAGCCACATGATCCTATCACGAATGTAATCCATTTCCCCTTCCTAGCAAGGCCTGGTTTGAACAACAGTCTGTATGTATAACAGTCATGGAGGGAAGATGACATTCAAGTGGCAAAGGATGTTCATTTCAGTGTGAATGCTCTATTAGCATTTGCTTTTGGTTGGGGCTTTTAAACTGATCAAGCACAGGGAAGGAAGGAATAGCTGCTTCCAAATCATTGTTTACATCTGGGATGGAGGCCGAGGAGGATACTGCAGTGTAATAACAGCCAGACAGACAGATACCTCGGAGTCTAAAAGAGAAAGGCATAAAAAAGTGTGTTTTGGGGGTAGGAGAAAAATCTATCTACATACTTCCCTTATAAAAGTAAGTTATATCCTTATGGACTTAGAAAAATTTTACTTTAATAAAATAGTGATTTGCAGTGCTAGGCAGAAGTATCATCTGTCAAGCTAAACATTAGCAACTGTAAATTTGCTTTTATCTGTACTTTGTTTCTTTAGTTTTTATCTACTTCAGTTATCTTCATGACTTCCCAACACACGTTCCTTTGACGACTGACACAGAAATCATCTCATGAGTCCCATCAATAATTCTTATGGTTATTTTGTGAATTTTAAAAAACAAAGTAACACAAAGGACAACTTATTTTATGATTCCACTTATACAAGGTGCCATGAACAGTCATATTAATATAGATAGAAGGTTAGGGAGAGTGGGCAGGGAGTAATTATTCACGGAGTACAGAGCTTTAGAGCAGATGATGACAAAGTTCCTGGTGATGGCTGCACCAGCGTGAAGGTACTTAATATAATAGAACTGAACATTCCTCTTCTTTTTTGCAGTGCTAGGGATCAAACCCAGAGCCTGGTGCATGTTACACAAGTGCTCCATCACTGACCTGTATCTCCAGCCCCAGATATGCAGCTTCAATGGGAATTTCATGTTACATAACAGAGTGTATGCTCATAACATTAAAATCTGAACAACTGCAAACATGGGAAGAAACCCTAAAAGCAGGTATTCTCAGAATAAAAATTCTGTTTTGGATCTTAAAATCTTTAAAAATTTAGTTTTAAACTTTGTTCTTTTTACTAGTACATATTTGTTACACATATTGATCACTTCCTCACAGTGCATAACACATCTAGATTATTTTTTTCCCCATTTCTCTCTCCTCCCTCCTACCCTTCCTCCTCTCTCCATGTACAAGAGCTTTGTTTGCATTTTTTTTTTCCTTTTTGGATCTTTAAAATCTTTACCTATCTTATATATATATATATATAACTTTTTCTTAATTTATAGCTCACTTTAAAAATTTTAAAAAATATTTATGAAAAAATATTTATAGTTTCTAAAACCATCCTGCACTTATCCCTTCACAGTGAAATCTTGCTTACTTCTAATGGTTGATAAATAAGTTTGTGACATCTGACCTGTATTGGAATTCATCCCCAAGATCTTACTTGGAAACCATATTTTTCTTCATATGGTAATAACACCTTGCCTGTTAGCAGAGGTCCTGACATATGGCAAATAACACAGATGCGTGCTGATGTATAAATGGTACTGATAACAAGAACGCTCTAGTGTGCATACCAATCTGGTAATTTGATCCTGAGAGTCAACGTGTTTTTATGATGCAAGTATTTAAGAGAACACAGGGAAAACAGTGATGCTTACCAATGATGTCTGCGTAGATCTCCATTTTGTTGTGTTGCTGAGCCAGGGTGAAAGCTTCACTGTTACATTTGGACATGACAAGAAACTGGATGGCAGACCCATAGTCACTGAGCTGTAGGAAAAACCTAAAACAAAATGTTTTAGTTTCACTTTCATGTAGAATAAGCTTGTCATTTACAAAATCTTCCTCAACCAGAAAATAACAATAATTTATTACATCAAACTGCAGTTTTATGTTATATGCATGCACTTGATAAGCATACTCTCAAAAGATGACCATAACAGCCTCTGAATTTAACTAAATCCCTAGATGTAATTCTAAACACACACACACGGAGTATTCCTTTTGAATGTAGGTATCTGACAGGGTGAGGTAGGACTTTTCTTCCAAAGTTACTTTTCGGACTCCAAGGACATTGATGCTCTGTATCACCTGGCTACCATCTTGGCTCCATCCAGAGACTGGGTCTCTCTGACGATGCTGATGGCCTTCTCTGGGTTATTGAGGTGGTCCAGGTAGATGCGGATCACACTGTTCCATTGCTTGGCATTCTCGTAAGCCACGACAGCTTCCTTGTATCTAGAAGAAATATTCAGTTCAGACAAAGTTTCTTAACACTCAACTTGGTGGTGGTGGTGGTGGGGTAATGTGTGTAACTATTTGGGGCACTTTTGTGTTGTATTGATGGTGACTCTTTTTGTTTAAATCTTTTTTATTTCATCAGAAAAAAACCTGTCTCACAAAAATATATGTTCTTTTTAGGGGTTTAAGAAATAGCACAAAAGCAATATTATATTGCAGTTTTTATAAATGAATCAAAGCTTCTGTACAATTTACATTTTACTGTATTTTCTTTTCTAGTGGTAAGATTATGGCAGCAATATAGGATTATTGTAGAAAACAGAAAATACAGAATTCTTCACAATTACTGTATAGAAAGCTTAACAGGAGATATAAAAATCTTTGTGTGTTGACCTCAAGGTGGCACTCGACACTTCTTTTCAGTTTGGACTCATTCCAGCTCTTCCCTTTTTAACATTTAGTATATATCTCTATTTGCCAAAGTTACTTTTCTAAAAGTGGAAGGCAGTACTAAACTTTAAAAGTCTCTTAATAGATATTTACAGTTACTTTCCAAAGGCCACAGAAATTTATACTTTTATCAGTCAAGTATAACAAGTGTGCTTTGACTATACAGTTACGAAGCTAAATCTTTCCAAATGTGATAGCTCACTTTTATTAGTATTTGTGAGGCAGAACTTCTTCCTGTTTACAGAAATACAATTTCAAATTCTAGTTACTCCTCTGGAACTTGCCTTCTTGCCTTTGGTCCCTTTTCCTATTAGTTAATGTAGAGTACTAAGTTGCTGACCTCGGTACAGCACTGCTATGCTTTAGTCCTGTTTTCTGGCTTCAATAGTGTACTGTGTCTCCTTAAGTCTGGAATACATGTTTCTGTACTTTTCTTTCCTTCTGCACCATTTAGTCATCCTTCCTTAAAAAATGACAATCATAAGGCTGGGGATTTAGCTCAGTGGCACAGAACCTGCCTGGCAAATGCAAGGTTATGAGTTCAATCCCAGGTGCCAAAAAAAAAAAAAAACACTGTCTTTTAATTCCCATTTCATGTCATACCAGAATTTTGACATCCAGTATTTAACCCTCAAATAAAAAGAGACAATTGACTATCATTGAATAAATAAAGGAAAGGCTGAGGTGTGAGGCATAGGAAGATGTCACAGACCAACCATGGAGGGTGCATAAAGAAATTTTGTCTTTCTCTGCTTTCCCTCTTTTAGAGGGTTGTAAATATCAACGGTTAACTTATCAAACTCAGACTACCTTACCACACCTTGCTGTCAGGACATGCATGACTGTCCCACTGGGCAGTTTGCACTTCAGCTAGGTCCGTCCCAGGCCCCTGATGGGAACTCACGCGTGTTCCACAGTGGTTCAGAGCCCCCGGCTGTGAGACATATGATTATGGCCCGGTCACAAACATGTTAAATTCGCGTAAATCTGAGAAACTACAAACCTTCCGTCTGCTTCTTTAGCTTTGGCGTACTGCAAGTGGATCTTCGGAGAAGACACATGAGGCAGAAGCTCGCCAACTTTTGCCCTAAAAGGAAGTCAAGGGGGATGGGCATCAACAGTCTGTTCCCTCCTGCAGCTGCTGCCTGTAACCAAACACCGGGTTTTAGGATTCAAAACACAATTATCAACATCTTTCAAAGATGACGTCTATAGATAAAAGTAGACCTAGAGCATTTTCTCTCGATCCTCCTACTCACTCTGAGGGGAGCATGAAGGTTAATTCGTTGATTCTATCGGGATGATAGGGTTTCCATTTGTTCTTCCCTAGAAACTCACCTATTAGGAATCTCCCCATGCCAAACCGGCAGAATGCTCCCTAGGGAAGGAGTATTCTAGGAACCTGTTGTGGGATGAAGCTGGAGAGGGAAGGTGGGTCTGGGTGTAGAAAGAACAGCAAGGAGCGAGTGTGTGAGCCCCACACATCCACTTCCACGCTGGCTGGAACACACCGTGGCCGGCCCTTACCAGTTCTTGCAGCGGATGTAAACGGATGCAGCTTTGTCGTACAAGAGGCCTTTTTCATACAGCTGGGCTGCTTCTGAAAATTGCTAAAACAACCCAGGATTATTAAAACCCTGAACTGGCAAGGCAGAAGACCTCAGGACTATTTCTGCAGAGTGAGGGATACCTTCATATTCTCCAGGATGGCTGCGCAGTCTCTCTTCAGGACCCTGCTGGGGTGCTCGAGGGCTTGGTTCACCCCTCGGCGGATGTCGCCCATCCTGATGGACATCTGGGCCACACCAGCCAGGCACAGCTCATCGTGCTCCTGCAGGGAGGAGGCAACACAAGCACATCCTGCCCCAACTCAATGCCTGCATCTCAGCTGCTCCAAAGGTTTCCGTCCGCTTCCTTGTCAAGGAAGTTTATAATTTTGAAATAACAGAGTCTTTGAGTTTTTGTTGTTGTTGTTTTTGCCTTTTTGAGACAGAGTCTCACTACACAGTTCGAGCTGGCCTTGAACTCACTTTGTAGCCCAGGCTGGTCTCGAACTCTCAATAATCCTCCTGCCTCAGCCTCCTGCGTGCTGAGTCACTGAATTTTTTAAACCAACTTGTACAGTGTTGTAATTTTTCTCTTTAGGAGTCTATATCTTTTACCCTTTAAAGAAAATATTTATTATCTTTTGTGATAATATTGCATATGGTTCTTGGCACAATATTTTATAAAAGTAGTAATATACTGGCTATTGTAATGCAAATACTACAAATAACTTTGGGGAAAATCATTTATCAAATTGAAGATTTTTGTACTAGGCATGACTGAACATAAAAGCTTTGTTTATTTAGAAGTGTTTAATTCATTAAAGATATCAAGCTGGGCATAGTGGCGCATTCTGGTAATCCCAATACTCGGGAGGCTGAGGCAGGACAATTGAGAGTTTGAACCAAGCTGACTATATAGTGAGGTTCTATCTCAAAATACAAAAATAAATCCAGGCATGGTGGTGCATGCCTGTAATTCTAGCACTCTGGAGACTGAGGCAAGAGGATTATTGCAAGTTTGAGACCAACCTGGGCTACAAAGTGAGCTCAAGGCCAGCCTGAACTACATAGTGAGACCCTGTCTCAAAAAAAGAAAAAAAAACCCCAAATAATAGTGATGATAATGATGATGATAACAAAGACAACTGAAGAACTTTTCTAATAACTGATGCAGTGTCAGATTGTCTGTTACCTAAAGTAGCATGCTAGCAGAGCTTTCAGTGATGATAGAAATGTTACGTATTGGCACTGGCCAACACGACAGTGAAGAGTTACAGCAGCTACTAGGCATTTAAAGTTTGGGAAGTGTGAAAGAGTTAAAGGTTCAAATTTATTTAATTTTTTTTTTTTTTGGGTACCAGGAATTGAACTCATGACTTCACGCTTGCCAGGCAGGCGCTTATACCGCTAAGCTAAATCCCTGGCCCTAAATTTATTTAATTTTAAATAATTTAAACAGCCACGTGTAGCTAGTGGTAACTGCATTTGACAGCAGGGACAAAGAATGAATTAAAACAGAAACACAGCCAAAGACAGGCTGGGGATTTAGCTCAGTGGCATAAGCACCTGCCTGGCAAGTGCGAGGTCATTAGTTCAATCCCGGGTACCACAGGAAAACAAAAACAAAAACAAAAAAAAACACAGCGCAAGAAAATGTCAAAAGCCCGAGACAGAAGAACAAAGAATAGGATCAGATAATTCGTTAAAAATGACTGGTGAATAAATAAGTAAAAATATGCTTATCTTCACTAGTAATCAAAAAGATATAAAATACATATATTTT
The DNA here is from genome assembly GCA_004027455.1 of Hydrochoerus hydrochaeris. Classification (NCBI taxonomy): domain Eukaryota; kingdom Metazoa; phylum Chordata; class Mammalia; order Rodentia; family Hydrochaeridae; genus Hydrochoerus; species Hydrochoerus hydrochaeris. The sequence goes on from PVLA01001484.1 coordinate 21,814, forward strand.
TGCTTACCAAATTAAGTGATTCACTGCTACTGATAATACTGTATACAGAAATGGATGCAATCATATACAAGTGGTAGGTGTATGAATGACTGTAATTTGTTTTTGGGAACAATTTAGCAGTCAGAAGTTGAAAGCATATTTTATGGCCAAGAAATCCCACTTGTAAGAATATACCCTTCAGAAATACTATTGCTGGTGACATTATCAATGGTGACATTTCAGGGTGTTGATAGGGGACCGAAGATGGGGCTCTCACATTTCACATTAACATTCTTTGGTGGTTTTAAAGAGTGAATATGAAGAGCTTTCATTCCTTTTGTAATAACTATGCTACATATGAACAAAAGATAAAGATTTTCAGGCTTTCCATACACTAACTTAAAAACACCAATTTTATTACAAAATTGAGCTTCCTAAGCTAAAATTCTGAGATGAGAGAATACAACAGGCATATGATTCATTTTTTGAGAGGGGATCAAATCCAGGGCCTCTGAAATGAGATACATCTCTGGTTCTTTTTATTTTTTGTTTTGAGACAGCATCTCACTAGGTTGCCCAGAGAACTTGCAGTCCTCTTGCCTCAGCCTCCAGAGTGGGTATTATATGAGTATGTCTCACTGTGTCTGCCTCTCCAGGGCCATCTGAAAAGACTGGTGTGAGAGGTGGAACGGCAGAAATGACTTTTTTGGAATTAATTTGCAAAGCGGTTATTTTAAGAGAGTAAAAGCCTTCAGAAAAATCACAGTTGGCTTATGACTAATATCACATACTTGGACTTTTACAAAAAATGAAATCATTCTTATTAACTGAGCGAAGATCAACTTGTGTACAAAGCAGCACTTTGTTTTTCCTCATGGCCTTTCCAAGTCAATACATATGAATCTGTTTAGTCTTTTAGAGATTTATAAGATCCCCTTGTTCGGACGTACTGTTTTCTTCCTGAATTATACAGGTTTGTAAGTGGGAAGGGACAACATTTTAACTTCTCATCTTAACCAGCAGTTTAGGCTGGGCGTGGTGGCGCACACCTGTAACACTAGCACTTGGGAGACTGAGGCAAGATGCTTGTGAAGTTGAGGCCAGTCTGGGCTACAAAGTGAGCTAAAGATCAGACTCACAGAAGAAAAATAATTAAGTGGCATCATATATTTAGGATGCAATGAAGAATACATCATTTCCAAATGGACAAAAATATTGTCATCTTTGGTTTTTGAGAGTTTCAAGTATTTTAAAATGCTTTAGTGACTGAGACAAGGATCACAAGCTCAGGCAAGGTCTGGGCAAGATAGCAACTTTGCAAGACTTGGTTTTAAATAAAAAAATGAAAAGGGCTGGCAATGCAGATCAGTGCAAAGGTCCTGGGTTCAATTCCCAGTACTAGGAAAAGGACTCTATATTCTTGCCAAGTTGTTAATAAGCTGAGAAACAGGCTCGCATACTAGATATTAAATAAATAAAATAAAAATTAAGACCAGAATTTTTACAAATAAAACTGAAAACAAACTCTGGGATTATTATGCATATTTTGTCTTTAATGAAAGTTACCTTATTATCACCTGTTATTCCTTTCTCATAATGAGCCAAAGCATTTGCATAATCTCCCCTGAAAGAAAAATCAGAATGAATTTTAATTTTTATTTAAGTATTTACATACACAAAACTTAAAAGGTAATCTTTGTCACACAGTTGCTGAAGCTGCAGACGGTGCGAAGACAGCCTAGAGGCATGCATTCTTTCAGAGTGCAGCTCACCATTTTGCCACTTTAAAAGCATTAAACTGGAATACGCTACTCTATGAAGTACCTACTTGCGATATGCTGGGCATGGTGCAGGAATTACAGTAAACTTAATGGATCATTTTTAATTAATTACTTCCTTTGGAGCACCAAGTGATCATAATGTGACCATAAAAACCAATTTCTGTGCCCCAAAGGCCCAGTATTTATAAGAAGCTATGTTGCTGGGTGTGGTGGTGCACACCTGTAATTCCAGTACCTGGGCGGGGGGGGGGGTTTAGACTTTGAGGGGAGCCTGAAATACAGGAAGGGATCAAACCATACAGAGAATGTTTACATTAAAACATTTATTACAGTAAATGACACATTGCCATGAATTCCCTCAAAGTTCTCCCCTTTGGTTCCAACACACTTGTCACTCTTGCCAGTCTGAAGCAGGTTTGATAGTCCTCTTCTGTGTCTTTAGGAGCTATGGTCAAAAATATGGTGAGTGCAGCTGTCAGTGCCATCCCATGGAAAGGTGGGTTCCTAAAAACACGACAGGTGTCCTCGTCCACCCTTTTCACCAGATTTGGCACCATGTAACTTCTGGCTCTTCCCAAAGGCAAAATGACCGTGAAAGGTAAATGCTTTGAGTTGACTCAGGACATTGAGCCGTGACAGTGCAACTAAAGACACTCAGGAAACAGAACTTCCAGAGCTGCTTCAGAAAGTGGCAAGAATGGTGGGCTGAGTGTGTTTTGGGTCAGAGGGAGTATTCTGAGGTGGCTGAAGGGGAAACGTTTCTTTTCCTGTAATAAAATTTTTTAAAATTTAAACAGTCACTACAGTTTTTGATTACACCTCATATATTGTGAGGTCTTGTCTCACAAAAGCCAGACAAAGAGGAAGAAGAATACGTATCAAGAGAATATAGGCTGCTTTATTCAAGGTAGAAATGGAGGAACAAACCAAGTTTGTAGTATCGATGGCCCTGGCTCTTAGCCTGATCACAAGTATAATATATAACAGAATTGTTAGCTTTCTAGTGCTACTTTCAGGAGGAAAGGTTTTTTGTAGTGCATGGTTTCAGAGGTTTCAGTCCATGGTTGCTTGACCCTGTTGCTTTGGGTCTGTGGTGAGGCAAAACATCATGGTGGGGCAGAGCTGCTCACCTCATGATAGCCAGGAAGTAAAGAAGCAGCCTGGGTCCCAATAACTCAAGATCCCCTTCAAGGGCACCCCCTGGTGACCTCACTTCCTCCCACGAGCCTCCACCTCCTACAGGTTCCATCACCTCCCAGTAATGCACTCATCCCAATGAGCTGGTGATCAACAGGGCCTTTGGGCATATTTAAGATTCGAACCATATTAATACTTATTAACAATCTGTTTCCATGGCCAGTATGGACTCAGATCTGCATATCTACAGGACACAATCTCTCAATACATTTTCAGTATTTAGGTCGGTGATTTAGGATCTTTTTATTGAGACCTACCTTCCTCTGAGAAACCATCTCCTGAACTATCTTTAATCAGCTCTGAAAATGGAATTGAGATTACCCTAGCTTCACATTATCAGCTTATCCAAGTCATCCAGCCTATCTAAGCCCCATTTCTGCATCCACTAATGTCTGAGGAAGGTTTTAGGAGAGAAACTGTCCTGCTGACTGAGAGTTGTCTTCTGTCACCATCAGGAGTATTCCTGAGTGGGAACTTCTAATTTGGGCCCAATTACGTTGGTCCAGCTCGGGATGTCTCCTGACAGTGCCTCCTTCAGGAGCCTGCTCAATTGCAGGTGCTAGAGACTTTGAAATTCTCATTTTATTATGTAATTTTGCTGTATTATTATATCATTCTGGAATTCTGATGTGACCCAGTTCATTAGTTGGATCTTACCCAGCCAAATCTCCAGACTTGACCTACTCGAGGTCCTGCACATACGCTGAGACAGACAGACAGCTGGGAGCCAGTGCAAGCCTGGGCCCCAGGGGAAGTCAGTGGCAGGCAGCCAGCAGTGGGTGGCAGGTGGAATGTGGATGGGGAGGGGCACACTCGGGGGGGGGGAGGGGTTGGATCAGGATGCCAGGGCCTGCATGTGGACAGAAGCGGTGAAAGCTGGGGGACTCGGTGAAAGCCGGGGACTCGGTGGGTGCACAGTCCAACATCAAGACAGAGCTCAAAGTGACTGTAACCCCTAGAGCTGCAGCCTTGGGTGTGACAGCCACATGGTATACCCTGAACTACTGCCTACTCCCAGCCCCTGGATTTAATTTGTAAGGAGCAGAAATGTGGCAAAATTAACTTGATGAAACTGATGAAGGAGAAATAACATCTCCAAAGTTTTTTATCTGTAGTATAGAACATTTACAATCAGGTATGCTGATTGGAAGTGAGACGATTTTTTGATAAAATAATCTCTACAACTAAAATTTGTGTGTCAATGTTTTCAATCAATCCAAAATTTGTAGGAAAATAAAACTACATAAAATGTATTTTAAGAATCAAATGTTAAAATCATATTTAATGTTTCATCAGAGTATTTTTTCCAGACTTTAATATTTTTGAAATTTGAATGCATCTTATCATAAATGCCAAGAGAAACAATGAAGCCATTGTGCATATAGCCATGAATTTATTTTTTTTGAAAAAACTTTTCACTTACAAAAACTTTTCATTTATAGTCTCTGTAGCTATTTGCATTAGTAGGAGTAACCATAGCTGAATGTTAAATTAAAATTGGATGCTAAATGTCTCTAAATTATATTTTGTGCAGCAGTGAAATAAACATTCTGTTAATTATGACTACTGACAATAAATATGGCCAAGGAATTAAGAGTACTAGAAAATCCTACAATTCTCAGAACAGACTGTGGAATTTCTAAAGGCAGGAGATATTTGGGAAGCCTGTTCACACACCAGAAAGGATTATTACTCAAGCACTGACAGCCTCCTGTATAAAGCTTCTGTTCTGCCTTTTAAGACTATTTTTTATCCACAATGTAACTCAATTCAAAAAAGAAAAAAGTTTGCAAATTGAGGCAAACTAGAAGCATATGGCTCTGGGCTCAATGTGTGCACTGGGTACATCACTGCCAATGTGATGGCATGGCAGGCAGGGACTTTAAGAGGTGCTTGATCACCAGGGCCGATCTAACAGGGCTTGAGGTAGAAGGAGCACAGCAACAAGCCCTCGGTAGATGTCGGTGTATTGCTGTTGGCCTCCCTCCCGGCCTCCAGATCGGAACTGGGAGATAAGATGTCTGCTGTTGGTTTTTCTTTTTTTTTTTTTTTAAACTCAGGGTCTTGCTATGTAGCCCAGGCTGGCCTTTAACTCATGGTGATCCTCCTGCCTCAGCCTCCCAGCAGTTGGGATTACAGGCACACACCACATACTCGGCTTTGCTTTTGTGTGCGTGCTTTACAGTACTGAAGATTGAACCCAGGGCCTCTGCACTAAGCTACATCCTCATCCCTTTGCCATTTTTATTTTGAGAGAAGCGCTCACTAAGCTGCCCAGGCTGGGCTTGAATTTGCAGGCCTCCCGCCTCAGTCTCCCAGAGTGAACGCCTGCTCTTTGTATGACCCAGTCTCAGGTATTCCGTTATAGCAGTATGAATGGATTGCAGTGTTCTCCCCTCTCTGAAATCACACCCTGCGCCCTCAGGATGCCAAGCGGCCATGAGCACAGCTCTCACCCCGAGCGCGGGATCCCTGAGCCCTGTGGACGGCTACCTGCCGTTCAAAACGGGGTTTACACTCCAAATGGGGCCAAGGCTCCAAACTTAGAGATAAAAATGAAAGGGGCCAAATGCATAGCTATCATTAGTTAGATACAATGTTTTCTCGCCTAAAAAGAAATGGTAAAATCATGAAAAGGCCTTATAATTCATGGTAGCTTAGAATTGAAGACGAACAGCATCTAGCTACCCAACAGAAGTGTACAAAAGTGAGGACTTACGTGAATTCAAGCTGAACGGCGTATTCTTTTGATATAAATGGTATCTGGTCTGGGGCCAAGCGTTTTGCCAGCCAAAGAGCACTGTCCCAGTGCTGTAAATCTCTCCTCATCTGTTAGGAAGAAAACCATTTTAACTTCCAAAGGGCAAATTATTTTGCAAACTCACTACATTGTAGCAGTTTTCCCAAAAGTGGCTACAAGAACCTTTTGTACCGAATGGTGATCACTCCAGCGCGCATGCTCCGTGGCGCCAACAGCGCTGCACTGGACAGAGCCGGGGCTCTCAGCAGTTTGCAGCGCGCCCCAAACTCCATCCTACCAACAGAATCACTCCTTAACGTTTACTTTTTCTTAGTAGGGAGAAGTTAAATGTAAACTAACATAATAAACCAAAATTAATTTTTCATCTTACAAGGCAAATAGGTTACGAGACACTTTACTACAGGAATAGAATTTTCCTAGACAATTTGAAGCTATAGAGCTGGGCATGGTGGTGCACGCCTGTAATCCCGGCACTTGGGAGGCTGAAGCAGGAGGATCCTTGCAAGTTTGAGACCAGCCTGGGCTACAAAGTGAGCTCAAGGTCAGCCTGAACTTCATAACGAGACCCTGTCTCAAAAAGACCAAAAACAAAACCAAAAAACCAAAAAATTAAAGCTATATTGCAAACTGAATAGAAAATGAAATTTGAAGTGTTTCTCTGTTTCTTATGGTTGTTTACCAGTGTCTGGTACACAATTCCAAACATAAACCAACCACTTAAAAAACTCTTTTAAGATTCATTTTGCACCTTACTTATATTTTTTAAAGAATTAATAGTGGCTAATAATTCTTAAGTGCTATTCTTTGCCAGGCACAGAACTTGAGCAGGCTTATTTCACTTTTCACAGCTACCTTTTTTTAATGAACTTTTCTGGTACTCTTTTTTTTTTTTTTTCTGAAACCAGAAATCAAACACTGGACCTTGTGCTTACCAGGCAGGTGCTGTGCCATTGAGCTATATCCCTGGTCTGGTACCCATTTTAGAGATCCAAACACTGAGGCAAAGGGAGGCTTTTTACTACAGTCCATGAGGTCATATGGCTGCCATGTGACAGAGCAGGCAGTGGGGCTCTGCTTTGACCTCTGAATCCTTCAGTGAAGGACAGATGGAGTGTGATCACCCCTCCCCATTCTAAAGCCATTCCTCAAATCTTTTACCAAGTTAGTGGCTCCCAGACAGTGTCCCCGGGTAAATCCAGAAGAGCTATGGTGACACCTTTGCCTCTGCCTGCCATGGTGACAGTCGTACAGCAATGAGCACCAAACCCAACTCCACAAAATTTCTCAGGGTGTCTAGTTATCTCAAAGAATATTGTACCCTTAACTAAATTTTCCTTAAAATGAATGAATTTAAAAATGAAAATGATGATAAAGATGTGAGTCAGGGCGGGGGTGGGACAGGCTTGCCTATTGTGTGTGGGGTGCTGGGTTTGATCCCCAGAAAGGAACAAACCAACAAAAATGAAAATTTGCTGCAGAACAATATAATTTGTTTTTTTTTCAAAACGCCCTGCTTTACACAGTTGTGGGGATACTTGTTTGGGATGGAGAAACATTAATACCAATTAGAGTAACTGTTTTTGTGTCTGCTCACTGGCACTGTGCTAAAAGAGCCGATTCCAATTTTAGAGTGTTAGCCGCTATCCCATGGGCTGGAGACGGCTGTCGTTCCTTCACCATGGGACGGAGGCTGAGAGGGGTTAAACAGCACGTTCAAAGTTACTTGGGGCTGGTATTTGGACCAGAGGTGTCCAGCTCGTCCGTGCTCTTAATCACCCACCATCTCCCTTCCTTGCTGCCCTTGATCTTTGGTCCTTCACACAGTCCTGATTGCTGTTGTGCAACTCTTAATTCTTGTTTTTTTTTTTTTTTTTTTTCATTTGTTTGTTTTTGGTTTTTGAGACAGGCTCTTGCTATGTAGTCCAAAATGACCTTGAACTCATTATGTAGCCTAGGCTGGCCTTGAACTCATGGTGAACCTCCTGCCTCAGCCTCCTAAGTGCTGGGATTACAGGTGTATACCACCATGACCGGCTCACTCTCAACTCTTAATATGCATGAGAATTTCATATAGCAAGGGAAAAAAGATAAGATGGGCTTAGGCTTTCTCAACAGGAAAACACAGAACACACCAGTACTTACAGGACTTACAGGACTCTTAGGAGAGTTGAATGTATTAATATAGGCTGAGTGCTTAGAAAAGTGCCTGGCACATGTGAACACTCTGAATGGTAGCTATATCCTTCTACACAGTTTTATAAGTTATATAATGTGTTCTCTTTGGACACATTTAAACTTTAAATTATTTAGTGATGTTAACAATAACACCCCTTTCATAGCTTTGCTGAATGCAGAATGAAAATATTTTTTAAGTTAATGAGTACTCAAGGGTTCTTGAAGCTGAAATGTTTACATTTTAGGAGGGAAGGGATGCAGTGCCAGGTGCCAAGAAGTTTTAATTATACAGGAGGGGCGATTCTGCCTCTGGGTGTGGTCTTTTTAAGGGTGTGGGGGGTATTAGGAGTTGAACCCAGGGCCTTCACGCTGAGCTACATCCCCAGCCCTTTTCTGAGACATGGTCTCGGTAACTCACTAAGCTCCACAGGCTGGGCTTGAACTTGCGATCTTCTTGCCTCAGCCTCCCAGGCTGCTGGGATTACAGGTGCACAGTACTACGCCTGGCCCTGTGTGCTTTTCCTCCTTATCTGCCACGTACCTCCAGGGCAGCCACAGGGCAGCTGGAGGCAAGGTACAGGTCCTGGGCCAGGTTGAAGTCATTGGTAAACATGGCAAGATGTCCAGCCAAGAGATGGTAGTCCTCTATTCCCTGCAGAGAAAAGCCATTTTGATGAGAAGAAACATAAAAGCTTAACTTCTTTCTTTTCTTCTTTTTAAAAGACCACTGGATAGAAGTGTAATGCTCTGTCTATTCACCTGTTTACATGTTAGGTTAAGATTAATTAAAGAAATTTAAAATGTTTGAAGAAACAGCATTTAAACCTTAATATGGTAATTCTAAGGAAAAGCTGCGTACCTTTATTTGCTCTAAGGACATCACCATGCCAACATTTCTGATTGTCCGATACACACGGATGGCAAAGTCCACCTCCATGTGGTGCAGGCAGCCCCGGGCCAGCTCGCCCCAGGTATCGGGGTTGTTCAGGGTCCTGCAGATGTCCCAGGCATCCGTGAACCTAAGGGAGGGGACCTGGGCCTCAGCAGAGAGCTCTCCTGGCCATGGAGGCAACTCCCAGGCGGCATCTCATCTCCCCTCATGTGCTAGACACGTTTCACGGAGCAGCTCTCAGCCTTTACTGGTTACTTGCAAACAATGAAAAGAATATGCATTTTCTTTCTTTTATGGTACAGCTAAGTGCTTTTTTCCTGAATTTTTGTGTTTACAATCACCTACCATGGAAGCCCATGAACTCCTCAAACCTGTCTGCGGCCAAACTTATGACCTGCCCCAACTCCCATTTCCACCCTGAGCTCACACTCCCCCAGGTCCTGTCCTCCTGTTCTCCCTGTCTTGACTCTGATCCTCACAGGGAACGATGTGAAATGTCAATGCATCTAGCCAGTCTTTCACCCACAACCTCGTAGCAATCTGTCGTCTTCTACACACATTCTGAAAATGTAACTCTGATCCTCTTAGTCCATGGCTCAGGGCTAAGTGAAGGTAGTTTTTATTTCTTTAGTTATTTGTTTTTGGAGCCAGGCACTGTGGGTGGTAGTGAAGTCACATGTGCAGCAGAGGTTGTCAGGAAGAATCGATTAGAGGAGGGAGCTCCTAACTCCTGAGGAACAGCGACATTTAAGACAGGATTAGAAGAGTTAGAGCCACAGAGGAATTCAGTGGCCCTAAGAGGTAAGGAAAAAAACATCAGGGAAAAGGAAATTTCAAGCATAGCAAAAGTAAACCTCACTATGATGAAATCAAGATAATGTCAAAATAATTAGATTTGGTAGAATTTCATAATAACTGGACTATTTAATTGCCCAGAAACTGTTTTATTCTGAAGGGTCTTTGTTTTTTTTTTTTTTTTTGATAGGTTCTCACTATATAGTGCAGGCTTGCCTTGAACTCATTATATAGCCTAGGTTGACATTGAACTCATGGCAATTCTCCTGCCTCAGCCTCCTGAAGGGCTTTTCTTGTCATAAAGCTTTTCTCATAAGGATGAGAACACCTGCCAGTGGTACTTCCTATGGAATTTATGTGCATTTTTATATCTGTTATGCTACCTGATGCTCAAATAGCTCTGTGAAACAAACAAGACAAACACTGTTATCCACCCATATCGAATAGGATTCTACCTTGAACACCATAAAAGCAAGGCTCCCAAACAAGTGCTTTCAGCCCACCTTTTGAGCGTTAAAGTCTGTGCCAACATTTGCCGCAGCTCCTCGGGCCCTGCATCTTTTGGACTGTTGAGAAAGCTGTGGGTACTGAGGTAGATGTTATTTGTTTTTCCACTCTGTGTCTGGCAGGTCAGTTCCCCATTGTATAAGAGCAAAGGTTTATGAGCAAAGGGAAGTTTGGTGCCACCAGCACAAATCACCTTGGATCCTACAGTAATAAGAAAGATACTGTGATGCTGAAACCCAGTGTGTGGCAGAAACATCAGTGCAGTGCAAATTCATTTATCAACAAATGCATGAAGACGCGGCTCGGTACCTTGTATGGTGTCCTCGTGAAAGACATAAGTGTACACCTTATCATCATCGTAGGCAACGAATACACCTTTATCCAGTGGCCAGGTTTCCCAAAGAATGCCTTTAATGGTTGGTAAAAAATCAGGAATCTCATAGGTTGTGTCGTTAACCTACAAAATAGGATTTGCAGGTCTGTCCCAACCACAGCAAGAAGGGACATTTCTCTTCTTGTTCCTGAACTGCATTTGGCTTGAAAAGAAAACTAGCTAACAGGCAAGTCAAGAGTTGGATCTAAAATATGAATTTATATGAGAAGCTACAACATCTCAACACAATGGCTTCAGGGAAAGAATAACAAGTCAAAGTTGCTCAAGAGAACAGAAATTCAAATTATGATTGCACCTGTGCTTAGAAACATTTTGATAATCATGAGTATACAGAAACAGAAATGCAGGTATGATTTGCAATTTAAATAGATTGTACTGGGACTGCTTTATTTCAAAAAACTCTGCAATGAATAACAAACATAAATAAATTTACTATTATAGTGATATAATAGTATATATAATATTTAAAGACTCGATTCACATAATTCCTGTGAATTTAAGCTGATAGGATTATATATATCCTAAATGGAGAATTGAAAAAATGTGCATTCTTCCCACTCTGCCTTCCTCTCAAAGTAACAATAAAATTTCCACAAATAATAACAATATACAGAGCTGTGTTGTTTAATATGATAACTATTATTATAAAGTTCATCTATAGTCAATGAACACTGAAATGAGCCTAATCTGAATTGAGACTGAATTCAACTATATAGTAGATCACAAAAAAGTAATGTAAAGTGTCTTATTAATAATTTTAAAATATAGCTACATATTAAAATAATATTGGGTCAAATTAAACATTTAAAATTAGTTTCATTTGTTTCTTTTTGGCCTTTAAAATGTAGCTTGTAGAGCTGGGCATGATGGTGTGTATCTGTAATCCCAGCACTCGAAGGCTGAGGCAGGAGGATCACTGCAAGTTTGAGGCCAGTTTGGGCTACAAAGTAAATTCAAGGCCAGCCTGAACTGCACAGTGAAACCCTGTCTCAAAAAAGTGGAAAAAAAAAAAAAAAAGGTGGTTATTTTTAATTGGACAAGAAGGCTTCTAAAGCATTTTACTAATTAATTATATACACACAAAACCTAATTTACTTCTAACTTTACATTCTATAAGAGGTATTATTAATGATCTCCATTTTTCAGATGAAAAAACTGAGGCAAGAGAAATGTGCCCAACCCACACATTCAAACCCAGGCAGTCTGGTTCTCACTACTGTGCCGCACTGACTCTCAGTCTGTATGCACTGGTGACAGAAGGTTTTTTAAAGCAGAGCATTTTATTGTGTAGCAGACACTGTTCTAAAAGCTTGTGTGCCATCATCCCATTTAGTTTCCATCCAACAACCCTACCTGGCAGGTACTACAACTGTCTCGATTTTAGAAAGGAAGGGATTGAAACTCTAATCAAAGTGAGAGCTCGGTACAGAAATGATCAAGAGAGAGCTGTGACAGGAGAAAGGGAAATGGCTCCATTAGGGTGGGTCTCACTCCTGCCCTTTCCCTGGCAGACCCAGCCAGGCCTGATTCCTGCACACACCCCTGGCCCTCCCATCCTACAGGTCCTGGATGGGCGACAGCTGCCACCAGTGCTGGCCCAGGGAGTGGGAGACAAGGTCGGCCCAGCACCTGTGTGGATGCTTTCCACACTCGGAGGGAGCACACACGGAACCATTAGGTCGCTCCTCCTCCTTCATTATCCTAGCAGAGAGGAACCGTCCAGAAAGCGCTAGCATGGTGGGAAGCTGGCTAAACCATCAGGCCCTCCCAGCGACACCGGCTAATAGTTTTCACAGAAAGAAACCAAAGGGAGGGGAGGTGAAGGGAGAGAGGGGAATAAGGAAGAACAGGCAAAGCGGGAGAGGAAAGAAGACAGGAAAAGGGGAGGAGAGAGGAATCAAGTGTTCCTTTCAAAGAAAGGCTTGCTTCAAGGACAGTGTTACAGTGAAGGGAAGCCACCTTCATGGGGTGGACGCTAAGGAAAAACCGCAGGCTCTGGGGCTGTTACCGAGGATGGGGCCCAGGGCAGCTGTAGGCTGTGTGAACCGTGACCCACACACACCAAGCCAGTGACTGGATATAAAAGTAAATGAAAAATCAAACTGTGGTAAAAGGTATAAAAGCCAACATTTTCTTTATCTAAATCCATTTTTTTAAATGCTAAAGGTGTTTAAACATAGGAGAAAGTGTTCTTTAAAATGGGTCCACTCATATTTGCAGTGTACAGAAAGGACAGGGACCCTGCCCTCAAAGCTCCCCGCAAATCTGGGGAGCAAAGTGCTATACAGGGACTGTGCTGAGCTGGGACTGCCATACTGTACAGTACATGACAAGATGAGTGGAAGCGTCAAATATAACAATTATTTTTCCCATTGAAAATCTGGTACTGATACTGTGAAGAGTCACAGAATGGAGTTCTCTTGACATAAGTAGTCGTGAACATTTACTGCAAACATGGAATTACAAAGATGATGGGAAAGTACTACAAGCTGTGGCTCTATTTAAGAGAAAATCTTATGTAAGGTGCACGTTAAAAACACTTCTCATACTGCATTTGCGAAAAGCAAGCATTTACAATTTTTTATACTTACTGGACAGTAGACAAATCCATCACTTTTTTCATCAATGAAAACTAATCTGGTCCCATTTGAATCAGGAAAAATCTTTTTCACACTGACAGGATGTCGATAATCATTAACAAACTGCCAGTCTTCAATGTAGAAATACTGAATGACACCAGTCTAAAAACAAAACCCAATTGTGCAAATATAAGAGATGGTCAAGAAAACACTGACTTTCAGTGTTTAAGGTTAACAAACTTCCTTCATTATTTGTTGATGAAACAGCCCAAGAATAATATTTAAAATATATGAAAGATATAGATCCAAGAAAATCAATGAAATGAGAAATGCATAAGTGATTCAGACTATTCCTATATTTTTAGTGATATGAAATAAATGACTTATAGATTTCCTATTCTCTAGTAATATCCTATTTGTTTTAGAGAAACTTTCAAATAAAAGGTTATTGTGAATCTTTTTTGCTGTTAATAGATAAATTAGAAGATGAATTTTAAAAATAAAATATCACCTGATACAATTGGGTTTCTATGTATTAGGAGTGAACATACATACACCAAAAATAAAATCACAATACAGATTGTGTTATCTGTAATATAAGAATCTAAAATTATCTGAAATCTGAACTTTCTGAGGGTCAACATCACACTCAAGAACTTTCAGATTTGGGAGTACTTCAGATTCCAGATGTTAGATTAGGGATATTCAATAGGACAATTATCTATGCAAATATTCCCAAACCCAAAAACCTGTGAAACCTGAAATACTTCTCTCTGGTCCCAGGTCTTTCAGCTAAGAAATACTCGACCTGTAAATTTATAATCCCTTAAAAGTAAAACAGTTGTGTAGAAATTTAACCAAATAAACACAGGACTGTCACGCTGAGGATTATAAAACACCAGTGAAAGAAACCAAAGATCTAAATAAACGGGGAGGTAGACTGTGTTCAAGGGTTGGAAGTTTCATTGTGATAAACATGTTAATTCTCTTTAGCTGATACATGTTTACCATTTGTAGACAGGGGCAAGATTTTTCTAAAATTTACACAGGAGGGGAAAGGAAGCAGGAGAGCTAAAAGAATTTTGAAAATAAAGAATAAAGTGGGGAGTCAGTCCACTCAGTTTCAAAGCTTTGCCCTTTTTATGGTGATGGGAACCAAGTACGTGAGGCAGGCTGAGGAACGGCCACACAGATCCACGGCACAGACACACACATAAGCTCCACAGAATCTTCTTCCTGTTTTTTAAGGTGCCTGCATTTTAATTTTTTTATTATTGGTTTTATGGAAATATCATTTCTGTATCATGCAATTCATCCTCTTAAAGGATACAACTGTATGACTGTATTTTAAGACTAGGAAAATTTACTGGGGAAGAGTACTGGGGAATAGGAAGAACTCCTGAGACAGGGAGAGTCCTGAATAGGTTGCCTACATGCTATGATTTTTAGCATGTTTACAACACTTGATCACTGTTTAAAAACATTTTGTCAACTGAAAAAACAGCCATACTGAGAGGTCAGACATGTTGTTCTTTGTGGGGAAATGGTTAACTAAACTGGGGCATTTGTACCCTAGCATTTGGCGATCAGGGGACAGATGTGAGACACACATGCAGCTTGCTCTTCAGAGAAACATGCTGAGGGACAACGGGACAACCCCCACAGAGGGTGCGTGTTATCAGGCTTCCTTTATATGATGTTACTCAAATGGAAAAACTGCCACAATGAAGCAGAGACTGTAACCAGGGATTCAGGAGGGGCATGAGAAAAGTAGGTGTGGTTGAAAACAGTCACAGGAAGGGCTCTGGCTGTCTCTCTCTCTCTCTCTCTTTTTTCCCCTTTGGTCTTTTTGAGACAGGGTCTCGCTATGCAGTTCAGGCTGGTCTTGAGCTCACTTCATAGCCCAGGCTGGTCTCGAACTTGCAATGATCCTCCAGCCTCAGCCTCCCGAGTGCTGGGATTACAGACGTGAGCCACCACGCCCAGCTTCTGGCTGTATCTTGACCGGCTGTGATACTGTACAGCTATGCACTCCAGGAGAGACCAGGAGAAAGGCGGACAGGATTGCTCTATTGCTTCTTACAACTACGTTTGACTCTGCAAGGATCTCAAGATAGAAGGTTAATTTAAAAATTCTCAAATGACATTTTGGACTTGTATTCAGGCCAAGATGGGATAAGACACTTGGTTTTCTTTCTCACTCAAACCATTCTTACTTTTTTTTAATAAACAAAATGCATGCAACACAGGAGATCTTGCAAGTGGAAAGAGGACCAAGAGCTGGAGGGAGGGGACAGGAAAAGGACATAGAAAGAATTAAGATGTGTTATGCACATGTACGAGCTCCTGGCAATGAATGCAACCATTACATACTGGAAATGCGCACGGACAGAAATAAAAATTTTAAAAATGCATGAAACAATCATTTTCAAGACATTGGAATTGGGCAACAAGGGACAATAAACTGAGGGATGGGAACGGGAAACAACAAGACAAAATCCTCTGACTGCTCCAGCTCATTCGCTGCCTTCAGAGAGGGCTGCGGTCCTGGCTGGGCAGCACCCCCGCAGCCGGGCTCAGGTTCCCGACCCACAGGTTGTGCGGCGGGCAGGGTAGCAGGCAGAGGCCTGGGGGGAGACTGTGCAGAGACCGCGCTACTTGTATTAGAGACGATTATAGAAAACAAGGTAACAGGAAAAGGAAAGCGACCAAGGTCACCGAGTAAAACTTTGAAATTCCCTATGGTCGGCAGTAAAGGAGGTGATACGTACATCTGTGCCATAGATGAGGAACTCGCCAGTCAAGGCGTGACATAAAATGCGGCACTTTTCGTCCACGGCTGGGAAGAGGCGGGTCTCGCGTTCTTCCTGAGCATCCACGATTTCACTTTCTATCTACAGCGGGAAGAATGGTGGCTCAGAGTTGAGCAAACTCAGTGCACCTCTGGGGGAAAGTGTCTCTTTCTTGGGATCAACTGACACTCAGATTCTGCAGGCTAACCAGGAGCCAGTTATGCTGCAAGGCTGGGCAGTGCCCACAGCAGCCAGCAGCCTCTGAGAGTCCTGAGGTGTGGGAGGTGCCTTGCTTAAGAAGCCCCATCCCCAGAGGTGCCAGTCTCTCTTGTATCAGTCACAGGCATAGTTTTTATGCTCACATGTGACATGTCAAAAGGATCAATGCAAGCTGGGCATGATAGGCTGAGGCAGGAGGATTTGCAAGTTTGAGTCCAGCCTGGGCCACTTCAAGACTGAGCATGACCCAGTCTCATAATAAGAAAGAGCTGGAGATTTGGCTCAGTGCAAAGGCCCTGGGTTCAATCCCTAGAACTGGGGGGTTAACACACACTCGGGAGCCCAGACCTGTGGTGATCTCCCCAGGTTTTCCCAGTTCATCTGTATTTCTTTCTAGATGCAATTTACCACCTGGATCATTTTTATAGTAAGTGGCACTGTACACCACACTGTTGCTATTTAGCAGGTTTCTGGGGGATGGAGCCAGCTGAGCGGCCACAGTGGGGTAGGGGGGGCGGGGTTGTTTACTCTGTGCACACACCTGCCTTTCTAAGGCATCTGTACACACTGCCTCCTGACAATGTTCTTGGTATGAGACATCAGGCGGTCCGCTATCATTACCTCACTCAGGTCCCAGGACTTCAGCATTATACTTACCAGGTGCAACTGGACTTTGCCTTCAAAAAGTGCAGCGGCGTAGTCAGAATGAAGGCAGATACTGGCTATCGTTCCCAGATATTCTACATCTTTTAACTTTTTCACAGCTGTAGCAATAAAAAAAAAAAAACCACACACATTGATATATAGGTAAAACTACTGCATATTAATATTTGCAAATAAATTTTAAAGGTGCCTTTGTAAGGGTCCTTTCAACTTAAGATCTTATTTTAGCCATTCTTAGAAAAAAAAATCTCAAACTAGGCATGGTGGCACATGCTTATAATCCCAGGACTCAGAAGGCTGAGGCAGAAGGACTGCTGAGTGGCTGAGGTCAGCCTGGGCTACATAGTAAGTTCAAAGCCAGCCTAAACTACATGGTGAGAGCATGTCTCAAAAAAAAAAAAAAAAAAAAAAAACAACAACAAAGAAAATCTTAGTTGCCAAATAAATGCCTTCAGGAGTTTCATAATGGCCCAAATGAAACAACAGAAAATGAAATCACACGCAAAATAAACATGAAGTGACAGGAAGATAATGAGGTTTTATGTTTAACAAGCTGTTGTCAAGTTTGTTATGTTCTTGAGGCTTATGGACCTAGAGCAGGAAAAGGGGAAAAGAAGCTAACATTTGTTAAGCACCATTTATTCTGCCTCAAGTACCCTAGAGCTGAGGTCTTGGTTGCTAAGAGCACTAGCCTACCATGTCAAAGACCCTAGGTTTAAACTCCAGCACTGCCAAAAAAAGTATTCTCATTTTCTAGGCAAGTAAACTAAGGCTCACAGTGATAAAGTGCTCTACAGTTGATCAGTTTGGAGAGGCAGAGGGAAATGGAGCCAGAGTCTAATTCTAGAGCTCATACTCTATACACTATACCATGCCGTCTTTACTACAAAGGTAAAGAGTCAAATCTTTCCAGATACTATGCAAGGTTTTTATAGGATTCACAAAGCCATTAACTGGTTGTGAACAAACAGTGAGGGAGTTTGTCTTAAAAAGAAGCTTGCCTTGTTATGAAGTGCTGTGTTGCTTACATTGTTCTGTTCTGATCTGCTTAGATCTGTCCCCTTTTGTTTTATTCTCTTTAAAAGAAAAAAAGAAAAAAAAAATAAAGGATATAACTGCATGTATGTTTAAGTGTGTGGGATTGATAACCATGTTGCTAAGTTATTGTTGGATCGTTGAACAGAACTGTTTGCAGCCTCACTGTTTGAATGTCTACTTTGTATGCTTTAATTTTGTAACTTGAACAACTATGCCTAAGAAGACAATTTGTAATTTATCAACTAGTGATTTCTTACTGTTTATGTTTTTTTGAAATTCTGTATTGTTTCTTCCCTTTTTTCTGTTTTGCTTTTTTTTCTCTTTAAATAAAAATTAAAAAAAAAAAAAAAGAAGCTTGCAGTGCTTCCCAAATGACACAGAAACCGTATGCTGGATAAGAATACCAGGACTGGCTTGGACTTGCCATTCTCTCCAAGGACATAGAACCAGGCTCGGTTGTTCATTCCTACAGCCAGATGATAAAGACCCACTGCCACAAAGGTAGGTTCCACATCAACAGAAATTGTGATGGGTGGCTCCTATAATAAAGATGTGTCATGGTCATAAATCGCTATGAAGACTTTTGGTTTATGAATAAAATTAAAATGACACTGGTCTCATACTCCTTCCACGAGGTTGGCTACGGTGACTTCGAGGAGGGAGGTGAGATATGCGATCCGGGTGCAGCAGGAATCCCCAAGGACAGGGAGCTTGGTCAGGAAGACATGCAGGGAGCCCCTTTGGGTTGATAACGCCAGCAACTGGCCATCATCGGTCCAGGACAACTTGCCCAGCCCTGAAATAATTGTCAAAAACAAATAATCATTCCAAACAATCCATGCCGGCAAGTAAGCAACTATTTTCATGAAAGTTACCAGTAGCTTTAAAATCTTCACTTTTTAAATTTTTATTGCACATGTGTGCAGTACAGAATGCCTTCCTCTGGGGGAGCTGGGATGTGCATGTAACCCATCTCAATTCTTCCTATTTCCCCTTGCCCTCCTGTCCCTGCCTCTTCCCTACATCTCTTGATCTCATGTTTCCTCCACTAGTTTAATCAGTCTTTAGGAGATTCAGCATTAACATGGCTCACAGGGAGGGCATCTCTTTCAGGGTAAACTCACATAAATCTCTGGTTCAAACACAGATGTTGTATCAATGTGGTTAGACCGTTTTAGTCTATTAGGATGATAACATAATTACTACAACCAGAAGATTATATACTTTAGGGAACTCTGGTGAAGAGTATCCACTTTATTTCTACTATGATGAATACAAATCATACAATAACACACACCTTCTGCAAATGAAACAACAAGCTGGAAGTCAGCTACAGAAAAATCGTTACCTTTATTTTCATCGTCCAGATTGACGATAGCATACATGTCCCTTAATTCTGACAAATCATGGATTTTAATGCTGAAAAACAAAAGCAAATGTGTATTTTAAATATATATGGGCTTCATCAAAAATTGTCTTACTTCACAAAACAATTTAAAATACAGAATAGATCAGTGGCCTCCCAAGAAGGACACAGAGGATGATCTACTGGAAGAAGGTAAGAAAATATTTAAATTTCTATGTATTTAATTAAATTTCATCCTTTAAGTGGTTGTTTTAGACACGGTTTTGCTGTGTAGTTTAGGGTTGGTCTTGAACTCACTATGTAGCCAAGGCTGGCTGTGAACTTGAAGCAATCTTCTGCTTTGGCCTTCCCGGTGCTGGGATTACAGGTGTGCCCCGCCACGCCTGGCTAGGCTTTGTTTTACTGTGTGTGGGTACAGGGGGATTGGGGCTAGCTCTATCTGATCTACAACTTTAGGACAAAGTCGAAATAGGAAAGCATCTTGCTGAGCGGTATTAATTATTGTAAGATGACACAGGTTCTCTTTAAATGGGCTGCCCCTTTCTTGGGCCCCACATTCATTCATACAAAAGGTGCAAAGTACACATACTACAAAGAGCATTAGACGTGCAATCAGACAGACTGGCCTGAGAGCGCTGAAAAAAACTGGGGCATAGTCTTGGCAAAAGTAGGCAAAAGTGAATTAAAGTTATACAGCATCATAGGCACCTAACAGGAGTTACAAGTTTTCCCTCTTTGATTCTTTTCTCTTCTTTCCCTTCCCTTCCTCTGTTTTTCTCTTGCATTTTTTTCTTTCATTGTTTTCATGTAATTAAGTTTTTTGAAATAATTTTATTTCTACAAGCAGGAGTATGAAGCTATGCTGAAAAGATTCCATGTCACTATCAGAATACTGATACCGACACTGTTACAGGCAGCTGAGTTAACTAGAAATATAGGCTGTGAAACAGGGCTGGGTCCTCCAAGGAGCCAAGTGCAGAAGCCCAGATACCTTACAATTGTGGGGGAGACAGATACCTCCTGCTGTGGGCCAGGCCTCGGGACAAGAGATCAAACGAATGCATCCATATCCTAAGGACTGATGTCCTAAACAGTTCCCTATCACCCTGAGGAAGTCAAGAGTCACCATCCTAACCCCCTAGGAAAGAGTCACTGTTCTCCAGGAATGCCCTTTCTAGGTGAATGGCTTCCCTGTTGTCCCTAATTTAACTAATTTTACCTGAACTATTAATCTTATTGGCTAACTATAGTTCTGTCTCACCTTATGCCCATCTGCCTTGAGAGTTCCCAGTTTTCCCCACCTTAAACCTATCTCGCCCCATGATTTTACCCTAGAAAAGTCCCTAGAAAAGACAGAGTCTTTGGCAACCTGCTCGGGACCCCTTCTGTCCTCTCAGACAGAAGCTTTCTTTCTTTCGATAAATATATTCTGTTCTTAACCTCCATTGTTCCTAAAATTCATTCTTCGATTTTAGAGAACATGAACTCATACCGGACATAGTAGGCTGGGAGTTTCATTCCCCTATATCAACACAACCCATAGATCTTTTTCAGATGTCCCCAGCTTTGCCGGTATACAGGGTGCATGCGTGCATGAGCATATGTGCTCAGTTCTGGAATTCTGCTCACATGAAAGATTCATGAGATCCACAACCAGAGATCCATAGATCCATTTGCAAAAAGACTCCTGATGTTGCCCTTTATAAATACATGAACCTCCTTCCTTGTGATTGGCATTTGGATGGTCTAATTTTTTCACCTTTTAGATTGGTTATAGCATATTTCAAGTGAGTTTCCTATAGGCAGCATATCATGGGCTTATTTAAAAAAACTTATTTTAATAGTCTTTGTTGAATAAATGTCATTTATATTTAATGTAGTTAATGATGTGTTTAAATTTTCTGTTGTTCCTACTGTCCTTTCTTTCTGTTTTCCCTTTCTTTTCTTTGTTTAGATTATTGGAGGGGCTTAGCTCAGTGGCATAAGCACCTGTCTCACAAGTGTGAGGTCATAAATTCAATCCCCAGTACCAAAAAATAAATAAGTAAATAAATAAAAATAAACTATTGGAACTTTTTTTGGTATTTCATGTATCTATTGTTTTCATACATATTTTTGTATAGTTTTTAGTGGTTGCTGTAGAACATACATTTAAAATTTTTCAGTCTTCTTAGAATCAATGTTTTACTAGCTTGAGTGGAATCTAGAAACCTTATTACATAAAAGCCGTTTATTCTCTTTAGTAGTTATCTTGTTAATTGCATTTTCATGCATTGAACACCATCTTTGCTTCTGATAGTCACATATGTGTTAAAGCGCTCAAAAGAAAGTGTCTTTTATATTCACCCAGATTATCTGGCATGTTGTTTTCCTTTTTAGTTCTTGAACTGAACCCTGGGCTTGCTCATGGTAGGTAAGTGCTTTACTACTAAACTCTATCCCCAGTCTGCTGCTGGTTTTTCTGCTTTTGGACAGAGTCTCACTATGTGGTATAGCCTGGCCTCAAACTTGCAGTGATCCTCCTGCCTCAGCCTGACTGCTGGAATTATAGGGATGTGCCACACACCTGGCACATCATTTTTGTTTCTTCATTTTTGATGTCCCAAATTTCCTCCAATGCTTACTTCTCTTCTATCTGAAGAATTCCTTAAGCAATTCTTTTAGAGTAGGGTCTCTGGCTTGGCAAGAAATTGTTTATTTTGGTACTGGGGATCGAACTCATGACCTCATACTTACCAGGCAGGCACTTATGCCACTGAGGTAAATCCCTGACCCTGTCTTCATTTTTTCCTTTGTTTCTTTCTTTCCTTTTTTTTTTTTTTGCTTTGCAGTACTGGGAATTGAACATAAGGACTCTGCACTAAGATGCAACCCCAATCCTTAAAAAAAATTTTTTTGAGACATAATCTTGCTAAATTGCCCAAACTGGGATTGAATTTATAGATCCTCCTGCCTCAGCCTCCTGGAATACTAGGATTACAGGCATGCACCACTATGCCCAGCTTTTTTTGTTGTTGTTTTAAATTCTAAGATTTGAATTTCAGTTGCTGTGATTTTATGTTAGAACTTTTAAAAATGTTTTGACTCTTCTGGCTCTCTTTATGATGAGAAATTCACTGTCATTTAAAATGTTCTCTGGCCACTTTCAAAGGACCTTCCTTTTTGGCATTAGTGTTCTAGTTGATGATACAGCTAAGCCTGGATATTTTATAATTTATTCTTTTAGGGGATTTGCTAGGCTTCTATCACATGTAGATTTAAGCCTCTTACTATAACAGAGTTTCCAGCCATTATTTTGGGACTCAGTGACACAAATTTTAGACTTTTTGGTATCAGCTCTGGGGACTCAGTAACACAAATTTTAGACCTTTTGGTATCAGCTCTTAGGCCTCTGACATTGCTTATTCTTTTTCAATCTTCCTTTCCCTCTGCATTCAGATGAAATATCTTCCATTGATCTATACTCAAGTTCCATTAACTATTAATACCATCAAATAGTGTATTTATTGCAATTTTCTTTTTTTTTAATTGCAATTTTCAGTTCTAAAATCCCTATACAGTTTTTCTTTAATCTCTATTTCTTTTCTGGGACTTTCTATCCTTTCATTTGTTTCAAGAGTATCAGCCTTAATCTCAGAGCATTTCAGTAGTGCTGCTATCTGCATTGTCTTGGCATCAGTGTCTTTCAATTGCCTTTCCCCAAGTTGCAATTTTCCTGATTCTTCATATGTGGAGTAATCTTGGGTTATATAGTAGACATCCTGAATGGTAGCTTTGAGAGTCTGTGTCTAATTTCATTCCTGTGGAGAAGGTTAATATTTTTGCTGGAGCAGGCAATCCACCCAGAGACCATGAAACCCCAAGTTTCTGCAGCCCTCTGTCGGTTATGACTTCAGCATCAGTTCCCCTTTCCAAGCCTTTGTTGCTGTATTCAGATGTGTCCCTCTCTGGCCCATATGGGAGCCAGGGTAAAATTTTGCTTAGGATAAGATCTATGAGCTGAGGGGTGAAGCATCTTGACCAGGTCCCTTTCCAGAGTTCTTCGCTCTTAAGATCAGCTAGAACTTTCTGATTCTGCAGGGCTCCCTTCTCCAGAAGCTCCAAAACTCTGCCTACCCTGTTCTACCTTGTACTTCCTACAACTCTACCAGCCCTGTGGCCAGGTGGCAAGGGGACAGAGTCATAAGCAACAAGGCCTTGTGTCACCTCTTTCCTGCACAGCTCCCGACAGCAGCAAGCACAGCTACCTTCCACCAGGGCTCAGTGCATTGTGGGTCCTCAGTGCCACTGCTGTGGCTGCCAATGAGGCTGCTCGGCAGCTAGGGCAGGAGAGCAAGGAATAAAAAAAGAAAAAGGAAGCCTGGAGAGTCCTCAGCTGTCTCTGGGTACTCAGAGTTCTTTATCCTAATGCTTGAGTGAGAATCAAGAAGACCTGTCTTAGAGCAGAGCTTTGGTGGCTGCCATGTGTCCTGGCTGAGGAAGAAATGTGAGCTCATTGCAGGCTCAGCAGTGCTTTGAAGCCTGGGTTTCTATGGTTCACCTGCTACAACGGCCTTTGCAGAGTTGTGATGCACACATTCTACCTGGGTTTGATAGTGACATGCTGTGGCAGGGACGGGGTGGAGTGTGCTTACTCTTTGCCACCTGGAACTGCAGGTTCTAGGACTGCTTTTCTGGCATTCTCCAGTTATACCATGTTCTGAGTGTTACAGGCAGAGCACAGGTAAAGGGTAAAATATGTTATAAGAGTACCCAGAAGTAGGAATGTCAGATTCCTAACAGCCAAGTGGTGCTGATTCTCTTGAATATTCCCTGTGTCATCTTGGCCTAGAACTATGTGAATATAACTTACCAGTTATCTCCACATGAAGCAGCTTTATTAAGAGTCTGTGATATTGCAATACTGGTTAGATTATCTTTATGCCCATGAGCCTGAAATATCTCTTGACCAATTTCTTGCTTGTGAGTAGAAATGACCACAAAAATTCCACGTGAAAAACCAATCATGATGTAGCCATCTCCATACCTATTGCAACAAAACAACAAAGTGGTTAAAGGGGGGGATTTGCTATCATTGACAATATGGTAAATCCGCATTATCTTAAAACTAAGAAATTATAGGGTATAATTTATCAAGGGCCTACTATGTGTCAGATAATATGCTAGGTACTTTCATGTATTAAGACAGGCTATAACTCAGAAAATGCAATATATAGAATTGAATGTTATATATGTAAATATAATTAGCAAGAAAAACGTGGCTATCTTTCTGTAACGAGTTTTTTGTACATACCAACTATAGCAGACAATGTTGCCATAACGCTGCTGAAATTCCATGTCCTTTGGGTCATCTGGTTCATTCAGATTGAAAAGAAACAATGCTTTCCTGCCAATCACCACACTTATCTGCCAGAGAAGATTAGGAGATTGTGAAATGAATTTCTCAGTACTTCATGAAAAGACTGATAAGCAAATCCAAACAGCTGAACCCAATTTATGAAAACAAGCCAAAGTTAGATGCGCTAAATGCTGTAATTAGTATGACAATGTGCTTAACCCCAGAATGTTTTTACTCGTATATTCTGGTAAGGATCCTTGTACCTCCACATCTTCAATACCCTTCAAAATATATTAGAATACCTTTAAAGGGCTGGGGATGTAGCTCACTGGTAGAGCACTTGCCTGGCACATGCAAGGCCCTCAGTTCAATCCCTAGTACCTAAAAAGAAACAAAACAAAACCCAACAACAAAAAAAACCTTTGTGGATCAGTCTTATAAATGTGCAACACTTGTTAGATGACTGTGCTGTGCTATGTAGGAATGTAATTATGTCCCAATTTCGCTGCAGCTGAATTCATGTTTTGAGGATCATCCTCCCTCCAGAAGGCCATTCTGATTTTGAGCCACCTGGGATAACCCAGCAGGCTTTTTATATGAGTATTTCCATCACCTGCAGGTCAGTGTGGCTGAGCCAGTATCCTGCTGCTATTTACAGAAGCTGATACTTAACAGCAGTTCTCAGGGGAGGGTGTCATTGTGGAGGGGAAAGAAGCCTGTATTCATTTTCTGAGCTTAATAAGAGACACTTGGATATATTTCCTTGCTTCTAAGATGCAACTAACAGTAAGTCACTTAAAATATCATTTTAGGAAATAAATATAATTTTATTCCATATATTTTTGTCAATTATGAAAAACATCTGGATTTTGGAAAGGTAAAATATGACAGGAAAAATGTAAGCATTAAATAAACAAAAATTACAACTCTCACATATCTGTTCTCCATATCAGATAGTGACAATTTAAAAAAATCATAGAGAATATATTTCTTTGTGTGGGGGGGACTCTAGGCATCGCACTCAGTGGGAAAAGACCCTGCCCCTTTTATTTTGAGATGGGATCTCACTAAATTGCCCAGGGTGGTCTTGAATTAGTGATCTTCTTGCCTTAGCCTCCCTAGCAGCTGGAATTACAGATGTGTGTTAATAGTTCTGTTCAGGTTCCTGGTTTCTGTGCAAGAATAAACACAGCAACACCGACTGCGACAGGAAACTGTCCATATTTGCTGTGATACCAGGGACTCTGTAGCAGCAAAAACAATTTTTAGGCCCCGAAGACTGCGCCTTACTGTGGTTAAAGCAACAAACATAATTTATTCAACCAAATCTGAGTCATCTGAGAAAAGGAAATAATATATTCCACAAATTTACCAAAATGATTAGGTAAGGATTTGATTTAGAATTCTTACTGTGTTTTCTGCAGTGGAAGTTTGATCATCAGTCTTCATTGTGGAAAACTGCATGTCACTTGGTTCTGCTCTCACTTGTATCTGTGGGGGGTAAAAATCACCTTGCTATGAACCAGCCCAGTATTCACATCACTCCAGGGAGCTGGAGTGCAGCTCCACCGCAGAGTGCATGCTCAGCAGGAGGCCTGAGGAATCTGAGGCTCCCCAGTCATCTGGGATACCTGCGAAACAGGTGATTTGCTTGCATTTCTAATTCTGAACTAAGAACCCAAAAAGCTTGCTGCCACAAATATCCAAATTCTGGATGAAACAGAACTCACGTCTTATAAAAGGGAAAGATAAGCCTGAAAGAAGGAAGGGAGTATTACTGGTTCCATCAGCAAAGACCCAGCAAGAGCCAGCACTGCGGGTGCAGAGCCTCAGTGGCTGTTTCCAGGGCAGCTGGTTGAGGGAGACAACACGGAGCCTGTCGTGGCTTGAGCTCAGGGTCAGAAAGCATAAAGTTCATTTCAAGAATCTGTAATCAAAGACCTGCCTTCCTAATTCTCATGATGGCTAAAGGTTTGAGTTTATGGCCTGAGTGGTATGGGAGCTCCTCAGGTGAGAAATTAATGTGAATAATAGAAGGATCTGGGCTGAAAACATCCTTGCAGTGTTTGACACAAGTGAATCCTGATCCTCTTCCAAGGCTGCAAACTATTTTCACAAATTTTGTTGGTTTTGAGACAGGGCCTCAATAAAGCCCTAAATTACCCAAAGTGGGCTTGAACTTGTGACCTCCTGCCTCAGCTGTCCAGAATGCTGGAATTATGTTATGGGGCCACCAGACCCAATCATATGTCTCATTTGAGGAGGAGAATTCTTAAGGATTAGAAAAGGGAATCAGTAACCTTATACATAAATAACAGCTAAATGGTAGTGAATTCCCAGAATGCTACGTGGAAAAAATATTCTAAGGCCATGTCTTGACTTAGTGATGAAAAAAATCCAATTATCTATTGGTGACATCTGATATGGTGGCACATGGTGGCACACAGTGGCACAAGAATATTGTAGCACTGTATTGTATAGTTACCACTGTATTTGTGAAGGGTATCCAAGTTATAAGGCTTCTAGAATTATGTCATACTAAACAGTTTTTTATAATGCTACATTAATCTGTTTTAAGAACCACTTTGGTCATTCTAGGGACCCAGTTCCGCTGAACTTTCATAACTTTCCAGATAGAGAACCAACTCTCTTCTCTGCCTACTTTTTGTCTCTAAACTCATACTTTCAGCTAGGATGATAATAACTTTCCCTCTTTGTTCATGATACTCTGCTTGTGCAGAATGACAGAGGCTGCTAGGTATTTTGTACTTTTTGGTAAAACAGGTTTTAGCAGGGCACAGGTCCACCTAGGTAGACTGAAGTTCCTTTTCCCTGGATGCAGTTAGGTGTGACCATATGCTTGGAGCCCAGTCCTGTGAGACCCTGTAAAGCCCCGTGATACACAGGTAGCCTGATGACCTGTCAACCATTTGTGTACTGATCAACAAGAGCAATAGAAAAGCAATTCAACCTCTCAGGTAAAGGTATGGACTTCAGCATCAAGCAGGCCTAACCCAGTCCAACAGCTGTCAGCTGTTAACATTTACATATGTAAAACAAGAGTTATTTCACAAATATACTGTCCAACTATCACAGAGCTGATAACCCGTGCTAATACTACACAAAGAAAAACACAGAGAAGAGGATATTTGGATAACACATTCATAGTAACGAAAAACATCCTAATTCTACATAACAAGAAAGGTTTTTAACATTAACAATATGATTATACTTGTACCTCACACACAGATTTTTACAGATTAGTTTGATTGACAAACTGCTTACTTGGGGGAGATATTTCAATCTATCAGGCCACAGAGACGTTCCTCTATTACCTGTCTTATTGTGTCACCTTCCTGATTACTAACTGTAATCACTCTATCTTCACCACCCAAAGCAAGCAGATTTTCTGTGTTCCAACATCCACATGTAATTCTCTTAGTATGTTTTCCTGAAAAAGAGATGATTTTTTTTTTGTACAGACACATGGGTTTCAATAAACAAGCAAGCAAACAACTAACTAACCTATGATGCCATCCTAAAAGTTTAGGTGATATCCATGGAATTAAACAAAGAATGTAGAATTTCATCAAAGCAGTGTCTATGCAAAAACCCCCCAGCTTATGACTAAGTTGTAAGTCAAGACAATGATATATAAGACTAATACTTACTTCCAACTTTTTGTCTGAATAGAAGCACAGGACCTAACATAAAAAGATACCCTGTTTCCTGATTAGTTCTGTTTCCTTAACATACAACCGAACTTCTAATGATAATGTCTTAAGAGAAATAAGTTACAAAGCAGTGAGGTTATCTTTATTTATATTCAGCTGCATGGTCTGACAAAGCTTTGGTATATGCAGAATTTACATTCACAGTTTTAACAGCTCTAAATGACATAATAGTTTATGATATTACAGAGATGCAAACATGAATGCACCCTAGTGTTAAGAAGTGAGTTTCTTAGCTAGAGATTAATATTAGATAACCAGTAATATCAGGAAAAAATTTCCTTGAGCATTTCAGCCAGTGCAAAAACCACATTTTTAGAGGAAATCACATGCTTGACAGTGTGGGCATTTGTGAGGATCTGGAACAGATTTCTCTTTGAGTCCCAATGTTAATTTTATGAATGAGAAGAGTGATTAAGCATACAGATTTAGGAGCCAGGCTGCCGAGATTTGAACCTTGGCTCTGTTACTTACAACAAAACCCTAGATAAGTTACTAAACCTTCCCTTAGTCTCATCGGTAAGTTGAAGATAATATAGTTGGACAAATGTCCCTAAAGAACAAATGAATTAAAGCACTTACAAGAGGGCCCAGCAAACAGAAAGTGCCATGTAAATGTGAGCCATGGGAGCTGCTGTGGAGGGCAGAGACTAGGTTTGCTTTATTCTTGGAACACTCTATGGACCCCTACGCAGAAAGCAGGTGTTAATAACTGGTGATGTGGGGATTCTGATGTGAGGAGTTGCCTGGAGTATGAGAAGCTCAGAAAGCAGAGTGTGGCTGGAGCACAGGAAGTAAGCAGCAGAGGAGGTCAGGCAGCAGAGACTGATGCCGGTGGGTCTGGCTGCGAAAGGCTGTGGCTTTGCTTCTGGGTGGCAGGCCACTGACGAGCTCTCAGCAGAGGGCTTATTTGGCATCCATGAAGGATTGGTTTTAGGTCCCTCTCTGAAACCAAAATCCACAAATGTGGAGGTTCCTTATATAAAATGACACAGAGTCTCTGATATACTTTAAATCATCCTTCTATTACTTCCCATATCTAATCTGGTGAACACGGTTATTCTATCCTATTGTTCAGGGAATAATGACAAGACAAAAGAGACTGGGTGTGTTCAGGACAGCTGCAACTGTTTTCCTGAATAGTTTTGATCTAGGTTGGCTGAACCTGGGGATGGAGAATGTGTACATGAAAAGGGCCAGCTGGCTTCTTCAGAGGCAAGAGTGGAAGTGGCAAGACCTGTAGGAGGAGGCTGCAAGGGTTCAGGTGGGAAATACCCAAGGCCCACACCACGATGGGACCAGAGCTGACAGCACAGGCTGGAATCTGGAGAGGTTTGGAAGTAGACCTATGAGGTTTTCTGACAAATTAGATAGAAAAGTAAGAAGTGGGAAGAGTCAAGGTGATGCTGAAGTCTGGCCTCGCAATCTGAAACGGAATGTCATCAGTGACGAGAGGGAAACTGTGGTCAAGAGGGCCTTGGAGACATTAAATCTGAAGCATTCCTTAGACATCTCTCTGAAGGGTGTGTGACATATACATTAGGCTTTTAGCAGGGAGATAATACATAAAAGTGAAGGGACTGGGGAAACAGAACTCTTCCTTCGGGTGATTATGGATTAGGGGACTGTGTGAAGCACTGAACTAGGAGGAAACAGACTGTGTATAGAGAGGTGGAAAGATGCCAAAACACACTCTTCTTTTTTTCTTCCTGGTACTAAAGACTGAAAGCAGGGCCTCATGCATGCTAGGCAGAGACTACCAAGGAGCTACATCTCCAGCTTGCTCTTCTCCTTTCTTTCCCTTTTTCCATCCTCCTTTCTCCTTTCCTTTCCTTTTGAGACAGGGTCTTGCTAAAATACCCAGACTATCCTCAAACTCTTGATCCTCCTGCCTCAGCCTTCAGAGAAACTAGGATTACAGGTGTGCAATACTGTGCTGGCTAATTCTTTCCTTGGGTGAAGAAAAGAAAGTATTCCTCCTTCTTCCTATATACCCCACTTCCAGGGCTCAGAGCTGAGGTCAGCCTTAACATCAATAACAACAGTTAACTCTGCCCACTGCCAGTGCTCTGATCACTCTACGTATTAATTACTTTCCACTCATGTCAGCTACTACAGTAACTGAAATGGGAACTGTGTTACTGGCAGCATTTAATTAAATTTCCATAACTCAAATTCATACATGTCAGATTCAAAGCTAGAACTAGAACTGTCTGTATCTAGTTGAAGGAAACAAATCAGTGCAAGGTGAAATAATGTAACAAACATTTAGTTTCTATAAAGAGCTGAAAAGTCATGCAAACAGCAGCAGCTATCAAGAGTGGGAGGACTTGGTTTTAGGAAAGTATTAGAGGAAAAAAGGCAGAGCTGTGAGTTGCAACCAACTGTGGGGGAGGCAGTTATACATTCAGCTAAAGGACTCGAGCTGTGAAGTTAATCTGAATCTTTTAGGCCCATTTTAGTTAGTTATTAAATAAGAATGTGAGCTTAACATATTATTCATATTAAACACAAAACATAAAGTATATATGACAAAGTATATATGACAAATGCCTGATACAAAAATTATCATGCTGGCAAATTATTTTTTAATACCTGAAATGTTAAAATTTCTGGGGTTTATAAATTAGTTGGTGGGATATATCTGCAAATGAATTAAGAATAAAAAATGCCCACTGAAGTCAAATAGACAATTTACATGGTGAAAGTTGGTATTGACAATTAAAAATTTTTAGCTTAACCTTTCAAATAGATCAGTGACATTGCTCTTTACTATTAAAATTAGTACCAATATTCAAGGAATACATATATGTGAAAATAATTTGAAATGCTTAATTGCCCTTAATAGAAAAGGACTATCTCAAGTATTCTGTAGGTGATACTACCTCCAGAGTTTATTTCTTTCATCGTATGTTACACTTTTTCTGGCACCTACATCCATAATTAGTTCATCCACAGGATGTTACAATGATGGAAACAAATCAATACTGCTTGCTTCTTCTAGGGTACTCGGGGGCAAATGGCAAGTGACCAGATGTTGAAGGAATCAAAGAGCCTGGAAAAAGGTTAAATAAGAAACAGATGCAAATATCCCCAGCCACACACCCTGAGGCAAATAGAACTCAGAGTCCACCTCCAGATTCAGTTGGTGTTCAGAGAGAATGAGGGGTCAGAATTAGGAATCTGGGGATACTCCATCCAAGCAGTCACCAAATATTTTGGTCTCCCTACTCTGTAAGTCAAATGATCACATACTATAAATAACTAAATTAACTACAATCAATAACCAGAATTAACATATATGATCAATCAGCATGGATGTTCCAGTGAACTGTTCTATGTGGAGAGATAAAAATCTGGGTCAGAAAAAGACATGGAAACCAAGCCACCGATGTCTCAATGCTAAATGAAGCAGGATTGACCTTATTCTCTTTACCCTGGAAAATTCTTGGTAAGCAGAGAAGAGGGATCTTTCTGTTTAGCTAGATGTAATACCCAACCAGGGAGTTCCCTCATGCTACAAAAATTCCCTTGCAATTGGGGAAACCCTCACCGGCAGAACCCATAGTTAGGAAAAGCATCACAAATATTTAGTAGTGTTTCCAGCTGTCACCTACCAATGACGGGAATCTTTCGAGATGTCTGATGATTATAAATAAGCAGATTTCCTTTAATAGTTCCAACAGCCAGGAAACTTCCGACTTTCGACCAAAGAAGGAAAGACATTTGGTCCCTGTAACATTAAGGTATAAATTACTACAGAATTCACAATCATAACCTCTAAATAATTCTTTAATAAAGCATTCCCTGAATACTTTTAATCTGTACTTAAAGGCTAAAAGTACAGTTATAACTTAATACTTTAAGAAACAGGCTGAACATTCAAGAAACTTTGGAGCTACAAAAAGATGATCTTAGGGAGGGTCAGTTAGAGAAAAATACAAATACACAATAAATATAGGGACTTCAATCCAATTGTGATGGGGCCTCAAATTTCATGGAATAACATGATCTTAATTTGTCTACGAATGATAGCTTTAATTCTGTGGTAAAAATATTAATGGATAAAACTTCACGCTCTAGAAATAGTAGCTCTTAATATCATAAATGCTGTTTTCCATAAATTGGAAAAATCACTGGGAATGTGTGACTTCAAAAAGGGTATGACTTTGCCTGCTCTGTCACTATTAAGAGTAGCTGAGAAGTAGGTAGAAAACATTTTTGCTTTTCTTATCAGTATCCCAGGACTCCCACTTGGGCTTTGACAGGATTCCCTACAATAGGGAAGCAGGATTCCTTGGAGTAGCTCTTTCTACATACTGAGGAAAGAAATAACAATGGGTCTAGAACAATGGTTCTCAAGATTCAGTCTTGGAGGCCTCGGTCCCCTGGGGTGGCTGTCAGGTCCCTCCCCTATCTACTGTGTGAGAAACCTGGCTTCCTGCTTGAAGAAGCCACCAGGCAGTTCTGGCGCAGCACATTGGGTCACCACTGAGACCCCTGCTTGGAAGGATGCTCCGAGGACGCTGCAGGGTGTGGCTGAGGGACCAGGAGCACACACAGAGGTGCTCTCTAGTAGATGCACTTAGGAGATGCCGAGCACCCAAAGTGACACACTGCATCAATAAAAGTCGAGTTTGTGAAAGGCCATAAATCCTTGATGATATTTAGTATATAAAAGTTGGAAGTGAATGTCATAGGCTGTTTAGTTAAAAATTAATTTCAGTAAGGGAGTAATGGATGACTAGCTTTTCTTCTATGATGTATTTTAAATAAACATGCACTTTTCATTTATTTACTTATTTATTGTGGGGTTTTTTTGTTTTTTTTTTGAGACAGGGTCTTTCTGTATAGTTCACTATATAGCCCAGGCTGGCCTCAAACTCATGGCGACCCTCCTGCCTCAGCCTCCTGAGTGTTGGGCTTACAGGCATGCACACCACACCTGGTCACTTTTCTCCATTTAAATAGGTGTAGCAGCCATGGTAAGTGTCTCTCAGATCTCCAACCATGCTGTGTGATCTAAAAGCCCAGCTGCCTGGGTCCAATCACCCTACCACACAGGCTATGCCCTCCTATGGGTTGCTCTCAGCGGCAGAGCAAGGCAGTACACTCCGAGGCCCATTCCTGCACACACAGGAGTCATTTGAGGGGTAACTTTGGCGCATGATTCCTAACGGGCCCAGAGGGACTTTCCAAGGGCTGCTACAAGCTGAGCTGTTTTTTGTCCATTGTTAACCCTGTCCCCTTTTATAAGGATCAGGCATGCACTGTGACTGACAGCTCTTGAGACGTGTTCTTCTGTAATAAACTTCTTACATAGCTAAGCCTGCCTTGAAATCTCAGAGAACGAGAATAAAAAGAAACATAAGTTAGCTAAATAGTAAAGATGATGTGCAAGGCATGAACAGGGTTTGATCACCACGAATGGTCATATATAAAATCAGCATGACACTGGTCTGTTCAGCAGCACTGACATTCAGACAACAACTAATCAGGAAGGGGGTTAAATAAGGAGTTCCAAGATTAAGGAACCAAATATCCTCAGAAGGAGAAGAGATTCCATTTTTTTGAAGATAGGGTCTTGCTATGTAGTTGATGCTGACCTTGATTTTGCTATGTACCCCAGCCTGGCCTCAAACTTGTGGCAACCTTCCTGCCTCAGGCTCCCAAGTGCTGGGATCAGGAATGTACCATCACACCCAGTTCCATCTTTTCTTCTCATAGCAGATAACACTTTTAGAAGACCCTCAAAATTACGGTAAGATATGAAGTTTACATGAGTTTCTAATAATATTAACATTATGCCAACATATGAAAATCCCATGTATCTATAGTCAGGAAAAACTTAGAATACATCATTCTAGGAAAAATGCACAGCCACAAAAAATTGCTGCCTATGTGAAGGACATGGGCTTAGAGGTATCTTACTATTATGACAACTGAAGGTCATTTGAAAAAAGGCTGATAAGATGACTCATGCTCAAGTCCACACTGCCTTGGGAGGGACAACTGTGTCCCATGTCCAACTAAGGATGAGTCAGTTGGTGAATCAGATGATGTACACAGGGTTTTCTCTGGAAAAACTGCTGTAAAACAGTTACTTAACTAAATGACTATTGATATAAATCCAGCCAGGATCACGGTGAATTTGGGTCTAATTCTAAGCAAGTATAAACGCACAGTCAGTAAAAATAAAGAAATGAATTCAGCACACTATGTTAACATTGCATTTTTAGGTAAGTGGTACCATAGTAAGTTTTATAATTGTATTTGAATATCTTTGTGTGCTATGGAAGGTGTTTGAAGGGCTCAAAAGAATAATTTAGATTAAATTCATAACTAGACTAAATTGCTTAAGGACACGTAAACTGGAAAAAGTAAAAATATTTAAGAAAAACTGACTTTCAAAGTCTTGTTTATTAACTACGTTAGTATAACAGATTCATCTTTAAGTAAAGCACAAAGAGCAGTAGGTATATCTTCAAATATGCAAAGTCTTTAGACATTAAATATTAATACCAGTAGTAAAACACCCCTAAAATTTATCTTAATGACAATGACAGTAACATCTGCCATGTACTCAGGTCTTAACCTCATGTCTGGCCATGACATCCATGCGAACACACATTAAGGCTGACCTGGTGTGGAGAAGTGGACTCTGGGGAGAGAGAGCTGGGAGATGCGTCAGTTAGAAACACCTGGAAATGAGCTGTGCATTTTCCTCTGCCTGAGAGTGTGGCTTCCCTGAAGCAGAATTTGGTCCAAGGACCAGTGCTGATGCATGTAATGTGCCCCTGAATGGAAGCACACTGTGTGGAAAACCTTTCTGAAAAGTGTGAAAGGACAGATGAGAGATGAGGATCCTGAAGGCTAGTGAGACTTGGTGCTAGGCAGACAGCACCTTCGGCAGCCCAGGGCCAAGGCCACTTTGGAGTTTAAAGAACATGGCACCAGGCCCATGCCTGGTCCTGCTCTGCGTGGCCACCTTGGTTCCTTTGGGATCACTCGTTCTTTAGAAAATAAGACAACTTAGCATTTTCTAGAGTGTGACCTCTTCCTGCCCATCTGTGGGCCACCTAAGCCATGAAGCAAATATTATTATTAGTAGTAGTAGTATTATATTGATTTCAAATAGATGAAGACTTATAAGTTCAACAATTTGTGCAAGGTTGAAATGGCCATTTCAGTTGTAAACAATGACAAGTTTGTCTTTTCCATGTAGTAAAAAAGTTTTCTACTTTAGCAGAGATCTGGAATTGATTCTATCTGCCAAGGACTTTTTTTCCGCTTGGGAGCTGCCTGTCCCCTTCCCTTTTCATTCAGAGACCTTCAGAGGGGTGGAGTAGGGCCTAGTGATGGAGGGGCCCTCGCTCTTTTCTCTGAAGTGACTGGCTGAGAAGAATGATGTAAGCTGGCAGCCAGTGGTGGGAGGCTTAAAATGAAGTCAGTACAGAGAAAGGAAGAGCTGGAACATCAAGAATCTTGATGGTATCATGAGAATTCCTCATTCTGTCCATCACTGCAGTCAATTTCCCCACACATCAGAGGGCTATTTTTATTTCATAACTATAGCAACTTTAATTAACTGGGTGAGACTGGGAACATGATATACAACAATAATTCAAGAAATGAGCCTTTTATTTTATAAGAAAATTTATTACCAATGCATCTTAAAAATGAAACTAATATGTACTGTTAGCATCAAGCCTACAAATAAGCATGTTTCTCAGTGAATATTTAAAAAATTATAAAGTTACACTTACCGCATGCCATTGTCTAACTGGCTGGTTTTATTTGTGTTGGCATCCCATAGATAAATGCAAGTAGATTTCTCAGCAATCACTGCTAGGATATCTCCGTCTTTATCCCAATCCATGGTAACACAGTTGCTTTTTAAAAAGAGTAAAATATTACTATTTATTTATTTTTGGTCTTTTTGAGACAGGGTTTCACTATGCAGTTCAGGCTGGCCTTCAACTCACTTTGTAGCCCAGGCTGGCTTCAAACTCACAGCAACCCTCTTGCCTCAGTCTCCTGAGTGCTGGGATTACAGATGAGCACCACTAGGTCCAGCTTGATTTACATTTAAGTTGGGAATTACTTCAATTATTTTATCTTTCAAACTGTTTAAATATGCTTTGGAACCTTAGTTTTCTAAAATACTCTCAAGTTTTTGGAGTATCAAAAAGAGAATCTTTCAAATTGTTGCTAAAATCACCTGTCAATTAAAGACTTTGTAGGCAACAGCATTGTGTTTATCTATAGATTCTTTTTGGTCAAACTCAACTATGATGAATTTAGAAAATAACATGGCCATTAGGTAACCAAAAGGATGTTACAGAGACCAAGTTCATACAGTCTACTGAAAGGACCTTTTTATTGAGCGCCTTATTTCATTTTAGTCATAATGACTGTATCACCACTTTGACTTTTTGTTTCCTAGAATATAGAAATCAGAACAATTCAGAAAACAGTGAGGAATGTCAAAATTATAGCATTAGGTGAGTGGAGCAGAACAGGAAGTGAGAAAGGCTGAAACCAAGAGAAGTAAAACAATCTGATTTGCAAAAATGGTCAATAAACTACAGGAAACAGATGTGCATTTGAAAAGCCTAGCAGTGTAAAGCTGTTTAGATGAAGGACTCTACACATCTTGATAACTACTGAAACTATCCAGAGAATAACTAATATGGGTAATGATTACACTGAAACATTACAAACACACCAGCTATACCCAGTGTAATCTAGCATATTTCCTGAAAATGGGCAAAATAAAGTCTTTGTTCTTCAAGAAATATGGGTGAAGTATTTTCCCACCATTTATTAGAAAGAAAATATTAAAGTAGATACATGTTGGACATTTCAAATATGAAAATTTGTATTTAGGCTCATTTATAATACTGCTGTATCTCTTCCCTGTGTGTTTACAGATAAAAATTCTAATTTATATGCTGTAGATCTACACATTGCATCAAGTATTCATTGCATAAAGAAAACAAACCCCTTTGTAAATGGAAAACATAAAAGAGAAGATAGTGGTTATGTTAAGTTATAAAATTCTATTTTGCTTTTTTAAGATAGTACATTTATTTTTTACCTTTCAGGCAACAAAGCTTGAAAAGTTTTTGATCTATCTCTGTACTTACCCAGGTAAGTTAATTTCACTTCTTTTTTGACCATGGCGATCAAAGATTTTCACTGCATGATCAGCTCTGAAAGCAATTAGAATATGTGATTTTAATGTTTTATTTATCTGTGTATATAAATATGGAGCTGCCACCCAAGTGATTTCAGAAGTCTCTCAAGGTCTCACAATTTGTATCTAAAAATGTCCTACCCCGGAAAAGATTGTACCAGTATGAACTGTGATGCTAATGGAGATGAACGTATTCCTTTTCCCATCATGTACCTGTCACAGGACCGTCTACTGAACAGATGGTAAGGTTATATAAGGTATACAACCATTAGTTAAAATGTTCACTGGTTTCTTACCCTGTTACTGCAAGGTAGTTTCCTGATGCTTTTTGCCAGGTAAACTGTATTGGTGAGCCAAGCCATGTCTTCTCTAGCAATGTGAAAATACGCTAAAAAATAAATACAATTTTTATATTTTCAAAATATATACAATAAAGTGTTGGTGAGAAGAGATGTCAGAACATCATCAAGAAAACAGGATTGAGGAGGGTGAAGGCTGTCATTTGTACTTATTTGAAAACAATTAATAGGAAAAAAAACCACACAATCATCCAACCAACCAAACACAAGTGATGGATACAGTATGGGCCTCAAGATAGAGAACATTTATTATGAACCTTTTTGCTTTTGAATACTTTTGAATAATAGTTTTATAAAAATATATCTCTTTAGCGTTTTATAGATGTTAATGACTAAAAGAATTTAAATTTGCATTTAGTTATTTATAAAAGTATGGGGTTGAATTTAAAATTGTTATTTTAAAAATCCTAAATGATTTTTTAGACATACAAAATGCCTATATGTTCTTCAAACTGTTTTCTTCTTACTTGTTTAGTTATATTTATTCATCATGAAATGTTTAATTTGACTGTGTGTGTATCAACTGAAAAATCTTTTTATTTACACAATAGAACTGTAGTATCCAATATGCAAGCCACACACTATATGAAACCACTGAGTACTTGAAAATGGGTAATTCATATTTAAATGCAAATATAAAATATATATCAGATTTAAAAGACTGAAAAAAGAATGCAATAACCCATTGGTAATTTAATTTTTCTACTGATTACATGTTGAAATACATTTTGGATATGTTGGGTAAGAGAAGATATATTATGGAACAAAATTACATTTTAATATTAAATTACAAACAGGGAGGTCCATATATGTTAAGTATATGAAGTTTAGATTCCACTACAGGAGACTTGGGTCTGAATGGCAACATAAAACTCAGTGCTCCGAATTAAACATCAGTCAATCAGCATTTCCCAGGTTAGCGGAGGAAGTACGTGCAGCCCATGATCACGGGTGCATTCAGGTTTGGTAAGAGCTTGAGATGCTCTTTAAAGAATACTGTATTCTCTAAGAGTACTGTAAAAAGCATTTACTTTTGCAATTTTGTAAGTTCATTGCCTGGGCGCCCCTTTCACATAAGTGGAGAGTCCTTAGACTTGAACTTCACTATTACCTTCATCATAGACCTGCCTCTGGGTATAATCTTACATACTATTTTTCTTCCATGGGACACTAGAGAGCAGTGATGGCGAACCTTTCAGCTACAAACACCCCACTACGGCACGCATGATATAGGTTCGCCATCTCCGCTACAAATGCTCTAGGTATAATGTAAAGGAAAAAGTACTAGCTTCACAACCAGAAAATCAGGATTTAAATTTTGCTTCTCAGGTATTAGCTGTAGGGCTTAAAACTGAAACTGTAAATCCAGAACTGAACTTCCTCACTACTAATATTTCATAAATAGTGAACTTTAGAGAGTTAGGATGACGGGTCTATCAATTCCAATTTCCACAGTAATAGCCACGGAGAAGCATTAGGACGTCTAATGCAATTTTTAAGCTGAACTTTCCCGTTCCTTGCAGAACAGGCCAGGGCATATTGCTGTGGAACTCGGAAAGCTGAAGCAGCTGTGGCCAGGCCAAGGGGGTTCACGACAAGCCCAAGCCCAGAAACCCTGCGTGCAGAGGTGACACTCATCGACGGGAGAACTGCGTGTACACGTACAGGTTTCTCCACGAATAAGATGCTCTCGCTGCTCGGTGAATCTGTAAATTGGACCAGACCCAGAGAATGCAGTTTGAAATTATTTTTTGGAGACTTCTCACTTTTTTTCTTTTTTAGGATGCTGCGCAGTTGTATGGCCTGCCAGGGTTTTAGCCCCAATAAACAAGTGAGCTCCGTGGCTCTGGATCGAGTCAACTTCACTGCGACCCGTCCGTTTTGCTGTAAAGTTTGGGTGTCTTCAGATCTAGCCTGCTCATTTCCGGCCGCAGAGGGGTTCTCTCTTCCCGCTCCGCATCTACTCAGTTTGTGTTCCCAAAAATGAGAGACCTCCTTTTGTGCTGTCTTTCTGCTATTTTTTTCTCCTTCCCTTTGTTCCTTCAACCCCCCCCCCCCCCCCCCCCCCCCCCCCCCCCCCCCCCGCTTCCTCATCCCTGGGCATCCGTTCGCTTCCCATTTCTCACTCCAGGGAAGGGAATAAGGCGCAGACTGTCTCAAGAGGATGCTCAGTGGGTAGAGGGGAGGGCCAGTGGTCGGATCTTCCCACCCCCTCACGATTTGTAAGTTATTTACCTTCATTTCAAGCCTCCAGCAGTCGCGCGACCTAACAACTGCGCAGACGCACCAGGTCTCTTATAAGAGGGCTGCCGCGTTCCCGTCACCCAGGAGACCGCGCGAGAAGCGGCCAATAGACTAGCGTTATTGAAGGGCGGTGCCTAGAGAGGCGGTGCCTGGATAAGACCCTCCGAGGGGGCAGGAAGGAGGCGTGGAATAAGGTCACGTGATAGGAGCTAAACCCGGGAAGTTGGGCGGTGCGAGGTATGGCGGTGTCTGTGCTTCCTGCCTGGGCTCTAATTGGCAAGATCGTAAGGAGAGCACGGGGAGGCGGGCTCTGTGAGCCCTGAAAGGCGCCTGCTTGCCTAATTGTTGCTCGGTTTGTAATTTAAGAAACTAGGTAGGAGGTCTAGGAATTCAAGACAAAAAAAGGCCAAGGAACATTAGCCAGCTCCTGCTACCTGCACAGTCTAAGTAAGACGGTTTAGACGAAAGATCCCAAATACTTGGAGATTAAACAACACACCTTAAAGTAACATAGGTTAAAGAAGAATCTTAAGAGAAATTTTAAAATATTTTGAATTAAACAAAAGTACAATTTACCAAATTTTATAGGATATAAATTTTATAGGACATACAGTAGTGAAAGTAGCACTTAGAGGGAAATTTATAACATTAAGTGTATATTTTAGAAAAAAATCTAAAGCTAATAAACTATAATCTTTCACTTTAAGAAACTAAAAAAAGAAAAGCAAATCATAAATAAGAGAAAAGGTGTGGTAAAAATTACAGCAGCTACAAATGAAATTGAAAATCAAATCAATAGAAAAATAAAAAAGACCAAAAATTGCTTCTTTGAAAAAATTTTAAAATTGCTAAGCTTCTAACCTGGCACAGAGGGAGAGGGGTAGGGGGATACAATCTGAATGGCCTTTATCTATTAAAGATACTGAATAAATAATTTTTAAAAATCCAAAAAGAAAGATCTAGACCCTAATAGGTTCACTGGTGCACACTATCAAACTTCTGAGGAAGGCATTTTACTTTCTCTACTGGCCCTTTCAGAAAACAGAAACTGAAGAAATCCTTTCTGTGTTAGCCTATGGGCCAGCATTATACTAATACCAAACCCAAGCAGAGACACTGCATGAAAAGAAAAATATGGACCAATATTCTTTGTGCATGTATAAAATATTCACAAACTATTAGTAAATCAAATCCAACAATGCACAAAAATAATTATACTCTGTGACCAAGTAGCATTTATTCCAGGTATGCAAGCATGGCTCCACACTAGAGAAGCAATCAGTCTAATCCATACCAACATGGTAAGGAAAAATTACATGATCATATAAGTAGATGCAAAAAAAAAAAAGCATTTGACAAAATCTAGTATCCATTTGTGATTAAAATTATCAACAAACTAAGAATGGAGGGA
This sequence comes from Hydrochoerus hydrochaeris, assembly GCA_004027455.1. NCBI lineage: Eukaryota > Metazoa > Chordata > Mammalia > Rodentia > Hydrochaeridae > Hydrochoerus > Hydrochoerus hydrochaeris. Next base: position 63,234 of record PVLA01001484.1, read on the forward strand.
AATTTCTTAACTTGATAAAGAATGCCTACAAAGAACCCTATAACTAACATCATACCTAATAGTGAGAAATGTGAAACTTTCCTGCTATGGTCAGGACAAAAGCAAGATTGTCCACTCTTGCCACTCCTTTTCAACATCGTACTGAAAGTTCTATTTAATACGACAAGAAAAGAAATTTAAAAATATGCTGATTGAGAATGAGGTAAAACAATTGCCTTTGCATATGATGAAGTTGTCTATGTAGAAAATATGATATAATAGACTAAAAAACTCTTGGAATGAATAAGTGGTAGCAAGATTTCATCATACCTTGCTAATATGTAAAAGTCAATTGCTTTCTAAATGGTAGCAATGAACAAATTGAATTTGGAATTAGAAACACAATACAACTTTCAATAACACCCCCCAAATGAAATACATAGCTATGAATCTAACAAACTATGTACAATTGTACACAAAACTGCAAGACTCTGATGGAAGATATCAAGGAACTAAATAAAGGGACAGATATTCCATATTCATGAACTGGAAGACACAGGTATTGTAAGATATTTTTCCCAACTTGATTTATAGATTTAATGAAATTGCAATCAAAATCTCAGCTATTTTGTGAACAAACTGAATATCAAGTTTGTTGGGAGAAGCAAAAGACTAACAGTAGCCAACTCAATAATGAAGAAGACCAAAGTTGGACGATTGATACTACCGGACTTCAGAATTTAGTATAAAGCTGCAGTAATCATGATAGTGTGGCATAGGTGAAAGAGTGGTCAAATAGATCATTGGAACATAAGAGAGAGCCCAGAAAAGATCCATATAGATTTAATTAACTGATCTTCGACAATGGAACAGCACTAGTCATTGTGAAATACAGTTGGGAGCAACTGAATGTCTCGTATAGGAAAAGGAGTCTAGATACAGATCCCTCACCAGAGCTAACTTGAAATGGGTCATAGACATAAAATGTAAAACCATAAAACTTCTAGAACATGACAGAAGAAAATCTAGTTAATGGTGGGTATAATGAGGACTTTTAATTTTTTAAAATTTTTATTGTTTTGGTACCAGGAATGGAACTCAAGACCTTGACACTTGCCAGACAGACACTTATGCCCTAAGCTATAACCCCAGCCCAGGACCATCAAAGTCATGATCTATGAAAGAAACAATTGATAAAAAAAGAAACAATTGATAGTCTGTAATTCCTTAAAATTTATAAACTTACGCTCTACAAAAGATGGTGTCAAGAGAATAAGACAAGCCACCAACTGGTAGAAAACACTTGCAAAAGGCATAAATGATAAAGGACTATTCAAAACACACAGAACTTTCTTTTAAAGTTCTAAAACTTTTAAAGTTTTAAAACCTAGCAATAAGAAAATTGGGATATAGCTCAGCAGCACAGGTGCCTGCCTGGCAAGCATGAGGTCGTGAGTTTGATCCATGGTACCAAAAAAGGACAATCTGATTTAAAAATATGGAGATCACATGAACAAATATCTCACCAAAGAAGATACAAAGATGAACACATATTCACTATCATATGTCATTCAGGAATTGCAAATTAAAACTACCACTTACACTATACACAAAATCCAAAACACTGACACCAAATGTGTAGTAACGGAATTCTCATTCATTGCAAGAGGGGATGCCAAATGGCACGTCTACTTTGAAAGATAGTTTAGCAGAGTTTTTGTTTGTTTATTTTCAAGATGGTTTTTCACTATGTAGTCCAGGCTGGCCTTGAATTCCTTATGTAGCTCAGATTGGTCTTGATCTCACAATCTTTTTGCCTCAGCCTTTCAAATGCTGGGGTTACAGGCATGCAGCATTGTGCCTGGCCTAAGTTTGGCAGTTTCTTATGAAACTGAACATATTCTTATCGTACTGTGTAGCAATTGTACATCTTGATATTTATTCAAATGAATTGAAAACTCACATCCACAAAAACCTATACACAGATATTTATAGCAGCTTAGTTCATAATTGGTAAAACTTGAAAGTAAGATGTCCCACTGTAGGTGACTGGTTAAACGATCCATGGTATATTCAGATACTGGAGTATTATTTAGTACTAAAAAAGATGAGGCATCAAGTCATAGAAAGATATGGGGAGAGCTGGAAGTTGAGGCAAGAGGGGAAATCACAAGTTGGTACCCAGCCTGGGCAATTTAGTGACTCAGTGAGTCCCTGTCTCCAAGTAAAAAAGGGCTGTGTGTGTAGCTTGGTGTGAAGATTCTAGATTCTAGACTCAATACTCAACCCTCAGTACCGCACACATGTGCTCACACAAGAATATGGAGGGGCCTAACAGCCAAGTTGCTGAGTGAATGAAGCCAATTTGAAAAAGTTACATACTATATATCAACTATGACATTTGGACAACAGAAAACTGGAAACACCAATCAGTGGTTGCCAGGGGCTAGGGAGAGGGAAGGAGGAATAGGCAAAGCATAGAGGATTTTTACGGCAGTGAAGTTATTCCATTGGCCATTCTATTGTGGAAATACATCATTATAAATTTTTCCAGACCCATAGAATGTACAACGCAGAGTACATCCCAATGTAAACCATAGACTTTGGGTGATAAAAATGTGTCAGTGTAGCCTCATCAGTGATATCCAATGTACTGCTTGGGTTAAAATGGAATTTCAAGGGATTAGAGTATCCAAAACAGTCTTGAAAAAGAGAAACAAAGTTGGAAAACTAACATTTTTCCATTTTAAGACTAACTACAAAGCTTTAGTAACTAAGCCAACATGGTGTTGGCATAAATCTACATGTAGATCAATAGAATACAATTGAGAGTCCAGAAACAAAGCTATTCACCTGTGGCCAACTGATTTTCAGTGTTTATCAAGACAGTTTGGTGGGTGAAAAATGTCTCTTTAATAAATGATGTTTAGTATACAAAAATTAATTCAAATGAACAAAAGTCCTAAACTCAAGAGAGAAAACTATAAAATTCTTAGAAGAAAGCTCAACAGTTTCTGACTTTGAGTTAGGCAGTGGACTCTTGGATATGACACCAAAAGTACAAGGGAAAAAAGAAAAATATAAACTGAACTGGTGCTTCAAAATGTACCATCATGAACAGACCAACCCAGACTGAAAGAAAATAAGTGCAAATCATATGTCTAATGAGAGTCATATATCTAGAAAAAGATTTAAGATGTGTCAGGTACATGTCCCAACTACCCACAATTAATGTAATCACTATGTATCAAAAACATGAACTTAGATTCATGGACTGCCGGGGGGGAGGGGCGGGGGGCGGGGGAGAGAACCAGGCCTCACACGGAGGTGGTCCCCACCTGGAAACCATATCATTTTCATTGTTTTGTTGGGTTGGGTTTTATTCTCTTGTTTTGTTTGATTATGTTAAATCTGATGGCATGAGAAACTAAAAGATAGCAAGACATATTATAGTAGCCATTTTTGGATTTAGTATTAGCTTATTTTTAAGTTCTTTACTACATTCATTGTTTTGTTTTTATTGTTTCTACCCTATTCTGTTCTGTTTGATTTTTACTATGTCTGAAAGTATCTGCAGCTATTTTGAAGAAAACAAAAGGCATTATGGTAACTGTTGCTGATTTATAGTAGTTTATTTTGATTGGTTTTATTCTGTTTTATTTTCCTTGGTTTTATCCTCTTTAAAATAACAACCCCTAGGGGCTGGGGATTTAGCTCAGTGGCATAAGCGCCTGCCTGGCAAGTGTGAGGTTGTGAGTTTGATTCCCTGGTACCAAAAAACAACCCCCCACCAAAATCCCCAAGAAGTTAAAAAAAGCAAGAAAATGGGGAGGGGATCTAGAGATGGAGGGAGGAGAATAGCAGGGGAAGGAAATAGTTAAAAAATGTTAAGTACACATACGTACTCTATAAGATGAATGTAAATACATACTTTGAACATGTATGAATAAAAAAATATTGTTATATAACCTCTTAAAAGTAAAACAACTCTTTAATAAAAAGATAAATGACCCATTAAACATGGACAAATGATTTGAATAGATGTTTCTTCAAGGAAGATATATGAATGCCTAATGTTCCCATTAAAAGTTACTCAACATCATTAACCATTAGAGAAATGCAAGTCAAAACTACAATGAGATACCATATTGCGCCACTTTTTTAAATTAAAATATAAAAGAATAACAAGTGTTGGTAAGGATGTTGAGATACTGGAGCCATCATACCTTACTGGTAGAAATTTAAAATGTTATGACTATTTTAGAAAACAGTTTGGCAGTTCTTTAAAAGGTTGAACATAGACTTGCCATTTGATTTACCAATTTTAGTTTCTCAGATAAATCAAAGCATATTTTCAAATAACTTGGGTACTATTTTTCATAGCAGCATTATTCTTGGTAGCCAAAAGTAGGCATAACCCAAGTATATACCAACTAAGGAATGGACATAGAAACTTTAGTATGTCTATGCAACAAAGTACTATTCATCAATAAGAAGAAATTAAATACTAATAGAGATGTACCTTGGAATAATGGTAAGTGAATGAACCCAGTCACAAGAGGCCACATATTGTATGAATCCATTTATACTATAAAACCTAAATAGACAACTCAGTAGAGACAGAAAGTTAAAAAAACTTGGTGTCTTTATTTTGGGAGTGATGAAAATTGTCAAAATTACATGGTGGTGGTGAAGGTTGCATAATTCTTTAAATATATTAAATCCACTGAATTGTACACTTTAAAATGGTGGTTTTTTTCAGTTTGCATATCAATAATAAGTTGTAAAAAACTGCAGATAAGCTGGGGATTTAGCTCATGGTATAAGTGCCTGCCTGGTGGGTGCAAGATTGTGACTTCAATCCCTGGTACCAAAAAGCAAAAAAAAAAAAAAAAAAAAAAACCCACAAAACTGGCAGATAAGCTTCATAAAATCTAGTATCTTGGTCAGTGAATAACAAAGTGTCTTCTAAGATCTGAGCAGCAAACTTTGGTTTTTATTTGCAGAAATAAGCTTGTTAAATTTTATAACATTCCTGTACAGCCAAACAGTGATTATTACAGATGTAATAGTGTGCTTGCTACAGTTCTTAACCCTTGTCACTTAAAACATATAAACGATAAGCAGTTTCAAGCTGGGAAAACTAAATTGTATGACAGATTCATCTCTCCCAAGCGTGAAATGTTGTTAATTTGGTAGTAAGGTATAAACAATACGGCGCATGTGCACACGAGGTATGAAAGCCAAAATGCTCTGTAGGGCCTATGTAACAAGAAAGTTTGTCTTGTGATTGCTGAGGTGTGAAAGAGCCATGACCAGTGGTGCACACCTGTAGCCTCAGCACTTTAGAAGGCAGAAAGAGGATCACAAGTTTGAGCCCAGTCGGGCCAACATAGTGACTTAGTGAGAGCCTATCTGCAAGTAAAAAAAATGAAAAGGGCTGAGGATGGAGCTCATTTCAAAGGCCTTGGTTGAATCCACAGTAACACACACATACTAAAAAAAGTTTCATTTCACAAGGTGATGCAAATATCATATTCTCATCAGTTTTTATAAAAATAGTCTGTGGCCGGATGGGCTGACATGGGATGTGTGCTATCACAAGACGTAAAACAGCACATTTAAGAAGCAAGTTTTATTTGTGAAATATCAAAACAACAAATTTTCATTCCACGCTATTGTACAATAGGGTCAATTAGCATGAAAACATGTAATGATATTTTGAAAGATTGATTGTTAGGCTGGGGCTATAGCTCAGCAGCACAGCTCCTGCCTGGTAAGTGCGGGGTCATAAGTTTGATCCCTGGTATGGGGGGAAAAAAATCTATTGTTGTCTAGCAGCAAAACTTATGGATTAAAATAACAGTCATCTTATTCACTCACAATTTTATGGTAGATTGGGTTCTTCATGATGGCTGTCCTCTGCGTGGTGCTGGCATTCAGATCACCCTTTATTTCAGTGGATGTTAGGGTCCACTAAGCTTGCTCAGAGGGTTTACCCTCAGGTGGTGCAATGCTGGCTGGTGGCTGAGACACCACCTAAGCCAGGCACCATTCCCTGCATTTGACGTTCACCTGTGGGTGCCCCGAGTTCCTCCGGCTCCACACTTCCACTACTATTCATGGTTTGGTGAAGCATTTCCTAGGTCCAGCCTAGATTCAAGGGGGAGGGAAGATCCATCCCACCTCCACATGGGGCAGAGTTCCGAGGAATTTATGGCCTTCTTTGGTTTGTTACAAGTGCCAACCCAGACCAGAAGCAGAGCCCAATGCAACCAGTTCTAATTTTAAACGGATCATTACCAATAATTATTCTCAAGCTGCAAAGATTCGAAACATGCAATTTAAACATCTTAAAAGTTTTGAGACCAAAGTGTTTTCCTGAAAGCTTCATTAAAAACAAATCATAAAATTACTATGTAGAAAGATCTAAGGAGAACCAGATTTGGAGAGAAACAGTTTACAATGTGGGTTTTCTTTCAACAAGGAATTTTAAAAGATTGATGGTGTTATTGTGAATGACATTACTTTTTTAACATGTAAGAAAACTGTTCCTATTAACAGTTGTAGGATGTGACATTTGCAGTGTCAGTGGTTGCAAATGTCTGAAGGGCACGGAGTATAGCAACTTGTAATTTTGCCGCGCTTGGAATTTTTTTCAGTTTTTTTTCTTTGTTGGTACTTGTTTGTAGGGTGAAATGTTTACATTCCTTGTGGAGGGACCTACATAACATGCCTTATTTCCTGTTTTCATCCTCTTTTCCTTTTGTGAATGATCTATCTCCCTACTTCCTATTATTTATCTTTTATTTTGTTCTTTCTATTTCGGGTTTCTCATGTAAGAGAAACTATGTGATATTTAAGCTTGTGGGTCTGGTTTATTTCACTTAACGTTATAAGTCTCAAAGTGCATGCGTTTTCCTACCAATGACTCAAGTTTATCCTTCTTTATGGCAGAGTGCTGCTCTATTGTGTAAGTATCATATTTTCTTGATTCATTCATCTGTTGATAGAAAGATAGACCACTTCCTCTCTATCTGAGCTTGGGATTTGAATCATAAACTTTGAGGATGACATGTGGCATAAAATTACTTATCTAGTGAGTGAGCTAGATTTTTTTGTCTGACATTTACAACTCTGCAATTTTTTTCTTTGTGTTACTATATGCATTCAATAAGCGAGTTAAATTTGTTTCTTTGTGGTAAGTAGTTCTTGAGTGGGGAAAAAGAAACCTTTATGTGTCAGAGTAGAAATGTAACCCAATAAAAAGCCAGAAACCTGTATAAATGTTGACATTCTCATGAATGAGAGTTCACAAAGATCCCTGAAATCAATAGTGCCAAGAACCTTGCATACTGTATTTTTGGAATGACTGAGTTTATATTTGTTCAGAAGTGTTTTTCAGTCAATAAATCTTTTTCAACTTTTCAATGCCAGACACTATACTATTCCTACACAGATTAAAGGACACTATATCAGTCTTGAAGGGCTACAACCTTGCATAATAATAAGTGAAACAAAAATTTATAAAATTATGAATCAACAGGACTTTGGTTTCTGCCTCATGCAGTTGAGTGAATACAAAAATGTTAATTTTTAAAGATGGTGGATAGTCACACAGTAATTTATCGGAATACGATTTTATCTATTCTTACCTGTGTTTCAGAGTTTCTGTAATAAAAATTCTTTAAAAAAATAATGATCTCATTTTGTTTCCACACCTGAATTTTTTGAGCACTTATCAAATGGCTTGAGCCATGGCTATGGTTCAATATGAAGGAAATGCCAAAGCATCACGGAAATGTCACGCATGAGAGGGGAGGTTTTTTTTTTCTATCTGCAGAGTGAGAGTGTGTGGAGGGAGTCAGAAAAAGCTTTATAACATCAAAGACATTTGAGTTGGGTTTTGAAGAGGGAGCAGAGTTTGGGTTGACAGAAATGAGATTAAAATGGGAATTCCAAACAACAACCTAAACAAAGACATAGTGAAATGAAACTTCTGGTGGTTTGGAGGATTGACAGCTTTTTAAATGCACCAGCCTTAAGAGCTGAGGCTACAAGGATCATGGATACGATGCTGAGGAATCTAGATGATATATCTGCAAGTGAAGAGCTTTGAGTAAGACAGTGATGTAATTGGACATGTGTTATAAAAAAGGATAAGTTTCCTTTTTTTAAAGAAAAAAGCTTTATTGAGATATATTTGATACAAAATAAAATACCCTTGTTTCATGTGTTCATGAAGAGGCCATAATTTGTATGTCTTGTTGCCAGGTGGCTTTGAGCCACCAGTGGTATAGGCATGACCATCCCACTGGGAGGCATGGGACAGTCCCATCAGATGGTGCGATCTGCCCACTGTTAAGTCATGCATGTACCTTCGGTGTTCAAGCCAGTGGGAACATGGTAATGTATACAATCCAATGAGGTTGGACAAATGCGTACAGCCATGAAATAACCACTCTCAAGGCAACAGAGGCTGGAAACATAACTTTGACTACAAGGAAGGATTGGATGGACAAGAAACTAGAGGCAAACTAATGAGGATTCTTTTAAAGCCCTGTAAAATAGGAACTAATTTAAGAGCTTTAGCACAATACAGAAAGCAGAAACAGGAGGGTGAGGAAAGGTTGAAGACATTTTTTAAAAAATTTTATTCTGAAGGTAGTAGAAATACAACAGAACAAGACAGAACAAAGCCAATCAAGACAGTGAATTTGGTACAGAACTTCACAGCAGGTTACCGGGATAACAGCAATAGGTACCATAGTATATCTCATTATCTTCACAATAGTTGTCTAGTCAGTTAGGTATAGCAAAATCAAACCAAAGACAGAACATTATAAAATCAATCGAAAGAGAATGTTGAAAAGAGTAATGCAATTAATCATAATGAATCAAAACTGAAAACATTTGCTTTTAAAGAGAAGATAGAGGAGACCCCCACATTTGCTATATTGCATACAGTCATCCTCACAAGAGATGCTCAGACCTCTATCCCCAGTTGCCAACGGGGTGGAAGGGGGTTTGGGATGTTGGATTCCAAGCCCATGCACCTGTAGGCTCACAGGAAGCACTACTGGGCCTGTTCCTGGCTCACGCCTGAGGAAGGTGCTCACCAAGAGGGCAGGCGAGTTGCTTCTTTGTGCAGCCTCCTGGGTTCTAGCAGGGCCGTGGCAGGATGGGGGGGGGGGCGCTCTCTGATTACTCTTGGCTTATGCTGGAGGAAAGCGCACATTAACAGGGCAGGCAAATTGTTTGAAGACATTTTTGTGGGTAAAAATTTGATCTAGGACTGAAATAGACTGCTTTTACTGCCTACCATGGTGCTGTTTCTTTTAAGAATGCTGTGAGTCATATAAAATAGCAGATAACTATGATTTTCTTAAAACCCTGCTTCTATTTGAAAGCATTTGAAAAATGATTTTTCTAACTTATGTATGTTTTGTTCGAGTTCATGTTTCATGGCTAGTATTTTGCTTTCTGGTGCTGTTTTCTTTTATTCATTCATTCATTCCTCCATTTATTCATCCTTCCTTCCTTTCCTCCTTTCTCCCCGTGTGTGTGTGTGTGTGTGTGTGTGTGTGTACAGATGGTTCTTTTTTTAAAAAAGCAAGAACTGATTCACTATTTATTTATTTATTTTTGAGACAGGGTCTTGCTGTGAAGTTCAGGTTGACTTTGAACTCACTATGTAGCCCAGTCTGACCTCAAACATATGACAGTCCTCCTGCCTCAGCCTCCTAAGTGCTGGGATTACAGGCATGTGCCACCATGTTTGGCTCCTTGATTAACTTTTTAATGATTTACTCATGGATGTGAAATCATTATCTTTTGAGTTTAACATTTAATACTATTTTATACATGTAAAGTTTAAAATATATTGCCCAAAATAATTCATTTAAATTAAGTGTTTGGAGGTAGTAAATACTGTTGGCATATAAAAATTTTTTACAGTAGAATCTGTTTGTGTAGCATTTTTTGGTATATGGACTTTCTCTGTTTTTCTCCTTCTTCTAGTCCTCAACAATGAAGACCCTAATTTATGCTTTTGCTGGACATGTCAGCATATGTCTGTAATCCTAGCACTCAGGAGGTTGAGGCGGGAAGATCACTGCAAGTTTGAGGCCAACTTGGGTTACATAGTGAGTTTAAGGTCAGCCTGATCTGTACAGGAAGACCATGTCTCAAAAAACCTTTCAGGAAAGATGCAATGAGGCAGAGGTCATGAACACCTTGATGAATTACCCTAAATTCCTGTGAGTTTGTCTTGTTTCACCTCAGGCTCCTTTGTTGAGCATCCTAGTTGGAGTTTACATGAAGGGCAAATTTGCCCTAAAAAATGGACCATTTTAGAAATCAATAGAATTCCTTCTCTTTCAATATTATTATGTGAATTTGATGAGGGTATTCATTTTGTAAGGAAAAGTGTTAAAATAATCTTGTACTGAAGAACAATGTTTTAATCTGCTTGCTACATGATTTCATCATATTCTAGACCTAGAATTTTAAATAATAACACTTAGCAACTCAAATGACTTTTAGGACTTAATTTTTTTCTGTATATTTATACAAACATATGAGGTATTTTTCTTGATATATCATATGTAATACAAACATACATATAACCCATACCTAATAACAAGGAAAGATAAAACAAACTGAAAGTATGGAATATTTTTCAAAATAATTGGGACAGATTGTTTTAAAATGTCAAGGCTAAACCACACATAGACTGAGAAACCCTTCTATTCCAAATATTTAAAAAATTAGACATGATGACTAAATGCAACTCGTACTCTTGGATTGGATCCTGATGCAGGTGAAATGATGCTTATAGAGATTATGACTGGCAAGTGATGAAATCTGATTGTGCATGATTGTTTAGAAAATAGTTTTTAGACCAGGGATTTAGCTCAGTGGCATAAGTGCCTGCCTGGCAAGTGCAAGGTTGTGAGTTTGATGTCTGGTACAAAAAAAAAAAAAGAAAAGAAAAGTTTTTAATCTGGGTGAGATTTCTTTATTTCAAAAACTTGGTTGCAGTTATATAAGAAACCGGCCTAGACCCTTGGCAAATGCGTATTATGGTATTCAGTAGTAAGAAGACACAGTATCTCCAACTTATGTAAATAGTCGTACAACTTACATAAATAGTAAGTACAAAGTAGATAAGAATTTTTTGTACTTTCTTAGTACTTTATCAGAAGAGAACCTCCACAGGGCGAGGGGTGTAGCTCTGTGGTAATACCTGCTTAACAGGTGCGAAGGCATGGGTTTAAATCTCAGCACCCTTCCCTTCTCCCTAAAACAAACAAACAAGGAACCTATGGAAAATGTCCTTGAGCAAAACTTCCTTATTTTCAAGAAGATTTTATTATTGTCCTAAATTTTTACTTAAAATTGCTACATTGAATCTTACAAAATTTGCAATAAAAGAATTGCGCACTAAATATATTATTTATTAAACATTTTATTACTACAATTATGTACAATTACTTTCCAAATAGCTGTTTTATTGCTAGTTCATTGTAAGCACCGGCAATTAAAACCGTACATAATATATTAGGCACATGGGGAACGAGAAGAGGAGGCCTGGACCCGCGGGTGCCGCCTCGGCCTTCCCTGTCCAGTAGAAACCATGTCACAGAGCGTCAGCCTTGGACGGGTTTGGCAGAGGCCAAGCTCAAGTGAGACAACGCAAGGCCAGTTCATGATTTTTTTCTAAATGCCCCCAGGTAGCAGGTGACCGTGGACTCAGTTCAGCGGGAAGCCCTGCCTCGGTGCCTCTCCCCTCCCTGAGCCGTTGAAAGCCCGAATCCATCCTAAGTCCTAACACCTTCTCCGAGGTACCGGCCTCCTGCGGAGCTCTCTCCTCCCTGAGGTGAGTGTCGCCTCACCTCCCCCCTTAGGTGGCTCCTGACTGAAGGGCACTGACAACCTGTGAGGTGACGTGTAATGCGATGTCGTTTGCAGGCATGTATTTCCTCCAACACACTAATGATATTGATTTGCTGGCTTAGAAATAAAAACAGAGATGCATCCGATGGAGTCAGCTTCGGGTGTAGGTGTGGGGTCCCTGCGGCAGCAGTGCCTGTGTCACTGCCCGCCAGCCCGGGCTGTGCACGCGGGGGCACTACAGTTGCTTCTCGGGTTCTGTCCAAGATTCCGTGAGAAATCCCCCGCCCCACACCTTTTCTTCTGCCTTTGCACAGGGTGAAGGCTTTGAGAGGAGGCAGCCACCTAAGCATGAGGAGCACTGGCTCCCCTCCCGAGGCTGCCTGAACTGTGCTCACGGCCCAGTGAACAACATGTGAGCACCTTCAATGCACACCATGCCCTCTGCTTTCCCGGGGAGCAGAGAGGATGGAGATAGGGAGGTGACTCCAAGCCTTGCCCATGCAAGGCCTTCAGCCACCCTGCTGGGTTTGGAGCCCAGTTCCATTCTGCCTTGTTCCCAATCACATGACTGCATGTCGCTGCAGAGACAGGATTCGCGCCCCCAGGCAGGTGATGCCCAGACACTAGCATGGGGTGGGTGACAAGAGTGAAATTCTGCCCAAGTCTGAAACCCAGGAGATGACCTTGGAGCTCTGTTCAGCTGTCTCTGGCTGCAACTGGTTCTGGGGAAGTGAATTGCTGCTATTTTACCCCTGAAGGTGTCTGTTCTGCCTTGTCTTCTCTGAGCTGCAACATGCTAGCGATCTCCTCAGCCCTCCGGGGACACATGCAAGAGACCTTTGCATTGAGCTCTAGCCCTGGTCTTTTTTATTTTTTGAGACAGGATCTTGCTAAATTGCCTAGACTAGACTTAAATTTATGATCCTCCTGCCTCAGCCTCCCCAACTGCTGGGATTACAGATGTATGCCACCATGCTCAACTTGAATTCAGTTTTTAAAATATGTTTTTCCCACTCAGTGTTACATTTGAGGAGCTCATTTAAGCTGAGATTTTCCTTTTAATTGTTAAATCCTGTTCCACTGTATGTCTTATATCACATTTCTGTATTCTACTTTTAAGGGATATTTATTTCTACCAAGGTTTTTTGTTTTAACTAGAAATACTACTACAGTGGGCTTTTTTTTTTTTTTTTTTTTACAGATGCAGCATACAGGAATGGTTAGGAGAGCAGGCACTACAGCTATATTATCTGGGGCTGAATCTTGATATCACTACTCTGCTTGGTAGCTGTGTCATTATGGAAGTTACTTAACCTTCTGTACTTCTGGTTTGGGACCTATTCTCACTCAGTTACCAAAGCAATGAGGGAAAGCAGAACTAACATGGATTCTGTATCACCCTTAATGAGCCTGTTGTCAATGAAAAGAGTTATCTTCAACTTATTTCAACCCTACTTATCATGTTATGACCCACATTACAGAGTTTATATATTTGTCTTAGTTACTTTTCTCTCTCTGCTGGGAAAAAAATACCTGATGCCCAAAATTAAGAAAGGAAAGATCACAGTTTGTGGAGGTTTTGGTCCATAGTTATCTGGCTCCAAGGCAGGGTGGCATGGCACAGGGGCAACAGTTCAACATGGCAGATGACTGAAAAAACCAGCAAGAGCAAAACAGGGGTAAGAGCAAGCTTCTTTTCCTCCCTTATACTGTAAACAGGCTACCTCCTTCCTCTCCAGGGATGGGGTACCACTCACACCATTTCCCTGCCCTCCTCTTATACAAGCCCAGGATGGTTACAAAGGAAGGACCCTGGCCCCCTGTTGAGTCACTTAATTAAGTCTCTAAACTTCTCAAGTTGACACAAGGTATCAACCGTAACAACCCACCCTTTGCTAAACAACCCACCCTTTGCTAAACAACCCACCCTTTGCTAACTTGGTAATCAGACACATTTCTTTAAACTGGCTTCCAGATGTAAAGACATGCTATTCTTATCATTTCAAAACTTGAACACAGGTTTAGCAACCCTTAAGAACCAGTATGAAGTCTGTCAACATTGTATTGCATTAGAATCATAACATTCTACCCTGGCTCCGCAAAGACTCATGCACATCCCTTTATGCAATATCACTTTACTCCCTAAGAGTTGCCAAAGTTCTAACAGTTTCAGTACTTCTGAAAAGTCCAAGTCCCAACTTTCCTCTGAGATTTAAGGCAGACTCTCAGCTGCAAGCCCCTTGCAAATGAAAACAAAGTTAAGCAATTCCAACATTTGATGGCATCAGATAACATTTTCACGCCAAAAGTTACAAATGGGGATACAAAGGATTAGAAAGAAAGCAAGCCCAGAATCCAGCAGGGCAAACATTAACTCCTGTAGTTTCACATTCAGCATCTGAAGCAATCTGTGGCAAATTGTGAACACCAGAAGGCTTGCATGGCTCCACCCCTACAGCACTTCTGGTGGTTACAGCTCCACAGCTTCTCTCTTGGGCCCACTCTGCTCCCTCCTTGCAGTTTTCCTCAGATGATCCATGTTCCTGGCTTCTCCAAATTTCTGGGGTCTCCACTGCACAGCTTCATATATTGACTTCACCCTCACAGCTTCATATATTGCCCTCTAAAGGGCACACTGCCTGGTCTCCAAGGCCTTCTGAAATTGGGATAGAAGCCTTAACTCCACAACTCTTGCACTCTGCATGTATCTAAAACCAGTGCCATGTGGCTACTGCTAAGGTCTGTGGCCAACTGGAGCAGTAGCCAGGTTTTCCTCTCTCTTAGCTATAGGAATGGAGTGCCTCAATCACTGGACACTCTGAATCCAGTTATAAGGAGCAAATTTTCTATGCCACTGCCTAGTGGCATATGTAACCTAGTGTAGCTGTCACCATTCTAGAACCTGGTGTTCTGTGGCTTTCTCTTCAAAGCAAAGTCTTTTGCCTTTGCAGTTTTGAAGCTGCAAAGGATGAAAACTTGCTTCTTGTGATGTCCTCAGGCCATCTTTTCTATTATCCTGTTCCTTCTCAGCAGTTGTTATCTCCTTAGCTCTATCCTTGTAGCCCACAGCTTTACTGGAGCTTCCTTGCTGGCCAAACTCACAATTTTTAAAATCATCCAGCTGGGCTCTTCACTCTTGATTCTCATAAATCTGGCTAAAAGCCCCCAACAGCAACCATGCCACACCCTCAACATTCAACTGCCTTAAAATTTCTGTCAGATTATGTAGTTTACCACCCTTAATCTCAGTCTCAGGCAAAGTCTCTGGACCTGCGAAAAATGCAGACAAACTTGCTGCCAAGCAATAGCACACATGGTCTGGAGTTCAACAACCAATGTAGTCCTTCCCAGCAGAAACCTCCTGAGTTTGGTCTTTACCAGTAGGATTTCTATCAGCCTTTCGGTCTTCTGAGCTCAGACCAGAATCTCCCATAGAGAACAGCCTAAGGCATTCCTGCTCTACTCTTTCAGGTAACATCTCTGAACCTTTCCAAACTCATCCCACAAGCCATCCCCAAAAGTTCTTGAACGAGATGGTCAGATATAGTGACAGCAATGACCCTACTTCTCTGGTACCAAATTCTGTCTTGGTTACTTTTCTCTTGTTGCTGAGTCAAAATACCTGATACCCAAAATTAAGGAAGGAAATGTTTATTTAGCTCACAGTTTGTGGAGGTTTCACTCCATAGACATCTGGCTCCAAGGCAGAGTGGCACGGCACAAGGGCAACAGTTCAAGGTGGCAGAAGACAGCAAAAGCAGCAAGAGCAAAAGGGCAGGAAAACAAGCCTTTTTCCCTCCCTTATATTGTAAACAGGCTACCTCCTTCTCCTCAGGGCAGGTGAAGCACTCACACCTTCTTCCTGCCCTCTTCCTGCAAAGTTCAGGATGTTTACAAAGTGAAGACCCCTGCCCCCCTGCTGAGTCACTTAGTTAAGCTTCTAAACTTCTTAAATTCATACAATGAACAACATTCTAGGGTGGTAAAGGTATGTCCTCTACACCCCAGGATGTAGAACTGCTGAGTTACTTAGTTAAGCTCTTAGACTTCTTGAAGTTGACACAATGATCAACTATAATAATGTGCCTATAGCAGGGCAATGAAAGTAAATTGCAGCCTTCGTCTCTGCCATCATTTGGAGCTGAAATTTACTGGTATTGAAAATAATTCGTTAGTAATATCTGTCATTGCATACTATTCGAAGGGGCACCTTAAGTTCTTTTTAATAGAGAAACTAGACCTACCACAATACTAACTGTAGCTGGAAAATTCCCATTTCACTTTATGTAATTCATATTTTACATCCTAGGAGTAATCTGTCTTTTGGTGTGGCTAAACTAATGGAATAAAAGGGGGAAGGAATAAGTAGTTACAATTTTATTTACTGTCTCTAGAACCTAGTTTTGTTTCATAGTTACCATTTTAGTGAGCTGAGTGCCTGTCTGAAGGGCAGGATGCATTGCTGTTGAAGCAGGGCGCTACTTTGCCCAGGCTGGCAAGAACAGAATCAATTTCAACAAAACACTTGAGGAAGCAAACAGCCTTATGGTTATCATTAAGATATTTCTTTGATCTTCCATGATTCATTTGTAATTTTAAAGTATACACCTGCAACTTGAGACTCCCTCCCTTTAACTTCCATTCTTCAATAATCAGAATTTTCTCTGTTACTAGACTGAGCTTCTTGGAAATTAGTTTGACCTTTGAGTCCAAATCAAAATGGAAAAATTTTAATATGATTTTTTTGTGCAAAATAGCTGCACTTGAAGATTGAAATGAAGTTCCTCAAGGTGGATCTGATACAATAACTGACCAAGAAGGACTGGAGATAAGAGCTACTGCAGGACCTCAATCATCAGAGCAAGACTCTTTAGGGCTAGGATGAAGAAAAGTTCAGGTTGCAGAATTTTGAACCAATGTGTTAGTGACTAGGGAGAGTTTCCCTTGTTGGTTTCAGTGTGAGTTTGATTCTTTGTGGTACTGCCTTTAAATTTTGTAATTATATGCAATTCTTTGTTTTTACAGCAATTTACTATAACACATGGGCTTATTTTCTGTAAGTGAAAATAAAAACTTGTATCTTGTTTAAGTCACTTTTATTTAAAGAAATCTTAACTCATAGAAAGAGAGTTTTTAAACAACTTTTGGTTTTTTTCTAATTCTGATATATAATTTTAAGTACTTTTTGAAGGCAAATCTGTGCTAGTGCTATTAACCATCCATATCTTCTTTCCTTTTCTTATCTAAAATAGAAACCTGGGCCTCTTGGATCTGTGTTTGCCGTCATTCTGGGGTCGTGCTGTCCTCCCACCTTTGGATGATCAGCAAATAGTGATTACCATGTCTACATCCCACCCGTTTACCTGAGGGCCACGCATCTTCCTTTCCAAACTTGAGACCCTAATCCGAAAGACCAGCCCGGCATCACAGGGGCCTGAGCTTCTTCCCACAGCCCAACTCACCGCTCCCGATTCCCCTTGGCCCATGTCCACGCTGTCACCCCAGGTCCCTGTCCCTGAGCAGTGGCGGGGCTGAGAATCCCTGTGTTTGGTATGTCCCTCTGTCCATCACCAAGGCTTATTTTGAGCAGTCTGTTTTGAACCGTGGCTCACTCCTTGATTACCTACTATTTTTGCCTCTAATTTGTCATCTGGCCTTGACTTTAATGGCTCTTTGAGGAAATAAATAATTTTCTACCAATTTTATACAGAAAGGAAGTCCAGTAAACATAACAATAATAAGAGATAGCATATTCAAAACAATATCTAATCAGATTTCTCTCTAGTTTCCTACCTAATAGTAGTAACTAAAATATTAATGTCACTTAAAATTATTAATTGTTACTACATATGGTTATTATTAAACTTAAAACTGAATAATTGACACTAAGCCAATGTTTTTTGCTCAGTTCTGTGCCAAGCATGATTCTAGGTCCAGATACATGGCTATGAATCAAATAGCCAAGGAAATTTAGAAATCGCAATTAGTTCTGGTTCCATGAAAATTTAATGGTTCTTTTTCTCTAGGGGAAAAGGATTGCATAAATCATCCTGAGTTCACACAGAGTAGCCATGGTTCTCAGTCATGGATGCCATTAGATGGCCAGATGGGATAGCTTGGGCTCAACCCAGGTTTATTAGAAATAAGTAGAATTTCTAGAGTTGGAGCTTGTTTGGTTCCACCATTACCCTGTATCCTCACTCCTCCTTTGCTGTCTTTCCTCCACTTCCTTTTCTCCTTTGACACTTTCTGTGTGTATAGCAGAGTCAAGAACTTCTGATTAATTCTAGAGTTTGCTGAATCCAAGGAAGTATGTAGAAGACCTGTTTCATTTTTAAAGATTTATAACTTTTCTCTTTAAAAAGAAATCCATACACAGGAAAAGTAAAATCTCTGTTTCTATGGAAACCAGTTAAGCAACTCCTCAAAAAATTTTTTTAAAAGTAAGTAAAGAATTAATTCACGGGGCTGGGGATTTAGCTCAGCAGCACAAGTGCCTGCCTGGCAAGCACAGGGTCATGAGTTCAATCCCCCATACCAAAAAAAAAAAAAAAAAAATTAATGACCCAGCAATCCTATTCATAGATATAGATGTTAAAATACTGAAAACAAGTACTCACACAGATAGAGAGACTGAATAAAAATACCTTAGGCCAAAACAGGGACTCAGACAAATACTTGTACACATATATCCAGAGTGGCACTATTCATAAATGTCCACAAATGGACAAATTGGGTCACATACATGCAACAGAATATATTTCAGGTGTAAAAAGGAAAAGCAGCATTAGTACATGCCATCAATAGATGAATCTTGGAAACATGTTCAGTGAAAGAAGACTGACACAAAGAGTCACGTAGTGTATGACTTTATGTGAAATATTTGGCAAGTGGCTGTCAGATGCTGTGGTGCAGGGGAGGAATGGGAGCACCTATTTAATAGTCATATTAGTCACTTCCGGTCACCAAGACAATACTGGACATGCAATTTAAAGAGGTAGAGGTTAATTTTGGCTCAAAGTTTCAGTTCATGGGCAGCTGGGTTGAAGTTCCTGGGATGAGGGTGAGGACCGCGAAGGGTGGCAAGAAGGTGAAGAAATAAAGATGAGACACAGAAAGCTGGGATCAAGTGGAGCCTTCTCTCCAGATAAGAGGAAAGGAATTGCCCCTCACTGTACAAGCATTTATTTATACATTTAGCAACTTAATGTCACATGACACCCCTTGGCCAAATAATCAACATGCATGGCAACCTCAGGGCCTGATGTAATTTTATTTTATTTTATTTTATTTTGAAAAGAACAAAACAAAATGAGAAAGAAAACAAAACGAGGTCATTCAAAGCAAAAGGATGGACATAGCACATGATTAAAACCACAATACAAGGTGATCTACAATGGTTACTATGATCTCTCGTTATCATCAATAGAATTGTCTATATCATCAGGCATAGTAAAATTGAACAAAGCAGTACAGGACAATATCAATAAAAACAAAACATTGGAGACATTAAAGGACTTCAAAAGCAGGTAGTAGTCAAACCATAGTGGGTATCCTAGTGATTCTTATCATCCTCAGAGTATTTGCCTATACTCCCAGACTTGATACTATCAATCATAACAGATTCAAATAAAATCAGTCAAGACAAGACAGTGATCTAACAAACCAGATTCAAATAAAATCAGTTACAATAAGGCAGTGTAAGTAATACAGGGCTTCAGATTAAGTTAACAGGAAATTAAGGATGGTTAACCATAGTATATCTGCTATTTTTGGAATAGCTGTCTGTGCTCTCAAATCTAATACAAGTATACAAACTGGAACAGAATATAAGCAAACTAAACAGAGCAATGGGAACAATGTGGGTCTTAAACCATGATACAATATTAACAATGTTCTCTGCTTTCCTTTTTTAGACAATTCCTCCCCTTTCTCTTTAACAGTGTACATTGTACATTTTGGATCTCACTAACTCCTTTAGTTTTTAGATTAGGGAGGCAACCCACTATTTACCTAAGTGGTTCTGAACCTTTTTACCCCTGAGCTTGATCTTAAGTTGTATTCCTTTACCTACAAAAGCCTCAAGGTTTTCCTTCCTTATTCTCCACTGCACAAAAATGTCATGTCTTTCCAAACTATCTGCAGCTGCTGGATGAGCTACCCTTATTTCTTTCTGATTCCCTGTCACATAGAGCATTATTATTTTTTAATTTTTTTATTATTTTGAAGGTAGTCAAATACAACAGAACAAAGCCAATTGAGACTGTAGTAAAATTGGTACAGGACTTCTCAGCAGGTTACTGGGATGACAGCAATAGGTACCATAGTATATCTCATTATCTTCACAATAGTTGTTCTTTCAATCAGGTATAGCAAAATCAAACAAAATACAGAACATTATAGAATTTATCAAAACAGAATATTGAATAGAGCAATACAACTAATTGGAACAAAGCAAAACAATAATAACAATATTTGCCTTCAAAGAGATGGTAGAAGGAAATCCCCCCTATTTGCTACACTGCATATGGTCAACCTTCTAAGAGATGCTCAGACCTCTGGCTCCCATTTGCTAATGGGGTGGGGGGTGGGGATGGATGCTTGATTCTCAGCACATAGAGCATTATTTTCTCGTTTTTGACTTTCAGACCATAAACCCTCTTTCAGGTTGATTATATTTCCTATACAGAGCATCTTGATAGACCCTATCTCCTGATCTACACTGTCTGTGTTTCTTTTTGTTAATGTATCAAGGCCATCTATGTTCAAGATTATAGCCAATCTTCTCTGCCTCATTTCTGCTATGCTAATTTTTCTGCCATTGGTTGTCTACTCTCCCCTTCATTCCACTGTCTGCCCCATTCATTGAGACCTCTCTGCCCCTTTCCTGAAACCCTGTTTTTTTTTCCTCTCTCTCTAGAATGTCCTTCAGTATTTTTTGTAGGGTTGGATTGGAGGTCATGAACTCCACTAGTTCCTCTTTGTCATGGAAACATCTTGTTTCTCCATTAATTTTGAGAGATAGTTTTGCAGAGTACATCAATCTGGGTTGGAGGTTATTTTCTTTCAGGGCTTGGAACACTTTGCTTCAAGCTCTTCTTGATTTGGTTTGTGGCGAGGAGTCTTTACCATGTTAGTGTGTGCCTCATGAACAGAACTGGTTTGTGACATCTTCAGGGGCAACTTTGTCCCTGGCTATTGGGTCCCGAGCAGGGGCGTGACCCAGTCCTCACAGTTCCCATCAATCTGCTCTGCACTGGCAGCGGCCAACTGAAGCCACTACGGTTCTGGGTTCAGGCCTATCTTGCCCAATTCCAAAATGTCGCCCAGCTGGTCATCCCCTCCCGCAGGAGGACCAAATTCCGAGCGCTCACTGCGGGCCAGTGCAGATCTCCATGCTGGCTCTGTTCTCTGTTGTGACACATCCTCTTGTTGAGGTCCTTGGGCTTGTCAACTCCCTGACTTCAGCGTGACTGTGAGTTGTCAGACTCCAGCAGTGGCACCTAGCACATTGTGGGACCAGCTCTGGTGAGAGCACATCTGGCTCCAGCCTTCTGTCCATGTTTTTCTTTTTCTTTTTCCTTAGTTTCTTCCTGAGTCATGAGAATCCCTCTCCTTTTATCTGGTCTAGCATCTGAGCTGTTTCTCTCAGAGAGGCTCTTTACCTTGCTACTTATCCATCTGCCCTCTTCCCAGCTTCCACTAAGACCAGGGCCTGATGTTTGGGAGTTGCGGTTACTTCTTTTGTGACTTGCCCCTTGGTCTTTTTTCTTGGACAGGGTGGCTGGCCACTGCAGGTGTGGTTAATTTCCAGCTTCAGCAGCTCCCTATAGGCTCTAAGGCAGGAACAGGAGCCCCCCTTCCTCTCCTCCTCTGCCTCCTACTCCCTCATCCTACTCCTTCTCCATCCCCTTTTTCTTTCATAGTGAGATTTGAAAGCTTGGCCTTTATTCTGAGCTTAAAGGGGTGACCTACACCCCTTTAAAATTTTTTTTGACCCACAGTCTTGTTGTCATTAAATTGTCCAGGATGGACTTAAATTTCAGATCCTTCTGCCTCAGTCTGCCATAGTGCTGGTATTAGAGGCATGTACCATCACACTCAGCTAAGGTTTTTTTTCTTGAACATACCATAAATGCAAATTTTTCTTAAAATGAAAAAGTATATAGAGATGATCTTATGGTTTTAAAAATGCTAAACAATAGCTGGGCATGGTGGTGCACACCTGTAATCCCAGCATGCAGGAGGTTGAGACAAGAGGATCACCATGAGTTTGAAGCCAGTCTGGGCTGGAAGTCAGCTCAAGGCCAGTCTGCACTGCATAGTGCAAAGGAAAGAAAAGAAAGCCAAATGGGATATATTTGGAACCTGGGAAAAAGTTGTTTGTGTTTGAGAAATAATGTTCTGAGAGTAAAGTTAGACAAGTAATAGAATGGATGCAATGCAGCAGTCTGTCCTGAACGTGCAGAATCAGATTCCTAGGGGACAAATGGTCAGAGGCCCAAAAACGGTCCCTAGATTGCTTCCAGCTGACCCCAGTACACTTGGAAGAATGGTGGGTAGAACACAGAACTGAGGCCTCAACAGTCCAATTACATCAGGTTTTTTAAACCCTAGAGACACGACACATTTGTATCTTCCTGGTTAATTGCACTGTCTATGCTGTCTGTAGGAATATCTGCCAGTATTGCCATGACAGCACACAGGCAGTGTGTGGCCACACTTCCCAAACAGCCAGCAATTCTCACTCCTGCTAGTTCTGGTCTTGCTAAGAAATTTCATTAAATGTAGCAATTGAATGTCTATGCTTGAGCTTTCTCCTTTCTTTTTTCAAATCCATTTTATTTCAAGGAGAACCCCCCCCACCAAATTTCAAAACACAATAATCAGGAGACAACAATGGTACATACATTGCACATTTCCATCCCCAAATCACTCATCCAGAGCACAAGATATCTGCATTCAGTTGTTTGAACAGCACCAGTGCAAATCTTTCTCTTCAGTGAATTTAGAGTATTCAGTAGTGTAACTATCTTAACTATATATATGTATATACACACACACACATACTGTTTCTTTCAGCTTCTCACACTAGTGAGACAATACGATGTTTACACATGCACACCTAGTTTATTTCACTTATGAGTATGGTCTCAAGTTGCATCCATTTACCTATAAAAGTTTCAAGTTTATCCTTTATGGCTGAGTAGTACTCCATTATATAAAAATACCAAATCTGTTTTTATCCATTCCTCAGTGGATGGGCATTTAGATTATTTCCAAGATCTAGCTATTATAAATTGTGCTGCTATGAACACTGGTGCACACTGTGGTATGATGTTTTAAATTCTTCTGGGAAGATACCTAGAAATGGAATAGCTGGGTCAAATCCTAGATTTTTGAGGAATGTCCATACTGATTTCCAGAGTACTTTTACAAGTCTACATTCCCACCAACACTGGAGAAGTGTTCCCTTTTCCCCACAGCCCTGCTAGCATTTGTTGTTGGTTGATTTCTTGATACTAGCCCTTCTTTCTGGGGTTAGATGGAATCTCGGTATTGTTTTAATTTGCATCTCTTGAACGACCAGTGATGTTGAACATTTTTCATGTTTTATTTGCTCTTGTATTTCTACATATGGGAAGTGTCTGTTGAGGTGGCTATTTTTTTATTGGGTCTTTAAATTTGAGGGGTGATGTTTTGAGTTCTTTATATATTTTAGATATTAGTCCTTTGTCTGAGGAACAGCTGGCAAGCATTTTCTCCCACAATGTGGGTTGTCTCTTCACTGTGTTGGTGGTTTCTCTTGCTACACAAAAGCTTTTCAATAACATGAGACTCTAGTTGTTGATTCTTTGTGACAGTTTCTATGCAATTGGGGTTTTGTTCATAAAGTCTTTGCCTACACCAATGTCTTCAAGAGTTTTACCTACTCTTATCTTTCAGCAGATTTAATGTTTCTTTTTTTTAATTTTTATTTAAAGAGAAAAAAAGCATGTAAAGGGTAGAGATAATACAGAATTTCAGAAAAAAGATAAACAATAAAAAATCACTAGTTGATAAATTACATATTGTTTTCTTAGAAATAGTGGTTCAAGTTACAAAATTAAAGCATACAAAGTAGATTGTCAAACAGTGAGAGTGTAAATGGCTATGCATACATGAGTCTCTACATGTATTTCTATCCTTTCTGTATGAGAGGGAAAAACAAAACATAGCAAGACAAAACAAAACAAATTCCTATAAAAACGTGAAACCAAAAAGTCATATAAACCACAGTACAAGGTGATCTACAATGGTTACTGTGTTGTCTCTTGTTATCTTCAATAGAATTGTCTATATCATCAGGCATAAATGAATATAGCAGTATAATTGAATATAGCAGTACATAACAATATTAGTAAAAAATAAAACATTGTAGACAATATAAAACTTGAAAGGCAAGTAATAATCAAACCAGAATGGATATTCTAGTGAATCTTGTCATCTTAAGTTCAGTTGCCTATACTCTCAGACTTGATACTATCAATCATAACAGCTTTGAATAAAATCTATCAGTACAAAACAGTGATCTAACAAACCAGATTTGATTACAATCAGTTATGGTAAAACAGTGTAGGTTTTACAGAGCTTTAGATTGACTTAATAGGAAATTAAGGATGATTACTATACTATATCCTGTTATTTTTGGGATTACTGTCTGTGCCCTCAAATCTAGTACAGGTAGAATGACTGGAACAGTATATAATACATCTAAGCAGAGTAGTGTGAGTAATGTGGGTTTTTAAATCCTGGTGCACTATTAACAATATAGTGCATCAAGGCCAACTATGTTAGAGATTATAGCCAACCTTCTCTACCTCATTTCTGCTATGCTATTTTTCTGCCTGTTTGTCTACTTTTCTCCTTCACTCTACTGCCTGCCCCACTCATTGAGGCCTTTCTGCCACTGTTCCTAAAATCCTGGTATTTTTTTTCTCTCTCTAAAATGTCCTTCAGTATTCTCAGTAGGGTTGGATTGGTGGTCACACACTCGCCCAGTTCCTCTTTGTAATGGAAGCATCTTGTTTCTCCATTAATTTCTAGTGACAGTTTTGCAGGGTACATCAATCTGGGCTGGAGGTTATTTTCTTTCAGGGCTTGAAATATTTCACTCCAAGCTCTTCTTGATCTGATGGTCTGTGTGGAGAAGTCAGCAGTGATCCTGATGGGCTTACCTTTGTAGGTAATCTGTTTCTTTTCTCTGATGGCTTTTAATATCCTGTTTTTATATTGAATTTCTGGTATCTTGATTATTCTATGTCTGAGTGTAGATCTGTTTTGGTTGTAGGTGGCTGGGGTTCTGTATGCCTCACATAACTGCATGTCATTTTCTTTTCCCATGCTTGGGAAGTTTTCCTTAATTATTTCCATAAATAGCCTTTGTAATTCGCCTGTATGTATTCCTGCTTCTTCATTCACATGTCTTATTCTTAAATTGTAGATTCTCCTATCATCTTCTAGCCTTTGTATTGTTACTGCCTGTTTCCTTGTTATTTTTAAGAAATCTTTCCTTTCATAATCATACATTGCAAACTTGTCTTCAAGTTTTGATAGTCTATCCTTAGTTTCTTTTAAGGCGTTTTGCCAGTTTTCAATGGAATTTTTAATTTCCTGGTAGTCTCTTTGAATCGGCTTCATGTATTCTATATTTTCTTTACATTCTTTATCGAATGTTTCTCTCCTTTTTTTGTGTTCCTGCCTTCTACTGTCTGTATCTTCCTGAGAGATGCTCCCTGAGAGCATTTCTTTTATTACTCTATTCATATCTTGCTTTACCTGATTTAATATTTCAGTTTTGAGCTCATCTACAAGGTCCTGAAGATATCTTTTAATGTCCATTGAAGCCATGCCTGCTGTTGCATGTTTGCTGCACTCAGTCGCCCTTGTTTTTCCCTCTCCTGGATCAGGGCTCTCAGGGTTCTGGGCTTGGGGCCTCTTCCTGCCTCTCTCTCCTGTCATGGTCCCGGCTTCCTCCACACAGGTCACATTGCAGGTCCCAGCCCCCTTTCCTGTTGGCCACGCCTCCTCCAAAGCACGCTTGTGAGGGTCCTCCCTCCTCTCCTGACTGCTCTTATCACTGAGGTGCAAGCAGCGGCTGCCTAAGCCTGCCCCTCCCCACTGGGCCAACCAAACTGCAGAGGCCTTCCCCCAGTTAGTGCTTGCTAGGTGCAGGGAATGGATTTGGGATGGCTCATTGGGTCCCAGCCAGGGGCATGGCCCAGTCCAAGCAAATCCCACAAATCTGCTTTGGGGAGGGAGGAACCAACTGAAGTCACTGTTGCTCCCAGTTCAGGCTCCTCCTGCCAGATTCCAACATGTCGCCCATTTGATCATGCCTTTCCCGTGGGGGGGGGGTGTACCAATCCCAGCACTGACCATGGATTAATGAAAGTCCCTTTGCTGGCCCCACTCTCCTTCGGGCTCACCAACCCCCAACTTCAGCACTGCTCTGCTTCCAGTGAGTCGTGGTGGGAGTTTGGGCGGCTCTGCTGGCCGTGGCAGATTCAGGCTGGTGCAAATTCAGTCCACTGCAAAATTGGTGGGTTGCAGCGAAAACACTGTGTCCAGCTGTTCCAGTTGTAGTCCCAATGTATTTGATGAGCTTTTTTTATGTTTTAATTTCTTCCTGTGTCAAGAGGATCCAGCTCCCTCTGTCTGGGTCTCTCCAGGGTGTTTTATTCTGGCGTATGTGTTGTTTCTCCTGGGAGGCTCTGTTTTTTGTTGCTCACTGATCGGCCATCTTGTCTTCCTTTCTAATGTTTCTTTTTTAATATTTAGATCTTTGATTCATTCCATTTAGTTTAGTGCATGGTGAATGATATGGGTCCAACTTTACTTCAGCATGTGCAGAGCCAGTTTTCCAGCACCATTTATTAAAGAGGCTGTCTTTCTTCCAGTGAATGTGTTTGGCACCTTTGTCAAAGATAAGGTGGCTGAATGTGTCAAGAGTTGTTTCTGCATCTTCTAATTTGTTCCCTTGATCTTTGGGTTTGTATTTCTTTTCTTTTCTTTCTTTTTTTGCCAGTACCATGATGCATTTATCACAGTATCTTTTTAGTATAATTTCAAGTCAGAGATTGTGATGCTCCTGCCTTGCCTTTGTTTCCCAGGACTGCCTTGCTATTCTAGGTCTCTTCTGGATCCAGATGAATTTTAGGACTGTTTTCTCTAATTCTGTGAGATATACTATTGGAATTTTGATTGGGATTGCTCTGAATCTGTAAAACAGTTTTGGAAGTATGGCCATTCTCATTATCTTGGTTCTTCCTACCCAAGAGCACAAGATGTCTCTCTTTTTCTAATATTCTCTTCAATCTCCTTTTTCAGAGTACTATAGTTTTCAGTGTAGAGGTCTTTTATATCCTTTGTTAGATTGATTCCTAGGTATTTCATTTTTTTGGATGCTATTGTGAAAGAGTGTGTCCCTGATTTCTCTCTTAGTGAGTTTGATATTTGTGGACAGGAAGGCTATTGATTTTTGAGTATTAATTTTGTATCCAGCTATGTCTCTGAATTTGTTTATTAAATCTAGAAGTCTTTTGTTGGAGTTTTTGGTGTCTTATATGTAAGGTATCATGTCATCTACAAATAATGATAATTTAACTTCTATTCCTGTCTTTATTCTTTTTATTTCTTCCCCGTGTCTAATTGTTTCCAGGACGATGTTGAATAGGAGTGGACATCCTTTTCTTGTTCCTGATTTTAGAGAGATAGTTTTGAGTTTTTATCCATTTAGTATGCTGTTGGCTGTTGGTTTGTCATATATGGCTTTTATCAGGTTGAGATAAAGACCATCTATTACAATTTTCTGTAGAGTTTTCATTATGAATTGGTGCTGGACTTTGTCAAAAGTTTTTTCTGTATCTATTGAGATAATCATATGATTTTTGTTTTTGGCTCTGTTTACATGGTGTATTACATTTATTGATTTACATATGCTGAACCATTCCTACATTCCGGGGATGAATCCTATTTGATTGAGGTATATAATCTTTTTGATGATTTGCTGCATTCTGTTTGCCAATATCTTTTCACTTTTTTTTTTTTTTTTTGTACCAGGGATTGAACTCATGACCTTGCACTTGCCAGGCAGACACTTACGCTGCTGAGCTAAATCCCCAGGCTTTCTGCTTGCCAGTATCTTATTGAGAATTTTTGCATCTATATTCATTAAGGAAATTGGCCTGTAATTCTCTTTCTTAGTTGGGTCCTCCTCCAGTTTTGGTATCAGGGTAATGCTTGCTTCCAGGAATGAATTTGGGAGTATTGTTTCCCTTTCAATTTCATTAAAGAGTTTGAGAAGTGGTGGTGTTAGCTCTTCTCTAAATTTCTTGTAGAATTCAACTATGAATCCTTCAGGGCCTGGGCTTTTCTTTGTTAATACATTTTTAATTACATCTTCAATTTCATTTATTAATTTTTGGGTATTTAAAATTTTTCTATCTTCTTTATATATTCAACTTTGGTAATTCATATGCATCTAGGAATCTGTCCATTTCTTCTATATTTTCCATCTTATTAGATTACAAGTTTTCAAAATGAATATAGATGCTCTTCTGGATTTCTGCAGGATCTGTTGTAATTTCACCCTTTTATTCCTAATTGCATGTAATTGAGTTTTTTTTTTTGGTAAGATTGGCTAAGGGTTTAACAATTTTATTTAGTCTTTCAAAAAACCAACTCTTCAATTCATTAATTCTTTGCATTTCTTAATCCCTAATTTGTTAACTTCTGTTCTGATCTTTATAGTTTCCTTCCTCATATGAGCTTTTGGCTCAGCCTGCTCTTCTTTTCCTAGAAACTTGAGATTCAACATTAAGTTATGTATATGCACTTGCTATTTGCCTGATGTGAATATTTTACTGTTATAAATTTTTCTCTTAAGAGGCTTTCATTGTGTCCCATAAGTTCTGGTATGTTGTATCGTCATTATCATTCAAGTGTAAAAATTGTCTAATTTTTTCTTTAATTTCATCCATGACCCATTGGTTGTTCAGTAGTGTGCTATTTAATTTCCATGTGTTTATGAAGTTCTTGTGGTTTATTTTGCCATGGATTTCCAATCTCATTGCACTGGGGTCTGATAATATGCATGGGATAATTTCAATTCCTTTGCATTTATTCTAGCATGTTCTATGAGCCAGTATGTGGTGTATTTCGGAGAACATCCCATATGCAGCTGAGAAGAATGTGTATTCTGATGTCTTGGGGTGGAACACTCCATAGTTGTCTACTAAGTCCATTTGTTCAAAAGTTTGGTTCGGTTCTAATATTTCATTATTAAATTTTTGTCTAGCACATCTGCCTTTTTGTGACAGTGGGAAACAAGCTCTCCACATACAATAGTATTAGTGATTATTTGATTTTTCATGTCCATGTTTTATATAGCTGGGTACATTGGGATTTGTTGCATATATATTTATGATTGATTTTTCTTCCTCTTGGATTGTTGCCTTTAAAAGGAAGTAGTGACCTTCTTTCTCTCTCCTAATTAGTCTTAGCTTGAAATTCACTTTGTCTGCAAATAAAATCATTACCCATACTTTTTTTTGGATTCCTATCACATGGAATATGGTTTTCCATCCTTTGATTCTTAGTCTATGAATTTCTTTTTGAATCAAATGTGTTTCTTGTAAGTTATATATTGTTGGATCTTGCTTCTAGATCCATTCTGCCAGTCTGTCATTTAATGTTAATTGAGACCATTAACAGTGATGGTTATAACTGATATATATTGACTTATCCTTGTCATGTTATTTTCCTGTAGTTGGCTCCCCCTTTTTTTGCCTCCTCCCTCTAATTGTTTGCCTTGCCTGGTGGACTCCTTCTGTTGGGGTTCATAGACCTATTGTCCTTATTATCTCTTTCTAGAATGTCCTTCAGAACATTTTGGAGTGCTGGTGGTCATAAATTTCCTCAGATGTTCTTTGTCATGGAAGTATCTTATTTCTCCAACAGTTTTATCTATATCTATCTCTGTGTGTGTGTGTGTGTGTGTGTGCACGTGCACACTGGGGATTGAGCACATGTTCTCAAGCTTGCCAGGCAGGCATTGTGCCACTGAGCTATATCCCTGGCCCTCTACATCAGTTTTGAAAGACAGTTTTGTGGGGCACATAAATCTGGGTTGAAAGTTGTTGTCTTTTAGAACTTGGAATATTTCACTCCAAGCTCTCCTTAATTTGAGACTTTGTGCTGAAAGAAAAGCTGTGACTCTGATGGGCTTTCATTTATAGGTAATTTTTTTTTCTTTTCTCTAACAGCTTTTAAGATTCCATTCTTGTGTTGAATTTCTGAAATCTTGACTATGATATGCTTGGATGTAGAATTTTTTGGATCATGGCTAATCAGAGTTCTATATGTCTCACTTATCTGAATGTCAAATTTTTTTATTTTTTATTTTTATTTTTTGGTACCAGTTATTGAACTCACAACCTCATGCTTGCCAGGCAGGCACTTATGCCACTTAGCTAAATCCCTGGCCCTGTATATCAAATTCTTTTTCTCTACCAGAAAAGTTTTCTGCCATGATATGTGTGAACATTTTTAAAAAACATCATTTGTGGTATCTTTCTTTTTCATTGACTCCTATCAATCTTAAGTTATTTTTCTTTGCCTATCTAGCAGCTGCTGGCTTGGTTTCTCAAGGTCCTTTGCTATTTTTGAAAAATCTTTCTTTTCCTGATTGCTAACTGCTAGCCTGTCTTCAATATCTGAGTTCCTGCCCTCACCTTGTCCTAATCTGCTTCATATACTTTCAGTGGAATTTTTATTCTCCTGGATGTCTGCTTGAATCTTCTTTATGAGTTCCATTTCTTTTGTATGCTGAGCTTCCACAATTTTCTTAAGCTCATCTATGTTTTGTCTGTATCTGCTCTTTTGTCCCAGCATGGTCTTTATTTGAGACATTATTTCTGATTTCATTTTTTTCCAGAGCCTCATTCAATTGTTTTGTTGTTACCACTTCAGAGAGGCCCAGTGGGAGAATTTTGGATTGTCTCACCTCGTTGCTCCCTGGATTTGCCTTTGGTGAACTTGATGTCTGGGGTTGCAATTTGTTTAAGTGTCTTCTCATTTTTTCTTTCCTTGTTTAGTTTAATCCTGGGGTGATACTTGTAAATTAACTATGGTGGGTTGCTTTATTGTCAGTATTTAGGATCCCTAGGTGATGACTACTACTCTGAAGTATCTTCCAGGTGTAGCTAGTTTTTGGGTTTGAGTCTGTTGGAAGATCTTACCTCTTTAGTTTGTTGTAGATGACAAATTGTTTCTTGTTTGGTCCAGTCCACGGTTCATTGGGACTGTGTCAGTGTTTTCTGTGACCCTTAGTCAATCCCTGTCATGGAGTAACAGGACCAACAACTCCAGCCAGTGCAGTCCTTCACATCTGCTGCTCCTCCCCACAAATGCATCTGTCTTCAGAGGCCTCCAGGGTCACCAGCTGTCACCATCACTCTGGGTCTGCAGGTTTGAACCACTGCTCTTGTGTAGTGAGTCTCATCTCAGGGACCTTCTTCTTTGTTGAAGTTTTTCTTTTTTATTCTTTCCATGGGCTTCAATTCACACTTCAGATTCTTCCTGGATCCAGTGAACTCCTCCCCTTCTCATCTTCCTCATGATGCTACCTTACCTTTTCTTCTCAATGTTGAAATAATTTTAGATTTATAGAGTATGGCAACGAAATGTACTCTTCTCCTAGCCTCTCAGAATGTTAACAACTTACTTGTAATATCTGATCAAAACCAAGAAATTGACACTAGTATAATCCATCCAGTTTATTCAGGTGTCATCAGTTACGTGTGCACTTTGTATGTATGTGTGTTTATGAAATTTTGTTACATATATATCCTTATGTCACTACTTCCACAATCAGTACACTACTGTATCATCATTAGCATGAGACTCCCTGAGATGCTTTATTGCCATATTCTCCTGCCCCCTCATTCAAACTCAGGCAGCCACTAATTTGTTCTTCATCTCTATTGTTATGTTATTTTTGGTGTTACACAGGGGAACCATGTCATAGATATCCTTTTGGGATAGGCTTTTTTCCCTTGAGGTACATTTATGTTGTTCTATGTGTCATGACTTTGCTCCTTTTTATTGCTAGGTGTATTCCATGGTGTGAATGTACTACAGTGTGTCTAACCATTCATCAGTTTCAGGACATTTCAGTAATCCAGTGTTGGGGCATTAGATGTTGTAAGCATTTATGCACAAGTTTCTATGTGAAAATAAGTCTTCATTTTTCTGGGACACCATAAGTGACACCAACAATTCCATTACTGGGTCACAATCCATGTTTAATTTTGAAAGGAACTACCAAACTATTTTCCAAACTGTACAGAGGCTTTTAGTATAAGAAAATGTTCCCCTTAAGACATACTGAATTTCCTGAAGAGGCCTCCCATACTTCCCAAAATAAGTAAATGTCTTAAGAGAAAGGGCAAAGGAAATTCTTTTCTTAAAATATCACACCTGGATATACCATACCTTAAATTTTACTCAGATATTTCATTTTTTAAATTCCTTTTGCCAACTGAATACCATCAAAAAAGCAGTTGATGTTGTGTGATTTGTGAATTTACAACACATTAAACATGACACAATGATGGAGATGTTTGTGAGTAATAAGGGCTCAGGCTGAAAAAGTTTTGTCTATTTTTTTTAAGACAGGGTCTCACTATGTAGTTCAGGCTGGTCTTGAACTCACTATGTAACCCAGGATGATCTTGCAGTGATCACCCTGCCTCAGCCTTCCACATGCTGGGATTATAGATATGTGCCACCATGCCCTGTCCTGGAAGTAATTTTTTGTAGGGTACTGTGGAGAAAAGAATCATAAAAATCATCATATTTCCAAAGAAAGACTTAGAAGACTATAGAGATATGGGACTTCTTGCCCACTAAATTCTAAATGAAGTATAAATCATTCATGATTCAGTAGCATGAAACGTTTGTACAATTACATAATGGGTACCTCCATCCTCAGCACCTTCCAAAAACTAAGAATTTTCACTCTATGTCAGTAATACAGACATGTTTAAGTAGAACAACATAGATAATGGAATTAGAATATTCAGCATAAATTAAGTTCCTCTTGATCTCTTCATTTTTAAAAAAGGTTTTTAACTTATGTATATCTTCTCACCTCATTTGACCCTGTCTCCTTTTAACCTTTCCTCTGCCCTGAAAGGAATAACTATCTGAAAAATAAGCTTTTCCTTCAAATGGTTCATTGCTAGCAAAATATTTTAATGTAAGAATCACTTTAACCTCATAAAAATGATAATTGTGCAGGTCTAGTGCTTTTTTCTGTGCTTTCATTCAACTTCCCTTATCTCTTCCATTTGTACAAGCTGCTTCTAAAAATTTCCCAAAGGGAAGAAATGAAAGGTAGAATCTGATCTGCTCTTCATTTTAATATCACACACATGGTTCATTTTTGTAAACTCTATCTCATATCCTTGGGATAAAGGATTTGATGGGTGATATGTGGAGATGCTGCCATTGGCAATTCTGAGATTGGATGTGCAATTTTTAATAACCAGCTATTTATAGGTGACTTTCAACTGCACATCCTTCAAATGTGTTGAAGGCACAACCCTGACCAGAGGGTGCGTTGGTTAACTGATGGGCCTGTATAAATACACCACACCACCCAAAGTCCATGGCTTACCCTAAGGATCCCTTTCGATGTGGTACATGTTATGAGTTTAGGCAAACATAAAAAACAAAAAGCATGTATCTACCATTATACTTATAAGATATGATATAAAAACATAGTGAATACTAAACATTTAAAAATTTATTACAGTGAAAAACATATTTGCCATTAATCTCCCTCAAAACATTCCCCCTTCCTTCAAACACACTTATCCCATTGTTCTTGCCAATTTCTGAAGCATTTCTGGACGTTCTCTTTCACGAATGTCTTTAGCTGCATCGTTGTGGCTGCCTCAGTGCCCTGAATCAGTTCAGAATGTTTACCTTTCAAGGTCATTTTGACTTTGAGGGAGACCCAGGAGTCTTATGGTGACAGACTTATGAATAAGGTGAGTGGAGGCACACCATAATGTTTTTTAATGTTTTGCTTTTTTATTTATTTATTTATTGAGACAGCACCTTGCTGTAGTTCCGGCTTGCCTTGAGCATGCTGTGTAGCTCAGGCAGGGCTTGTATTTGTGGTAGCCCTTCTACTTCAGCTTGCCAAGTGCTGGGGTTACAGGTGTGTACCTCCACGTCCAACTCACCATCATGTTTTTATTTGACAGAATGGCTGTAAATGTTTTGAATTACTTCAAGATGCTGAAGTAGCCATGAAAAAACACCCGTGAGAGAAGACTTCCAGAACTGTTTCAGAAAGCATCAAGAAATGGTGGGGTACACATTACTCTCACTGCTCTGTTTAAATGGATTATATTCTGTTCCAGTCTGTCTACTTGTATTAGATTTGAGGGCACAGACAGCTATTCCAAAAATAGCAGAATATACTATAGTAACCATCCTTAATTTCCTGTTAATGTAATCTGAAGCCCTGTATAACTTACACTGTTTTACCATGACTGATCTTAACTGAATCTGATTTGTTAGATTGCTGTTTCGTATTGACATATTTTATTCAAATCTGTTATGATTGATAGTATCAAGTCTGAGAGTATAGGCAACTACACTGAAGATGACAAGATTCACTGGGATATCCACTCTGGTTTGATTATTACCTGATTTTGAAGTTTTACACTGTCTACAATGTTTTGTTTTTATTAATATTGTTATATACTGCTGTATTCAATTATACTGCTATATTCAATTATGCCTGATGATATGGACAATTCTATTGAAGATAACAAGAGACAACACAGTAACCATTGTAGATCACCTTGTATTGTGGTTTTATATGACTTTTTCATTTCATGTTTTTCTAGGAATTTGTTTTGTTTTGTCTGCCTTTGTTTTGTTTTTCCCTCTAATACAGAAAGGAGAAAATACATGTAGAGACTCATGCATGCATAGAATTTATAAACAGTTTATGAGAACTGACTGTATAATGCATGATGAAATGAACAACTACTTTGAAGAAAAAGAGACACTACAGTACCCAGTGCTGACTCTGTAGCATCATAATGTGAAATCCAGCAATACTATTATCCTTTGTTTAGAGTGATTATAGCCTGTTTTGTTTAATTTTAACATACATGAAGGTATGGACAGCTATTTTGAAGAGAATGAGAGACACTATGACAGCCATTGTTAACTTTCCTATTGTCTGGTCTTGAAGACCTAAAACACCTAAAACAACTATGTTGTTTTGTATGAATTCTCTGTATGTGAATATATGGACAACTATTTGGAAGAAAACAAGACAATATGATAGTGAAGATCTCTGGTTGTCTTGCTTTAAAATTTATGTCTCCTACATTTCTTTCTTATGTTCTGTTTTGTTGTGTTTAATTTTACCCTTTTTAAAATAAAAACATAAAACAAGGAATGGTGGGGTAAAGATGTTCAAAATGAAGGAAATTATTTTTAGAGGGATTAATGGAAATGTGTCTTTTTCTGTAATATTTTAATTTAAACATTCACAGTAGGTTTCTTTCTTTCTTACTTTTTCTCCTCTTTCTTCTTTCTCTCTCTCTTTTTTTTGAATCAGAAATCAAACTCAAAGGGCTGTGCCACTGAGCTATATCCCCTGCCTGATTCTTTTTTTTTTTTTTTGAGTGGGAAAATTTATTGGAGAAAAGGAAATGGGAATAGGAATGGAGGATTGGGAAATAGCTCCTGAGAGACAGGAGGAGTCCCAAATGGGTTGTCAATGAGCCCACCTTTCAAAGGAAGTTTTTAATTTTATTTAAAGAGGGGGAAGCGAAACAGAAAAAAGGGTAGAAACAATACAGAATTTCAAAAAACAAAATAAACAGTAAGAAATCACTATTTGATACATTACATATTGTCTTCTTGGATATAGTTGTTCACGTTACAAAATTAAAGCACACAAAGTGGACATTCAAACAGTGAGGCTGCAAACAGTTCTGTTCACCATTCCAACAAAAACTTAGTAACATGGTTATCAATCCTAAACACTTAAGTATACATACAGTTATCTCTTTTAGAGCACTTTCTTTTCTTCCTCGCTTTTTTAAAAAGTTTTTTTCTTTAAAGAAAAAATTTTGAAACAGAAAGAGGGTAGAAACAATACAAAATCTCAAAAACAAAACAAAACAAAAAAACAAAAATAGTAACCAGTAAAAAATCACTAGTTGATAATTACATACTTTCCTCTTAGATGCAGTTGTTCAAGTTACAAAACTAAAGTCCACAAAGTGGACATCCAAATAGTGAGA
The DNA here is from genome assembly GCA_004027455.1 of Hydrochoerus hydrochaeris. Taxonomy (NCBI): domain Eukaryota; kingdom Metazoa; phylum Chordata; class Mammalia; order Rodentia; family Hydrochaeridae; genus Hydrochoerus; species Hydrochoerus hydrochaeris. Next base: position 99,494 of record PVLA01001484.1, read on the forward strand.
CTGCTGTCAGTTTTGCTTTCAGTTTTTGTCTGTTGGTTTATCATAGATAGTTTTTATTGGATTGAAGTAGAGACTATCTATTCCAATTTTCTGTAGGGTTTTTATCACGAATCAGTGTTGGACTTTATCAAAAGCTCTTTTTGCATCTACTGAAATAATCATGTAATTTTTGTCTTTGGCTCTGTTGATATGATGTATTATGTTTATTGATTTTTGTATGTTGAATCATCCCTGCATTCCTGGGATGAATCCCACTTGGTCATGTTGTATAATCTTGTTGATGGTTTTCTGTTTGTTAGTATTTTATTGACAATTTCTCTCCTTTTTTTTTTTTTAGCAGCTTGTGGTGCATCATTAGGTTATTTATTTGTGCTCATTCTGTTTTCCTGATGTGAGAATCCATTGCTATAAATTTCCCTCTTGGGACTGCTTTCATTGTATCCCACAGGTTCCAGTATGTTGTATTTGCATTTTTATTTAATTGTAGATATTGTTTAATTTCTTATTTAACTTAGTATGTGACTCATTGGTTGTTCAGCAAAATGTTATTTAACTTCCATGTGTTTACAAAAGTTCTGCAGTTTCTCTTTCCATTAATTTCCAATTTCATTGCTCTATGGTCAGATATTTTCAATTTCTTTGCATTTACTTATGTATGTTCTATGGGCTAGTATAAGGTCTATTTTAGAAAACATCTCATGTGCAGTTGAGAAAATGTGTATTCTGATTTGTTTAGTGGAACACTGTAAGCATCTATTAAGTCCACTTGTTCACATGTTTGATTCAGTTGTTATTTCTTTGCTGACTTTTTGTCTAGTTGGTTAATATCTGACCATAGTGGAATGAAATTGGAAATTATATCTTTGTGACAATAGGATATTAAAATTTCTCATTAAAATTATGTTATTGCTTATTTGATTTTTCATGTCTATTAATATTTGTCTTACATAGTAAGGTGCTCCTGTATTTGTTGTATATTTAATTATGATTATCTTTTTCTCTTGAATATTTCCCCTAATAAGTATGCAATGACTTTCATGAACAAAACCTTTTCATGACTTCTTTTTTGGTTTGAAGTTCACATTGTCTGCAAACAGAATAGCTACCCCTGCTTTTTCTCTGGGTTCCTGTTGTCTGGAGTATTGTTTTCCTTCCTTTGATTTTCAGTCTATGAGTTTCTTTTTAGTTAAATGTATTTCTTTTATACAGCATATTGTTGGATCTTGTTTCTTGATCTATTCTGCCAATCTGTTTCTTTTAACTGGCAAATTGAGACTGTTTACATTCATGGTTATAACTGATATATATTGACATCTTTGTCATATTATTTTTCCATTGTTGGTTCCCTTGTTTTTTCCCCTCTCTTTAATTGCTTGCTCTGCCTGGTGGGTTTTTTCTGTTGTTGTTCTGGGAATTGTGGTCATTTCTATCTCTATCCAAAATATCTTTCTGTATTCTTTCAAGGGTTGCTTTGGTGGACATGAATTTCTTCAGTTGTTCTTTATCATGGGAGTATCTTATTTCTCCATTAATTTTGAATAACAATTTTGAGGGTACATCAATCTGGGTTAAAAGTTGTTTTCTTGAGAGAAGTCAAGATGGCTGATCAGTGAGCAACAAAATACAAAGCCTCCTGGGAAAAACAACTCATATGCCAGAATAAAACACCCTGGAGAGAACCAGACAGAAGGAGATGGATCCTCTTGACACAGGAAGAAATTAAAACACAAAAAAGCTCATCAAATATGTTGGGACTACAACTGAAACAGCTAAAAATTATGGGACACAGTGTTTTTGCGGCAACCTGCCAAGTTTGCACCAGCCTGAATTTGCACCGGCTTGAATCTGCGCTGACCAGCAGAGCTGCCCAAACTCGTTCCTGCTGCCACTCACAGGAACCACAGCAGCAGTGAAGTCAGGGGTTGGTGAGCCCAATGGAGAGTGGAGCCAGTGAAGGGACCTTCATTAATCCATGGTCAGTCCTGGGAATGAGACCTCCCCAAGGGAAGGGCATGATCAATGGGTGACATGTTGGAATCGGGTAGGAGGAGCCTGAACTGGGAGCGACAGTGACTTCAGTTGGTTGCTCCCTCCCAAGAGCAGATTTGTGGGATTTTCTTGGACTGGGCCATGCCCCTCACCGGGACCCAGTGAGCTGTCCTAAATTGATTCCCTGAGCCTAGCACGCACTAACTGGGTGAAGGCCCCTGAAGTTTGGCTGGCCCAGTGGGGAGGGGCTGGCATGCCCAGCCGCTGCTTACACCTCAGTGACAAGAGCAGTCAGGAGAGGGCAGAGATCCCTTGCCAGCATGCTTCAGAGGAAACGTGGCCAACAGGGAAGGGGGCTGGGACCTGCACTGTAACCTGCATGGAGGAAGCCAGGGCCATGACAGGAGAGGGAGGCAGGAGGAGGCCCCCAGCCCAGAACCCTGAGAGCCCTGATCCAGGAGAGGGAAAAACAAGGAGGACTGAGGGCGGCAAACACGCAACATCAGACATGGCTTCAATGGACATTAAGAGATATCTTTGGGACCTTGTAGACAAGCTCAAAACTGAAATATTAAATCAGGTAAAGCAAGATAATGAGTAGAGTAATAAAAGAAATGCTAAGCATCTCTCAGGAAGATACAGACAGAAGAATGGAGGAACATAAAAAAAGGAGAGAAACATTTGATAAAGAATATAAAGAAAATATAGAATACATGACGCAGATTCAAAGAGACTACCAGGAAATTAAAAACTACAATGAAAGATGGCAAAATGCCTTAAAAGAAACTAAGGATAGACTATCAAAACTTGAAGACAAGTTTGCAAGGTGTGATCATGAAAGGAAAGATTTCTTAAAAATAACAAGGAAATAGGCAGTAACAATACAAAGGCTAGAAGATGACAAGAGAGTCTACAATTTAAGAATAAGCAATGTGAACGAAGAAGCAGGAATACATACAGGTGAATTATAAAGGCTATTCACAGAAATAATTAAGGAGAACTTCCCAAGCATGGGAAAAGAAAATGACATTCGGTTGTGTGAGGCATACAGAATCCCAGCCACCTACAACCAAAACAGATCTACACCCAGACATATAATAATCAAGATACCAGAAATTCAATATAAAAACAGGATATTAAAAGCCATCAGAGAAAAGAAACAGATTACCTATAAAGGTAAGCCCATCAGAATCATGGCTGACTTCTCAACACAGACCACCAGATCAAGAAGAGCTTGGAGCAAAGTATTCCAAGCCCTGAAATAAAATAACCTCCAGTTTAGATTGATGTATCCTGCAAAATTGTCACTAGAAATTAATGGAGAAACAAGATGCTTCCATGACAAAGAGGAACTGGGCGAGTGTGTGACCACCAATCCAACCCTACAGAGAATACTGAAGGACATTCTAGAGAGAGAGAGAGAGAAAAAAAATACCAGGATTTTAGGAACAGTGGCAGAAAGGCCTCAGTGAGTGGGGCAGGCAGTAGAATGAAGGAGAAAACTAGACAAACAAAGGCAGAAAAATAGCATAGCTGAAATGAGGCAGAGTAGGATAACTATAATCTCTAACATAGATGGCCTTGATACACTATATTGTTAATAGTACATCAGGATTTAAAACCCACATTACTCACACTACTCTGCTTAGATGTATTATATTCTGTTCCAGTCATTCTACCTGTACTAGGGCACAGACAGTAATCCTGAAAATAACAGGATATAGGATGGTAATCACCCTTAATTTCCTATTAACTTAATCTAAAGCTCTGTAAAACCTACACTGTTTTACTATCACTGATCATAATCAAATCTGGTTTGTTAGATCACTGTTTTGTATTGATAGATTTTATTCAAAGCTGTTATGATTGATAGTATCAAGTCTGAGAGTATAGGCAACTAAACTTAAGATGACAAGATTCACTAGAATATCCATTCTGGTTTGATTATTACTTGCCTTTGAAGTTTTATATTGTCTACAATGTTTTATTTTTTACTAATATTGTTATGTACTGCTATATTCAATTATACTGATATATTCATTTATGCCTGATGATATAGACAATTCTATTGAAGATAATAAGAAACAACACAGTAATCATTGTAGATCACCTTGTACTGTGGTTTTATATGACTTTTTGGTTTCGTGTTTTTACAGGAATTTGTTTTGTTTTGTCTTGCTATGTTTTGTTTTTCCCTCTCATACAGAAAGGATAGAAATACATGTAGAGATTCATGCATGCATAGCTGTTCACACTCTCACTGTTTAAATATCTACTTTGTATGCTTTAATTTTGTCACTTGAACAACTATTTCTAAGAGCACAATGTGTAATTTATCAACTAGTGATTTCTTATTGTTTATCTTTTTTTTTGAAATTCTGTATTATCTCTACCCTTTACATGCTTTTGTTTCTCTTTAAAGAAAAAAAAAAAGAAAAAAAAGTTGTTTTCTTTCAGGACTTGAAACACTTCACTGCAAGCTCCTCTGACTTGAGGGTTTGTGTTGAGAAGTTGGCCATGATTCTAATCTGTTTTCCTTTATAGATAATCTGTTTCTTTTCTCTAACAGCTTTTAATATTTTGTTTTTGTACTGAATTTCTTGATCTTGATTATGATATGTCTAAGTGTAGATTAATTTTGGTTATGGCTATTTGGAGTTCTGTATGCATCACTTACCTGTGTGTTGGGTTCTGTTCCCATGCTTGGGCAATTTTATGCTATTACTTCAGCAAAGTTTTTTTATGTCATTTTTCTTGACTCTTGCTTTTTAATTGACATTTATCAGGCTTATATTGTGGGTTTTTTTGCATCATCTTGGCTCTGTTGAATTATTTCATGATCCCTTGTTATTTTTAAGAGATCTTTCCTTTCATGATCTCTAGCAGCAATCTTGTCTTCAAGATCTGAAAGTCTATCTTCAGTTCATTCAAGCAATTTTGCCAGCTTTTAGTTTCCTAGATAGCTTACTGAATCTATTTCATGCATCGTATTTCTTTCCTATATTGTTCATTCAAGGTGCCCATCATTTTCTGTGCTCCTATACTTTTTGTCTATGTCTTCTCTAGCTGTGCTGAGCAATTCCTTCTTTAAGGTTGTCATTTATTTTTTCACCTGAGAGATTATTTCTGATCTGATTTCCTCTATAGCCACATAGATTTGTTTTTTTTACTTCACTTGCTATCTTTTCAGAAATTTCAGATGTGTGTCTTCCAAATGCTTCTATGTCGATGTCTCCTGTATTCTGGATGGGCTGGAAGTCTGAGATTGCATTTTGCTTTCTTGTCTTGTCATTTACACCTCTTGGTTCATATTTTGGTCTTTTCAGTCTTTCTAGTCTTGCCTGTCCATTGTGTGCATTTTAGTTAGGGTCTTTTTCTGTGGTTGGTGTTCACCCAGATACCAGGTCACACAGTGGAGAGGAGGGACCAGTTGTCTGAATTCTTCCTATGGGGCCATTTGGGTGAGTCCTGGATTCTTCCTGGGCTGACTAGCCAAGGGCTATTCATGTGAAAACTTAGCTTATATTGTTACTGCTGCTTCAGACTTTTCCAGGTGGCTAGACCCACCTATCTATGATATTCACCCTAGCTATGGCCCTGCTGTATCACCTGTGCTCCTGCAGCTCTGTCTGGGGTCTTCCAGGTTGGAGGAGGGCTCACTCACTTTTGCCAGCCTACCAGTGTCCTCTGGGTTGAGGAAGGGGTCACCAGCACGCTTCCTGGCCCTCTGCAGTCCTCCAGGTCCTCTTTGACTTTTGGAATAAAAAATATTTGGCAACAAGATATATTCTAAACTGTATGCATCTAGGTCTTCAGCAAACTTTGGATTTATATTTATTCATGTAGTCTTAGATGGGCTGCCTGCCTCACTCCAGTGGTTACAGTTTATTAGTCTTTTATTTTTCTGCACAAATTGCCACAGATTTGGTCCCTGGAAGCCCATCCAAGATATCTTTGTGTTCTTTTGACATGTCCCCATTATTCTTTGAACACTATCTTGCTTTTTGGCACAGTACGATGTACCATGGTCCCTTTATATTTTCCCTACTGTCAGCTCTGAATTCAGCCATTTCTTCAAAACCTTTCATTCCTTTTGGTAGGAAATGGTATTTATGAAGCCAAGATCTAGACCTAAGGTGATGAGGTGTGATCATTTCTAGTTCTATGCCTTCTCCATGGGTGGAAATGGAGAATATCTGGGTGTTAATCTCTTTCTCTTTCCATATCCAAACATAGCTATATATGTGTGTGTGTGTGTGTGTGCATGCATGTGTGTTTATTTCTCTATATCTATACACATATAAACACATTTACTTTTCTGTTATCTGGATACCCTTATATTCATAAGTTTACACTAAGCATAATTCCAATCCAACACAACAGTGAGTGCAGTCTCTCCATTTCTGCATCCCTTCCTGCCTTTCTCCAGTGAAAATCTTGTCTTTCATTATTCTTAATGTGACTACCCATTTGATTAACCCTTCATATGCAAACAATCTCTATTCTCTGCTACTGTGGTCAGTTCTTCCCTGACGCCCACTCTTGCCTGGGCTCTGCACGCCTTTCCCAGCCTGTTCCCCTAACGGATTTCTTCCTTACACTGTCTGGGCGTGGAAACCCCACCACACATGGACACTGTTGTCTCCCTGCCTGGGATCTGAGTCCCCTTGCTCCTGGCTAACTTCATTCCGTCCTCAGGTTCTAACTGGACAGGGTAGGCTGTGCTCTGTTGTGGCGAGCTTTCTCGGCTGCACAAAATCTGCCAGTCTGCAGCCACCTACCTCCCTGCAGATGGACTCCTCGCCCTGCTGAATCCACACTGTGCAGGCCACTCTGCATCACATCTTCCTCATTGCACTAGGACTGCCAGCACTGGGCCATGGGTGCTACCACTGGGTTCCTCTGACTACAGATGCCATCTCTACTTCCTCTTCTTGAGGGCATTATGATTGAATTATTAGGAAAAGAAAGTAATATTTTTGTCTGGGTATTTTTTTCTTTTTGCTTTTGGTTTTTGGGACAGGGTCTCTCCATGTAGTTCAGGCTGGCCTTGAGCTCACTGTATAACTGAGGCTAGCCTGAAACTCACGGCAATCCTCCTGCCTCAGCCTCCTGAGTGCTAGGATTATGAGTGTGTACTATTGGTCCTGGAAAAAAGTAATTTTTACTAAATTTAAAATTATTTACCATATATGCTTTTATTTCAGAAGATTAATTCTCCAGGGGGCCATTTCATTTCTTGTTGGCTCAGCAACAAAATCAGATGGCACGTTAGGTTGGTTGGGTCTCTTAAACAGTGTACATTTTGAAGGTTGTAGTTTTTACTTTCATAAACCATGCAAAGCCTGACATTTTGTTTCCTGTATTTTATTTTTCTCTTTTCTGTTCGGGTCTGTGATTTCCTCTACAGACTTCCCCACCACTATTTTCCTTTTCTCCTTTTTTCCATTATTTAATGAACTCAGTTGTGCCACATACCAGGGAAGGTATGTGGCACAGAATGATGGGATCTGAATGGTTTGGGTTGGTGTTAGTTTGTGTAGGAAAGGAAGAGAACATTTCTTTCTCTCATTTATCATCCACTTGAGAACATGTAACTTACCTCTGTGTCTCTGTGCTGCTTCTGAATCTGAAGTTAAGTTGGAGCTGGGCATGGAACAAGCAAAGGAGATGCTATATGTTTATTTTTGAAATTGAGATATAGCTGAAATATATCATGCAGGCACTTGCATATTTATGTACCTGTCTAACCATGACCAGATCAAGAAATAGAAAACCCCATCATCTCATTTCTTGCCCCATTGCAGCCATTTCTCCTTCCCAGTGAATAACTGCTGTGACCTCTACCATCACAGAGCAGTTTTGCTTCTTCTTGAGTTTCATATCAATGAGAGAACTCAGACACATATAGCACATATTCTTTTGTGTTTTGCGTATTTTTCATTCAACAGTATGTCTGTGAGATTTTCCAGGTACTGTGCAAATTAGTGGTTCATATTATGGATGAGCAGTAATTCGTTGTATTGATATGCCACAGTTTACTCATTTTCTGTTGATGAACACTGAAGTCATTTCTAGTTTTGGGATATTCTACATTAAGCTGCAATGACAGTTCTTGCTCATGTCTTTGGGAAACATGAGCACTCGCTTTTGTCAGGAATACAGTCCAGAATGGACTTATAGGAAGTTGGGATATATCTATATTTAGCAATAACAGGTAATGACAAACATTTTTACAAAGTGGTTATATCAAGGTAGTCTCCCACCAGCAATGCATAAGTGTGTCAGTTGTTCTGCTCTCTGCAACGCTTGGCATTGCCAATCTTTTAAAATGTTACCAGTTTAGTGTGGTATTTAATGCCATGTCATAGATTTAACTTGGCATTTATCTTATGACTAATGACGTTGAATGCCTGCACATATTTGTATTGGCTATTTTGATATTCCTTTTTGTAAACTGCCTTTGAATCTTTGTCACTTTTTAAAAGGGTACCGCGCATGTTTCAAATCACACGGAAGTGCTTTCCTGTGCCTGGGGAGCGGGCAAGAGCCTCAGATCACACACTCCGTGATTTGGTGAGGGATCAGCTCGGCTGGACCGACATGAGAGTGGGACAGGAACTGCTGGCTCACTCTGGAAATGGGAGGGAAACGATCCAGTCCTGCATGTTTCTATCACAGGCTCTGCGACTACCGGAAGACTGCTTTACACTATGCAGGTGAAACAAACATTTTCTTTTAGCATTCCAATTATTTTTATTTTGTTGACAATATCCACTGCTCACAATGAAGCTGCTTTTCAGATGCTTTAAAAGAAGATAGAGTGTGTGAGAGCGTGCGTGTGTATGTGTGGAAATCAATGAAATTGCATTCTCCTCAGGTCTCTCGTTCTTGTTCTTCTCAGGGAAGATATTCTAGTATCAGTGCTGCTCTATCCATTCTCCCTGTGTGTTCAGCTCTTCGCTTCCTGCTCACAGGTGTGCTGGAGCGCACTGCACTGGCAAGGAGCAGGCAGCGGCGTGCGCTTCTTCCCGTCTTTGCGTACAGGGATGTTTTTGATTGTTTGGAATTGTACTCTTGGGTGTATTTATATCATTACCATTGGCATATGCTATAAATTAGAGATTTTCTTTTCTCAGAGTATCAGTTGCTACTCATTTACAAAGACAATGGTTTCCATTTCATAGAAATTGCTAATTGACAAATATCAATGGTCAATTTTATTCCCCTACTTTCACGTAAAATTAAGTTACTGCTACCTTTCCTGGCATGTAATGACAGGCACAGGGAAGGGGGTTGTGGCCTGATAGAAATGTGTCTCAAAAGCAGGGGAAACTCAGCAGTATGGGAAAATAGAGGAAAAATAATACCCATGACTTCATAATATTTCTAAAAATTTACATGGCATTAATAATAGTTGTGAAACTGAAATTATCAACAGTAAGTTATGATCAAGAAAGTTAGAATAAAGTGAGATTAGCTTTCTGTTTCTTCCATAGAAAATATTGGAAAATTTCTGACACAAGAAGAAATGGTCAATAAGTAGGCCAAAAAAAAAAAATGTAGGAAAAAGTATTACAGATATGTTAGGCAGTTATTTTAAAAATTATTCTTAATTAGTACCTTCTAGATATTCAACAAATGTTTACTAACCTAAACAGAATTAATTTATGAAAATACTGTCTCAAATCAGTTTAGTGTGATCTATAAATCTTAATATATTATTTGGGGTACTTTGACCCATGAAGAGAGTAAGGTTTTTGAATTCTTAGATGCTACAGTTCTTCCTCCTCTGAATTCTTCTAATGTCTCATGATTTGCCTCATTTATTACTTATCTTATTGTTTTGGAATTGCCTATTTATATTTTTCCTTTTACCCCTTTTGTGTTAAATGAAGAAATAGATATAGTGTCTGGGATAATATTTTATGGTTTGTTGTTTGTGCTCTCATCTGTGAGTTTCTTAAGGTCCCTTAAGAGTCAGAGACCATTCCTGAGGTCTGCACCATGTTGGAACTTGGGGCGCTGGGAGAACAGGCAGCCAGCTCGCTGCCCTGGTAAGCAGCTGTGGGCCTGCCGGTACATGGGCTAAGAATCAAATATCAATCCCACTAGCAAGTGGGAGCCGGAGGTCTGAGAATCTTGGGAGGATGAACTTATGCAGTGTGGCAAGTAAGGGGGATTTCCTCCTACCATCTCTTTGAAGGCAAATATTTTTATTACTGTTTTGCTCAGTTCTGATTAATGGTACTGCTCTATTCAATATTCTATTTTTATAAGTTCTGTATTTCCTTCCATTTTGCTCTACCTGACTGAAAGAACAGCTAATGTTGCAAGAATGGGATGTACTATTGTGCCTATTGCTGTTGTCCTGGTGACCTGCTGTGATGTTCTGTGCCAATTTCACTGCACTGTCTTGGATGGCTTTGTTCTGTCTTGTTCTGCTGTATTTTGCTACCTTAAAAAAAAAAATAGATAACAAAGGAACAAAATACCTCCAAAAAACTCTCAACTCCACCAAAGCTAATTCATGGGGCATGGATGAGGAGAAAGTCAAAAACAAAGCAACAGAATAATATAAGGTGATTAAAAAATAAATAACAACAACAAAACAGATTGGCAAGGTACTGAGCAATCTGAAGCAGGATATAACTAAACAGATAATGGACTTAAAAAGCAAAAGAAGGAAAAGAAAATGCTCTAAAGGATATAACTGCATTTATCTTTAAGTGTATAGGATTGATAACCATGTTGCTAAGTTTTTGTTGGATCATTGAACAGAACTGTTTGCAGCCTCACTGTTTGAATGTCCACTTTGTATGCTTTAATTTTGTAACTTGAACAACTATGTCTAAGAAAACAATATGTAATTTATCAACTAGTGATTTCTTATTGTTTATTTTTTTCTGAAATTCTGTATTGTTTCTACCCGTTTTTTCTGGTTTGCCTTTTTCCTCTTTAAATAAAATTTTAAAAAAAGAGTTAGAGACCATGGTTTTTAGTTACCTTAACTTAGAAGGTAGTGGAGATACACACATGTGAGCGTGTGCACACACACACACACAACATGTGTGTGAGCATTAAGATAAATTGAATCATTCTTTTCTCCTATATTTTCAGACAGAATCTTAATTCAGCTATGTCTGGAACTACTGATAATAATATCTGCCAGTTTTCAATTTATTGCTTCTTATCACCAAATCCCACCTCCATTACCTGCTCTGCGAAGATGAATATAGGTCCCTTTCTCCTCTGTCAGCTGGTTCAGTGCTTTTTCAGTGGCTGAGAGGTGGAGACATTGGAGGGGCTGGGTGAGGACATCTGCCATGAGTCCTCTGTGTCCCTGCCCACTACTTTTTACCTTGTTATTTCTAAGGTTGTATTTATAGTAAGAAACTGCAAGGACAAAGAGCAGCATTACCTACTACTCAAGCAGTGGATTTCCCAAGCCCAGGGGATTCCCTCCTGGGATCCCCTGCATTGCTCCAGAGAGACTTGAAGGTGAGAGGAACTGACATTGTATCACCAGGAGTTGGCTCATGTACATAACACACCTTAACTCTTTTTACTTCCCTTTACCCCAAACACGATTCCTTTAATGATTTGTGTGCCATGAGTAATGAAATTCTTTGTCTCTGATGCATGGATGTCTTCTACCAGCACTCATTAAAACAGTAACAGATTAATTTATTAGCTCAAGTAGGGCAATCCCAAATCTCAGACCTTAACCAGCCATCCCCTTAGGGTATGAAATTCTGCAGAACGTGTGGATTCTGGTTCCTGACTAGCCTTCACTGATGCGTTATAGCAGAAGAATCATCTGCCTCATATAACCATACATTTTCCTTAGAATTTTGAAGCCTTTGCCTCTCTTATGCTATGTTAAACTTCCAATAATAAATTTATGACTTCCTACCAATGGCTCTTCCTCTCATTTTCATTCGTTATTGCTCTCCCCTGCTCTTTGTTCTATTGATAGCAACACTTCTCTGTACCCAGTCATTAAACATGCTGTCCCTTTTGAAATGCCCTTCTTTTGTCCTTTCACCAGAGAAAGGCACTTATTAAGGGTGTGTGTGTGTGTGTCCATTCATGCACGTAATAGGTAGAATTATAGCCTGTTAACTACCCACAAAAAATAAAAAACTTAAAATGCAGCACAGATGGGGTAAGGACATGCATAATACCTGATCTTGGCATCAGCTATGTGTTGTTTTGTGCAATCAAGATGGCTTAAATTCACCTCCATTTAGCAATCTTGCAAGGATTTTTAAAAAAATTTCTAAGGTTATACCAGTCTGGCTGGTTTTGAAATTTGGTAGTGTCACTTACTAGCTAGTTTCTACACTGAGTGACAATATCCATATCTACTTCATAGGGCTATGGTAAAGATTGAATGACTTAACCTATATATAATGTTCTTAGCATACTATGTCTACCACATAATTAAATTCACTCAACCTCCCTACACTGCAGAAAGCAAAAGACCTTATCTAAGATGATTTTAAAAATCTGAACATTTTACTCAATTTCATTTAGATGACTCAACAGCTAAGAAAGTCCCTAATCTGTATTCCAGTAAAATTTCATTTGCAAAAAAAAGGAGCAGACAGACATGACCTAAGGGATGCCCTGGCTGACCTCTCAATAGCTTTAGATTCTGGAGTAGAGTGCTGTGGTATAACTTGTGTTGCAAAGTTTTATTTAACTTTGATCTTGAAAAAGGGACTTATTTAAATAGGTACTTGTGTTAGTTATTTTTTTCTCATTGTTGGGAAGAAATATCCAATGCCTAAAATTAAGGAAGGAAAAGTTTATTTATCTCACAGTTTGTGGAGATTTCAGTCCATCCTCAGCTGGCTCCAAGGCAGAATAGCACAGTACAGGGGCAAGAGTTCATGGCAGTGGAAAACAGCAAAAGCCATAAAAACAAAAAGGGGAAGAGCATGAAGAAAAGACTCTTTCTGTACCTTATATTGTACACAAGCCACACCCACTTACTGAGTATGGCACTCCCTCAGTAGGCCACTGAGGCAGTGGATCACGAATTAGTCACAAATTCTAGAAGCCCAACCCCATGACTGCATGAGGCTTTGGGGGGACATCTAGACACAAACCATAACAGGCCTTGTGAAACTGTGCCTTACCTCAGACAAAATCTTTAAGTTTAAATAATTTAAAATCCTCATTCTAACAGCCCTTGTCATATGTTATTATAGATCTTCACTGAATAGTTCTATCTGGCTTTGGACTGTATAGTCATGAGTTATAAATTGTATGCAAACAATAAGGTACAAAAATTCATTAGCTCAGATTTTAAAGAGCGCAGGGCTGAGGATATAGCTCAGTGGCACAGTGCCTGCCTGGCCACATAAGGTTAATTTGATTCCTGGTACAAAAAAAAAAATCTAACAAAGCATGGTGTAATAAATGGAAAAAGGACAATGTGCTAAAGTATTAGCTACACAGTATTATCAAACAATCTGAAATTGTGAATCAGCACAATTTTTAATAATTTAATGTGCTCTGAAAAAATACTGGATAAGTAAAATAAAATTGATGTGAATAATTTTTATTATCAACAAGATAGCATAATTTTAAATGATGACTATTAAGAAGTTTAAAGTTAATGAATTCATTTTCATTTTGGTCAAAGGACTCATCATAATTCTGCAATCATAGGTGCACTATGATTTTGATTACTGTAAATAAATCATTCATATTTTACAGGTTTTATAACACTTTCTAAAGTGCTCAAACATTGACAAGATAATAATAATGGGAATGAAATGTATTGAGCACTATAGAAGCTGAGAGAGTTTGAGAAAGAAAATGTCCATCATATTTTGAATAATTATAAAATAGCTTAGTTTAAGTAATTAATTTTTGACATTGCTGAAGGTAAAATAAATGAGAGAGATGTTTTATTGAAATTGTATACATAGGGCACTTCCCTCATATTTTCTGTAGCTTTTTGGATACTTTTCATTTACATTTCAAAAGGATAGTCCTCCTTGATTTCTTCTCAGGAAGATTTTTTTTTTTTTAAGTGACTACAGGATGATTCAAATCTCCTACTTTTCCAAAAGCTATGTATATGTGAGCTGAGACCTTGGAGTTGGAGCTGGTTTGTGATCACCTCCTCTTAGTCATCCTGGGACTGGTGCGTGTGTGTGCATGTGAGACTGTGTCCTGACAGTGGAGTGCAGGGTGCCCTTCGCTTCACTCACACCCTTGGAGCTGTGGCTGAGGGACATCCCGGCTTCCTAGATGAGAAGTCTGTCCACCCGGAGTGTATGCTGGGCTTTGACTTCTCTATCCTAGTCATTATTCTCAGGGCAAAAGAGCTTCAATACTCTGCTCCATCTCTCTGTGGATCCTTCACTTACATTTTTTGTCCTCATAAATCTTGAATATTTTGTGAGCTCTTTGGTGCTTTTGGTAAAGTATATTTTAGCCAGCATTTTTGGTTATTTTAAGCACAGTGATTCATCTGAATACTTCACTCAAATATTGCCCGAAAACTGATGTCTGCTCTGAGTTGTCCAGGTTTTTCTTTCTTATGATTTTTTATTGTTACATGTTAGTAAGTGTACTCCCTGGGGGAGCTGGCATATTACATAACACATCTTAGTTCTTTTCTTATTTTTAATCACCTTCCCTTCCCCTCTCTTCTTCCCTCCTTCTCTTGGTCCTCTTCCTTTTTGAAAAAGATCCATCTCCCCAGTTCCTCTTATCTTTCATTTTGCTCTTTAATTCTATTTTATGTTTCTCATAAAAGAGAAAATATGTAATATGTAAGCTTGTGTGTCTGATTTATTTCACTTAAGATTATTGTATTAATATGTATTCATTTTCCATGAATGATTGCAGTTTACCAATTTTTATGGCAGAGTAGTATTCCATTGTTCATAAATACCACATTTTCTTGATCCATTCATCTGTCAATGGACACGTAGGCTGCTTCTAAGATTTAGCTGCTATGAGTTGTGCTGCTATAAATATGGGTGTGCATGAATCAGTGTAATAGGATGTCTTTAACTCTTTTGGGAAAATAGCTACAAGAGGAGTAGCTGGATAAATGGATTTTCTTGTTTTACCTTATTCAGAGATCTCAGTAATAATTTGTATAACACTTATGTTAGTTTACCATCCCACCAACAAAAAAGTAGAAGTGTTCCTCACAGCTTCATAAAAAGTTGTTATTATTTTATTCCTTGATGATAGACATTTTTCCGGGGCAAGGTGGAATTCAGTGTTGTTTTAATTCATGTTTGTCTAATGGCCAGAGATATTGAACATTTTTTCATGTATTTATAGGCCATTGGTTCTTTTGAGAAGTTTCTATTCATTTCAGTTGCCCTTAGCATTTTTTTTTTTTTTTGTACCGGGGATTGAACTCATAATCTTGGGCTTGCCAGGTAGGCTTTGTGCCACTGAGTTATAGGCCTAGCACTGCCAGTTGCCCTTTTTTTGAGTAGGTCATCATAGGGAATTTTTTGTACCCATACATGATATATCTTGCTGCTTCTTTTTTTTTTAAATAATTAAGCTTAGTGGTACATTTCAGGTATATATAACAATCACATTCATTATAGATAATTTGTATGTGATGTAACTTGAATCTTCTTTTCCCCATTCCACTCCCCTCACTTCAACTCCTCTTCTGTATTTACAAAGTCTTTATTTACATTTTTTCCCTCATAGTTCCTTTTTTCCTTGTCCCTTTCTTTCTTTTCCTCTGACCCCTCTCTCATTCCCCTTCCCATTTGACCATTTTCTTCCCATTTCTCAATATGTACTATATATTTTTGTCCTTATTTATGGTTTCAGTTTCCCACACCAAAATATAATGCAGCATTTAAACATGTGTGCCTGACTTATTTCACTTAAGAGTATGGTCTCAAGGTACATCCATTGAGCTAGAAATGGCTCAAGGTTATCCTTCTTTATGGCAGAGTAGTACTTTCATTGTATATATAAAAAAAACCCCACATCTTCTTTATCCATTTATTGGTTGATAGACATTTGGGCTCTTTCCAAGATTTAGCTATTATGCAGCATGCCATTATAAACATGGGTGTGTATATATTATTGTGTTATGATGCTTTTAATTCTTTGGAGAAGATATCAAGAAGAGGAATAGTTGGGTCAAAAGAAACTTCTAATCCTAGTTTTTTTTTTTTTTTGAGAAACCTCCATGTTGATTTTCACAGTAGTTGTACCACTCTACACTCCCACCAAAAGTGAAGAGGTGTTCCTTTACCCCTACAGTCCCATCAGCATCTGGTATTGGTTGATTTCTTGATATTAGTCATTCTTTCTGGAGTGAGACGGAATCTCAGTGTTTTAATTTGCATCTTGTGAATGAACAGTGATGCTGAATATATTTTCATATATTCATTTGTTGTTTGAGTTCTTCATCTGAGAATTGTCTTTATTTTAGATGCAAATAATAACTGTAAAGCAGCATTTTTCCATTTCTAATTGCATTTTTTTGTGTCTTTTTTTCCTTTTTATTTTTATTTTTTTGGTAAGACTGGCTAAGGTCTTGTCTATTTTGTTGATTCTTTTAAAGAACTAGGTCTTCAATTCATTGATTCTTTGTATTATTCATTTTAGTCTCAATTTCATTAATTTCTCTTATAATCTTCCTAATGTCCTTCCTTTTGCTATCTTAGGATTTGGACCTTGAGATGCAACATTAGGTTATTTATTTGGGCTCTCTTTATTTATCTGATGTGGGCATTCATAGCTATATACTTTTCCATTAGGACTACTTACTTTCATTGTGTTCCATAGGTTCTGGTATGTGGTACTGTATTTTCATTTGATCCTAGGAACTAATTTCTTCCTTAACTTCTTTTGTGACTTATTAACTGTGCTATTTAAGCTGGGTATGATGGTTTATGCTACCATCCCAATGCTTGGGAGACTAAAGCTGGAGAACTGCTGTGAGTTGAAGGCCAGCCTGGGCTACATAGCAAGTTCAAGGCCAGCCTGAACTACTAGCAAGATCACATCTCAAAAAATAAAAACTAAACAAAACACAACAAGAAAGCAACAAAAAACTCTCCCCCCAAAAACACATAAAAAGTGTGTATTGTTTAATTTTCATGTGTTTGTATAATTCCTATAGTTTCTTTTGCTACTGATTTTTTGTTTCATTGCAGTATGATCTGATAATATACATGGGATAATTTTGATTATTTGGCATTTACTCTAGCATGCTTTGTTGACTAACCTGTGGTCTGTTTTGGAGAAAGTACCATGTGCTGCTGAGAAGAGTGTATTCTGTAGTTGAGTGAAACATTGCTATCTATTAACTCCATTTGTGTGAAGGTTTGATTCAACTAGGAAATTTTTTTTCGGGGTGGGGTGTTTAGCTCAGTGGCATAAGTGCCTGCTTGGCAAACGCAAAGTTATGAGTTCGATCCCTGGTACAAAAAAAAAGGAATTTTTTTTTCTTTTTTCTTTTAAAACAGGGTCTCACTCTCACTCTGTAGTTCAGGCTGTTATCGAACTCACTATGTAGCTCAGGCTGGCACTGAACTCAAGGCAATCTTTCTGCCTCAGTCTCCCAAGTGTGTGCCACCACACCTGGTTTAACTGCGATATTTCTTTGTTGATTTTTTTGTCTAGTTGATCTATTTGTGACAGTAGGGTACTGAGAAACCTCAATATAATTTTGTTCGTGTTTATTTGATCTTTTTATGTCCAGTAGTGTTTGTGAAGATTAAAACAAGAAAACATTAAAAGAAAAAAAGGAAAATCACCCAGTGCTCCAAAAACAGTGAAAAAGAAAGAAAACAAAAAAGAAAAAGAAAAAAATGAGTAAAAAAATATGTTCTGTATATTTCAACAAGGGGCTTCTTACCAAGAGCTATAGTTTTAGAGTCCATAAAGTCATGGTTTTCTCTGCCTGTATTTATAGCCAGTGGGTTTGTGAAATTCTGTACTGATCTATAGGTCCTCCATGCATTACTTGAAGCTACAGTAACTGTCCAAGCCAACATGTGTCCTTACTCATGTTGGAAGATGAGAAAAACAATCAGACCTTCTATCTATGCCAGATATAGGCAGCGGGGAAGTGTTCAAGCAGTTGCGGTACTTTATGCCAGCACTTTTGGATCCAACCACTTCTGAGAGCCACACAAGTCAGACCATGGAAGGCTGGACACTGTGTCCCTGCTGATCTGAGTCATGCAGTTTTTCGGGTGATCTATGTCTGGTCTATCCCCTCTCCACGACTGTCTCCTGTGGGTCTTTCACCCAGTCACTATGGAAGGGTAACATTAGAAACCTTGAAGTTATTAGTTGGCCTGAGACCCAGTATTAAATAGTTCCTTCCTAAAATGGCATCTAGCTAAACTCTCTGCAACATGGCAGGTATAGTACTGGATTTCTTCTCCAACTGTTGCTTGCTGTGTGAAAGGAATCACTTTTGGAGTAAATCCCCATGCTGTTATTGCAGTTTACAATCACTATGGGCTCTCCTTGGGGCTAGCTCTGCTGGCCCAGTTGACTGATTTTCCCCAGAGCTCCTAACCCTGGGGTTTACTTTGTGTCTGCAAGACAGGCTGTCCTCCTTGGGAACTGGGTTATGCTTCCAGACTGATTTGTTTTTTCCCATGCATTGGAGACCATTTATCCAACTTCTCTGTAGCCTTTACTTTTCCTTTTATTTTCTTCAAGACCCCTAGAGAGCTGGTTCTCCCCCCCACCCCATTTTTATTTTTCAGGTGTCTGGATACTGGGTCTTGAAGAGGCTGAATTTTACTGCTGATTGCTGCTCTGCCATGAGAGGGATTGATCCTTCTCATGTTTTTTAAAAATCTACTCATTTTAGGCAATCATAAGTATCTCCTTAAGTATCTTTGATAAAAATATTGTATTTATCCTATGAAAATACCGTTATTTTTCAGCCTCACTGATTTGGTATAACTTAAGAAAAGCTCATTTAAATTAGTGAACATGATTAAATAGTTTTAAATAAATTCAAGTATGTTTCTTGCACATGCTTAACAACAGTAATGGTCTTTAGGGAACTTGTGCAGGTAAGAATGATTTGTAATCTCATAATTACGTGAACGAATGACTTTCCTGAAAGTACTTGAGGGTGCTTGAAAAGTTTACTGTTGGCATAAGATAAAAGATTTTGATTTTAAGAAATTGGTAAGTAAGTCAGTGGCACAGTCGGAGAGGAGCATAAGCCACTATTATGTGGCACGGGGCTAGGTCATAGTTCTTAATAGTCGCTCCACATTAGAATCTCCTGCTCTGGCTGGGTTTACATCTCAAGATGTCATGCAGGGAATATTGTCTGGGCATTTTTGAACTTTGGAGTTCTTCATGTATTCCTAATGGGATGCAGTGATTGAGAATCTGTAAGAGTTCTGTGGTTGAAGTAGTAGGTGGAAGCTCTATAGCATTTTGGGATCTGGCTGGGACTGATATCTAGAGATGTCATCATTGTTGGATAGGGCTACAAGAAAGATAAATGATACTCAACCAACGGGACCTAAACAATCATCTACAATTTTGTAATGACTATATATTTTTTTTCCTGTGACTATTCCTTATTCTTTTTCTTTTGTTGTTCCTTATTCTTTATTTAACACAGAGCAACTAATTTCCCCACAATCCAAATATTGATAAAAATGCTACTATATTTGAAGATCTGTGGTAATATTGCTGGGAAAAAGAAAAAAAGACGATTCTGTTAATATACTTCGGTTGCAAATGGCTCATATGGCTGTTTCAATAAGATCAAAAGAGAAGAGCAGGCAGCCTGAGTTAATGGGGTCCTGCCTGCTGGCTGGGTCTCTGGTAGTTATAAGGACCATCTGCAGTGTCGCCATATATTTTGGAGCCATGTATACATAGATGGGATGACTCACAACCTTAATTTGAAGCAATAAAGTACAGTATTTACTGTAACAATAAACTTAAGCTGTAAACAATAAGTTACCTGGCCTAAGTTACCCAGCGGTCGTGCTGCTGGAGTGCTCTTTACTTCCGGATCAGGTCTGACTTCCCCACTTTACACTCATGCTTTCTGTCCCTCTCCTAATTTGCTTCCACCTCCATGTGCAACCTCATGAATTAGTCTTGTTCTGTGTTTCAGAATTTGTGCTACTATAAACCCACCATCCATTACCTTAGAGGTGATTCACCTCAAAGACCAAATCTACATATTTACATTCATGGGAAGGTAGTACAGTGAAGTGCTGAGTGCTGCAGGAGATACAAAAATACACACCAGTATGTGTCCTGAAGGAACATTCTCTCCCTTCCTTTGCTTTATGCTCTGTTAATGTATAAGATGTTAGTGTCCTTACTGTTTTGCTCAATGCCTTATTGATTATAAAGTTTCTGAGATACAGGAATTCTCTGCTGGATTAACTCACTTCCCTTGTCCTTCTCTGTAGCTTTGCTACTGAGTTTCTGACATAGAATCAGACAAATAAGTAGGTCAGCTTTTGCCAAATTTATTACCCAGTGTTCTTTCTTCTGTGAAATTCTCACATAGCACAGCTGTTCTTATTGCTGTACAGAGACAGCTCTTTGAACAACTTCCTAATATCATTGTGCCAGCTACCGCAAAGCCAGAATACCTTTCGTTCTGTAAAATTTACTCCTTCTTGTTTTTGAGCTCAATTTATATTATAGATTTATAAAGATACATAACTTTAAATAAAATGTTTTTGACATTTAGCTGAGTTCTTAATTTCAAGTAGAATATTTTTACCATGGAAAAACATGACGCCAGGCATGGTGGCACACTCCTGCAATCCCCACACATGGGAGGGTGAAGCAGGAGGATCACAGGGAATTTGAGACCAGCCTGGGCTACACAGTGAGTTCAAGTCCAACCTAAAATACATAGCGAGACACTGCCACAAAACAAAACAAAACAAAACAAACTGGCTATAGAACTTTTCTGAGTAGAATCTATTCAGAAAAATAGATATTAAACCATCTGGCAAGTTTTAAAATGTGAGAATAGGCAGAGGATTTAGCTCAGCAGCATAAGCGCCTGCCTGGCAAGTGCAAGGTCTGAGTGCAATCCCCAGTACCAGGAAAAAACAAACAAATGTGAGAATAATGAATACATTGAGCACACTATCACAATCTGAACAGAATGCCATTAAGTCATCATTTGCCTGCTCAAAAAGTTTGTTACTTTTCAGGCACAAACCGCTTATGTAAATAAAATAGCTAAAATTTAATTGTTTATTATGCACAAAGAAATGTCTTCAAATGGACCTTCTGCCTGGCAAAGATCCAGGGCACTACATTTGTTTCCTAAGCTTCCATGGTTTTGCATCTCATGAGCCCAGAGGAAGTAATTACTCAGAGTGAAGGGCATGAGAGGCATGTGTAAGGTCTTGTCATGATGCAAGTACTTCCAACAACCCATGCTGCAATTTTTCAGGGTTTACACGATGCCAGAATGGCTCATGCCCAGAAGATAAGAAACAAACATGGTGCTTTTGTAGGTCTTAAGAGGTCAGAAGCTTCAGTGAAAGAATTGGTGCATTTTTAGAAGTCTATATAAGTTTCTGAGATTGAGAGGGAGAAAATACCAAAAGTAGCATTTAAATTTTTCATGGGATTTAAAAAATTCCAGCTACAAAATAAAGTATAATGAATATATTACTTGGTGATTTATAACTGAGTCACAATAAAATGACTGTTTTATTGAATATTTCTTTCTTAGTAAGAGTTAAGGTATCAATAATCTGGAGTCATATACAGAGAGTATGAAAAGATATTTTTTTTGGATTCACCAAACATCTATGAAATGCCTGTTATGAATCCAGCATAGGGAGGTACTCTCTAACTTCTCCCTTATATTTGTTACTGTTTCTCATTCTCTTCTTAGATGGGAATTAAGATCTAAAGAGCATTTTCATTGGATTTTCAAAATTCATTTATTTGCAAATACACTGAAAAAATCCTCTTTGGGATCCAGAATTTTAATCCTAGTGATGTTTATTGTTACAATTTTTGAAAAACAATGTGTAATGAACCTTACAAAGTTTTTTAAAAAAACTGTGGTAAAATATACATAACATTATTTACCATTAGTGACACCATGTTGTGTTTACTAATAACTAGTTTCCGGAGATTTTCATTATCCCAAAAGAAAACATCTTACTCAGCAAGCAATCACTTTCCATTCCCCTTCTTTTTACTCTCTAACCATCGTTAACCTGCTTTCTGGATAGATTTACACATTTTGGATATTTTGTATACAAGGAATCATACATGTGACCTTTTATGTCTTGCTTCTTTCACTCAGCATAATATGTTCGAGGCTCATCCATTGTAGCATGAATTCTTCATTTCTCTTTATGGCCAAATAAACTCCATTATATTTACTTATCCATTCATCCTATGGATATCTGGGTTGTTTCCACCTTTTAGCTCTCGTTCCTAGTGCTACTATGATTAGATCTATACAGTTTGTGTTTGTGTTCTTTTTGGTATACAACCAGGAGCGGAATTGCTGGGTCATATGGTAATTTTATGCATAACTTACTGAGTTACTGCCAAACTAGTCACTACAGCAGCTATACCATTTTACATTCCTCCCAGCAATTGAAAGTTCCAATATCTCCACATTCTCTTCATAACTTGTTTTCTGTTTTTAACGTTTTACCATTTCAGTGCATGTGGTGTCTCATTATTGTGTTGATTTGCATAGACTGATGTTGAGCATCTTTCATATACTTATAGGCTATTTGTATATCTTCTTTGAAGAAATGTCTAAGTCTTTTGTTCATTTTAAAATTGTTGAACATAGGAATTCCTTTCATATTTCAGATACTAGTCCCTTATCAGATATATGATGCAAATATTTTCTTCCAGTGTGTGAGTTATCTTTTCACTTTCATGATACTGCCCTTTGATACACAGACTTTTAATTGTGATAAAGTCAAATTTATTTTTTTCTTTTGTTCCTTGTGCCATATATAAGAAACTATTGCTAACTCTAAGGTCATGAAGATTTAGGCTTGTTTTCCTAGTGTTATGTTTTACATCTAGATGTCTTTCCAAAGCCTCATATGATCATAGGTGGGGCTATGGGGAAGTGATTGGATCATGTGTGTGACAGTGGATTAGTCCACTGATGGGTTTATAGCTGAGTGTGATGTTGGGAGGTGAAGCCTGGTAGGAAGAGGTGGGTCACTGTGGGTGTGATCTGGATGGTATATGTCCCTCCTTCTCTGTTGATCTCTGCCTTGCTTCCTGCCTGCCTTGCCATGAACTGTTTTTCCTCTGCGATGCCCCTCTACCATGCCACCTTGTCTTGGGATCCAGTTGACTATGGGCTGAAACCACTACAAACTGAGCTAAAATAAACCCCTCCTTCTTTAATTTGTGTCAGGCATTTTGCCCCAGAAATGGGAAAGAAAATAAGGCAGATTTTGGCATCTGAGAAGTAGGATTATTTCTGTGACATTACCTGGCCATTTGGCTCAGGAGCCTTTAGAATTGGCTTTCAGGTAGACTTTGGAAAGATGTGGAGATGTAGCTGGAAAAGCAGCCCTTGAATACTGGGAGCCAAGCTTGATAGAAGATTTTGTTGTGAACTCAGAAGACTAGAATACTGATACAAATGCAGCTGATAAAGACAAGGCTCAGGAGATGTCAGTTGGGAAGAAGCATGTACTCTGTTGGCAGTTGAACTACTGGCCAAGTGTGTATTCTCTGGTGGAAAAAGTGTCTCCATTTTGTTCTTGACCTGAGACTGGGGGAGCCTGAGATTAAGGGGAATGGACAAATTAAAGTTGTGGAAGAAATCTGAAGGGTGTCTAATGTTGAGGCAGTGGCATGGCTACTGTTGGGGGCTTTTAGCAAGTTGTATCCTGAGAATCAGAAGAATGATTTAAGAGGTTGCCAGAAAGGAAACTTCTGGTAGTTATGGCCTAGCAGCCCTAGGGAATTTGTTCGTTGGGATTTGGTTCACAGTGCTCAGCAATCAGATACTTCACATTACAGCCAAGACAGAAGGAAACCTGGCTACTGCTAAAGTTTGCAGCAGACCATGGCATCACTATAGGTGTGGGTTTCAGGCATATGCAAAATGCATGAGTTGTGGGGTCAGGAAGGCTTCCACTTTGACAAAGGCCTTGAAAGTCAGGCAGTGTGATCCTGAGAAGCAGTTTGTGAAGCTGTGAGCCTGAAGCTGAAAGTGCAGTGGAGACCCGAGAAGGTTGAAGCCAAGAACATGGATCCTCTGAGGAGTTTCAAGGAGTTAGCAAAGTCAGCCTAAGAGAAGTTGTGAGAGGTGCAAATACTGGCAGTGCCAGTGCCTTTAGAGTTCATATCTTGCCATAAATTGCCATGAGTGCTGGACATGGAACCGTGGGATTTAATATTTGCCCTGCTAGATTTTGGTCTTGCTTTGTTCCTATTTTTTCCTACCTTATTTCTATCTTTTGGAACAGGAACTTTTATTTCATGGTCATGTTGGAAATGTTTAATTTATGATTCAATCTTACAGCTGTTTGCCTTAAATCTTGAGTTTGTACTTGGACTTTTAGTCGAAACTGTTGTGACTTTGGCAACTATTAGAGATGGATTAATTGCATTTTGGATAAAGAGATGTGTGAAGTCTTTTGGGGGCTGGGGCAATGTTATAGTTTATATTTAGATGTCTCTCCAAAGCCTCATGTGTTCATAGGTGGGAGTTTGGGG
This sequence comes from Hydrochoerus hydrochaeris, assembly GCA_004027455.1. Taxonomy (NCBI): domain Eukaryota; kingdom Metazoa; phylum Chordata; class Mammalia; order Rodentia; family Hydrochaeridae; genus Hydrochoerus; species Hydrochoerus hydrochaeris. The sequence goes on from PVLA01001484.1 coordinate 124,193, forward strand.
GTGACTGGATCATGTGTGTGTGATAGTGGATTAGTCCACTGGTGGGTTTATAGCTGGGAGTGATGTTGGGAGGTGAAGCCTGGTGGGAAGAGGGGGGTCACTGTGGGTGTGACCTGGACTGTTACACATTTCCTCCTTCTCCCTTGATCTCAGCCCTGCTTCCTGCTTGCCTTGCCATGAACAGTTTCTCCTCTGCAATGCCCCTCTACCCTGCTGCCCTGTCTTGGAGCCAGCTAACTATGGGCTGAAATCTCTACAAACTGTGAGCTAAAATAAGCCTCTCTTTATCTTGTACTTGTTAGACATTTTGTGCCAGCAATGAGAAGGTATCTAAGAGTTTTATGGTTTTAGCTTATATTTATGTCTTTCATCTATTTTGAGTTAATCTCTTTACATGGTATGAATTAAAGGTTCAACTATATTCTTTCACACATGAATTATCTAGTTTCAGGACCAACCGTTGAAGAAACTGGTCTTACCCCATTAAACTGTCCTGTATAGTTATTAAAAACCAAATGCTCATAGAATATTAACTAGAGTTCACTCTGGAATTTATTCTATTGGTTTGTGTGTTTTTATACTAATACCATGCTGGCTTGATTAATGTAACTTTGTAAGAAATTCTGAAATTAAAAAGTGAGTCCTCCAACTTTTGTTTTTATTCAGCATTGTTTTGGTCCTTTTGGGCCCCTTCCAATTCTGTATGAATTTTAGGAGCAGTTTTCCCACTTCTGGAAAAAAGCCTTAGGGATGTTGGTGGGACTACTATGAATGATAAAGAGTTTTAAGTCATCTACCTGTGAATATGAGAGGTCTTCCATTTATTTAGGTGTTTTTCATTATACAAACAAGTCTTGCATCTTAAACCTACTCCAATGTTTTACTTTCTTGTTATTGTAAGTGGAGTTATTTTCTTCTTTCTTGGATTTTTGTTAGTGTATAGAAATACAATTATTTTTTGTGTGTCAAATCTTGCATCCTATAACATCACCTGAAGCTTTAAGTTAGCTGTAACTATGTCTTTAAAATTCTTTAGGATTTTCAATATATGAGATTATATTGTCTGCTAAGCGTTTTAGTTCTTCCTAATTAGAATTAGAATTCTTCTTTTTCTTGCCTTAATTTTTCTGGCTAGATATTCTACTTCAGTGCTAACCAGCACTAGGGAAAGAAGGCAATTTCCTGATCTTGAGGGGAAAGCTTTCAGTTTCACTACTATGTTAGCTAGGATGTTCATGAATGTCTTTTATCAGGTTAAGGAAATTTTCTTCTAATTTGCTGAGGATTTTTTTCCCTTTCCTATATGAAAAGATTTTAAGTGTTTTCTCTGTTGAAATATTTCTGCTCCTTAATTCTATTAACTGTAGTGTGTGATTAATTTTTGTATGTTGAATTATCCCTGTATTTTGGTGATCTCACTTGGTTGTCCTTTTAATATGCTGCTGGATTTGACTTGCTAGTATTGTGAGTTTTTTGCATATTGTAAGTGATATTAATCTGTGGTTTTCTTTGATATCCTTGTCTGGCTTTGGTATGCAGGTAATGCTGGTCCTACGCAATGATTTCCAAATGTTTGCTCTTCTTTCATTTTTTGAGGACTAGTGTTTGTTTGGTACAGTTGATCAGTGGATCTAATCCTGGACTTTGTTATATCTCTGATTACTGATTCAACTTATTTTTATAGGTCTGTTCATATTTTTATTTCTTCTTGAGTCAGGTTTGGTAATTTGTATGTTTCTAGGAATTTGTCTATTTCATCTAAGTTATATAACTTGTTGGCAGTAATGTTTATTTTTAATTAACAGACTTTATAATATATAATGTGATGCAAGATATCTAATATTTGTAAAATTTGAAATGTATATTGTTTTACTGTGTTTACTTTTCTAAAGCAAAGTGTATATAAAACAATGTAAGATATTTAAACAGAAATTTCCCCAAACACTAAGGAAGCTAAATTTTCTGATGGGGTTATAAATTTTATCAGTAAAGGGCATAAATACTCTAAAATTTTCATTTTACTAAAATATAAATGATTTCTTGATTAAAAAAAACCTCTCTTTTTCTACCTAGGGGTAGGAATGTAAGAGTGAACTTTCCCAAGCCAGACTATCCACATGTGAGCTGATCTGTTGGCTGTTAATCTCTGTTCCCCAGTTTTATTAACTGTAAGATAAAGGGAATAATAGTAGAATCTATCTCAGAAGTTGTTGTGAGAATTAAGTGCATCAATGCATTCAAAAACTTGGTTCCTGTTCACAGTAAACCTTCAATAATTATTAGCAAATGTTACTTTTATAAAGTGGTCATTAGTTGTGGGGTTAAAATAAAGGCCACCAGGACACTCAGTGCATAGTAGTAAATGCCAAAGCAGCAATGTGAATATAAGAAAAAGCCGCATTTATCTTGAGATTTAAAAAATCTTGACTAGAAAAGAAATGAAAATCTTGGCAAAAGCCCTATCACTTGAAAAGAAATGGGCTTCTTGAGAGCAAGAGCTATTGCCTGTTACAACCTGCACGAGAGAAGCCCTTTACAGAGGAGAACATCCCATAAAGCAAAGTAATCCTTGGAGAGGACAATCGTTCCTTTACTTTAACAGGAGTCTGTTTTCCACTATGGGTCACAGTGCATTGCAGTGGATAATGAATGTTCCAAGGAAATATCACAGATTTCAGTCCCTAAAGGAGGTGACAATGTATTGAAGATTCTATTACTGAACTTTTTCATTTCTTTTTTTTTTATTTTTGGTAGGGGAACTGAACTCACTACCTCACACTTGCTAGGCAGGCCCTGTGCCACTGAGCTATATACGCTGCCCCTTATTTCATTTCTTACACCTTTTCCTCTTACTTCAGCACAGCTGATCTCTCCTTGTCAGGAAGTAACTAAATTCATATTCCTAATATAACAACCACGTGAAATATTAAGACATGATAAATCACTACAACCATTCTTTTCTTAGTGACCATACCCAGAACTATAGGGTTTGTTTTGGGAACAGAAGTACTCACTCTCTTGGGCTCCAAAGTAGAAACATCTCATGTGCATTTAAAATCATTTCATTTAAAAAAAGATTTCTGAGACTAGGCATATAGCACAGCAGCACAGCACCTGCCTGGCAAATGCAAGGTTCTGAGTTTGATTCTCAGTACCTACCCCCTCCCAAAAGATTTTTTAATTTCTAAAGAAAGCAACTAAAATCAAGGCTAACCTAATACAAAATATTAACACATTCAGCATAACACTGTATTTTAAAAGATGGCAATTTAGTTTATACTCATTATATAATTAAGATATAAGTTAATGAACTACACTGTAAAGGATTTTTCACAAAAATGTTAATGCCCAGTGCATGTTTTGAAAAAATTTGACAATTCACTGAAGAGTATTAACATTCACATATGTAATCAGTGTTTACAAGTATACAAAACTCTGGGTAACAAACACTTTAAACTTATTTTTCAAACAAGTAGCCCATCCCCCCAACAGTGTTTGATTATAAAGAAGTACAATGGGTTCCCTATTGGAAACCATAAAAAACAGGCAGAGGAGGCAAACAGACTTGAGACCATAAACAACTACCCAAACAATTTTGTCAACAGTTAAGAGATAAAAAATCAAAACAGCTTTTGTAATATAAAAGCAAACAAATTCATATAGTTAGGTGAATTTTACAGAATATATGATATATATTTTCTCTAAATAAATTTGCATACTTTACACTTAATGTAAAATATCATGTTTCACCATGTTAGTTGAAGAACAGCATACATGAAGTTCTTGGTTACTCTAGATGCAATGAAATGAATATTGAAATAGGCCCCAAAGATCATACCAAGTCTATATTTGGTCACTATTGTTTTAATGCTTTAGTGTTTCTCTTTATTCATTGGACTAAGCCAATATTAGAAATAAAATCCAAAACCAAAGTAAATGCAATGTAGCCTTCCTGGAAAATGGTGTATCTTTACTATTATTAAAATATTGATTATGATTAAACAGAAATTACAGCAACCCATGTGTAGTAAACTTACAGAGCAGTATTTTAACAGTTTTATATGATGTGTTTGCACTATAATAAAATAAATCTGGGTAGTGGAAATAAAATGTGCTTGACTATGAATAAAAGACATTCCTATTTAGCACTGGTTTATGTTTTGACCAGTGGATTTGTCCTCATATTTTACATCAGAAACATGTTCACAATTCACCAGCTATAGTCTTGATTTACTAAGGAATGGAAGTATTTGATCCTGGTCCATCTACTCCTTCTTTCCTTGGCTTAACATCTTCACGTTGAGATGAGGCACTTTGTGCCCAGGAATGTGGGATTGCACATTTGCTAAAATTTTCCACTGATAATAAAACACTCGTACTAAGTTAATAAAGGATGAGGGTATCTTCGTTTAGAAAACAATGTATAGAAATGTAAAATTATAATTTTACAGTCACAACACAAGTTCCAGCTCTTCCTAGGCACAGTGGAGCAACCTAAAGGAAACAGAGAAATATGTGTTGGATTTGGGTTAAAATGTCAACAATACTAAACTTGTTGGTAAAATATTGAGATTCTCTGTATTTGTTGACAAGGACCTGCTCCTCTTACCTACTACCCCAGCCCTGTTGCTGGCCTGGTTCCTGTCCAAGCCCTACTCTTGATGTCAAAGTTTTGTAGACTAAGTTGTTTTGTATTATAAAGTACTAACTTCTCTTTAAAAGTGATTTTTTAATGACTCAGGAACTACTTTACATGAAACAAAACTTTTAAGCCAAAATGCTCTATAATATGAATGTTTTAAAAAGCTTAAAGTAATTTTGTGATTAATATGTAGAAACAATCAAGTATTATGTAGAGGGGGCATCTAATAGCCATGGCATCTCAGAGAGTACAGAAAGTACTTCCTGCCTAGAGATCTCAAATAAATCCTCCACATGCATAGCTGAAAACACAAACCCATTCTACTGCTTTTCAGCAAAGCAAATACCACTCATCCAACTCTCTAGGAGTGGAAACAAACCCAGTGAATGTGCTCTGACTGTGAGATGAGGTGACAGGTGCTAGAGACATGAATGTCAATTTATGGGTAAGAAACAAGACTTAAAATTTATACTTACTGTCTTTTAAAAAATATATCCCAGGAGGGGCTTGGGATATAGCTCAGTTGCACAAGCGCCTGCCTGGTGAGCTTGAGGTTGTGAATTCAATCCCCAGTACCAAAAAAACCCCCAAAACAACAACAACAACAACAACAACAGCAACAACAACAACAAACCTTTCTATCCCAGGAATCAGACACTTCATGGTTGAAATGTGTGGACTAGAATAGTTTTTGAAGAAGTACTCTGAACACAGTTAAGAATTTATGCATTTGATCTGAGAAAGTTATAGGTTGGGAATGGACATGAGTAATGTAAAATACTAAGAAAGTAGGCTTTATTCTTATGAATATTATGGTATAAAACAAAGAGTTTTATTAAACTCACAATCAGTTTAACCCAAATCCTAATCAATTTGACCCAATCCCTAATCCTTCACCAAAGAGTGAATTTTAAGAACGGATCAGGCTTCGCCTGTATAAGAATTGTGAATTGTTTCCCACTGGAATGAGCTGTCCTGATCACTTTTACATGTCCATGAAAAATCACGTTAGTGATTTAAAAACTATATCTACTTATTCAGTTTGTAATTAGCAGCTTTTCTCAAAGTACCCAAGTCTCTACACTGTGAATAGGCATTATGAAAACAAGCTAGAGAATTTATTAAATACAATGCATTCACACCTATGGTCAAGGCTGGTAGATGGACGTGGGCAATAGCTCAAGAATTTGTAATCTCATTTCAGCCCCATATGAACCCTCTCTTGTCCATGAACATTGAAAGGAAAACATTTATTTTTCAGATACTATTGTTAAAAGTAAATTCTTTAAAATAGTATTTAGAGGTGACATGTAAAAAAATAGCTGTACAGTCAAAGATTACTGATTTTGATATTGAGTAATATAGCATGAAGTATTAATTATCCTTAATAATAAGTCTTAAATACTGGCCAATAGAGGTTTTATAACTGGCCTAACCACTTAAATCTCAGAAAAAGAGATTCTTCTGCTTCTTTCTGGGTTTCTTGACTGTCATTCACACTTATGTCTGCCATAGTGGGAGGCTGATGGTAATCATGTAATTTCCAAGGAAATCCTTTAGCTTTAATTCGAGTCCTCAGTCTTATGCCTCACACTCTCTACCCAGTGATGCCACTTAAGAAACAAGATTAACATCACCAAATCTAAGTCCTTTTTTTCTATCCTTCTCTTCACTTAAAAACTCTTTGCACCTTTCCATACCCATACTCTCATCTTTTCTTCAAGCATCAGAGTAAGTCTGACCAGGTAAGGCTGATGACCAATCTTTCATTTCAATTCTGTTTCCCTGTCTTCTTTCAGGAAGATTCTCTTTGGTTTTGTTTGTTTTTTCTAGCATCTGGAATCTTCCTCTACCCTCTTATCTGTCTGTGGGAAAAAATAAATCCTATGGTCAAAATGTAATTCTATCCTTTATTTGCTACATGATATTGGGTTAGCTATGCTATTTAGAACTCTCTGGGTCTTAGATTCCTCATTTTGTACAGTGAGAGAAATAAACATACTTAACCTTATGGGGTTGTGTGAAGACAAAGTAAATTCTTAAGTGTAAAGTGCTTAGAACAGATCCTGGAACATAAAATGTGAATAATATCAACTATCACCATCATCTTAAAATTGAATGCCAATACCCACATTATATTCTTCTCTTTTTAAACTGTGTAATACCTTCTGTTTCTGTATTTTTACAGGGACCTACTGCTTGGTGAATGACAAATGGTTTTCATTCTTCCTTCCACTGTTGAAATACCCTCTTCTCCTTGTAAAAAGTCCATTATGTTGACTTCTGTGAACTGCTCTGATCACCCTTGTGCTGTTTTCTTTAAAGGCTACATTCAGTCCAAGAAGTATGAGTACAGAGCGGCTGACAGAATGCAGCAGGCCCTAGAATGCATCTGTACCTAACGGTTCAAGCCTTGCAACCGAGACAGTCTTGTAATACAAGCTTTCCTTTTATCCAGCTTTTACTTTCCTGAGCCTGAACCAACTCACCCTGAAACCAACTTGCTTGGGTGAAATCTCTGCTGGTTTATTCTTACCAAATTCTCTAGCTTGAATTTCAAATGTCTCCATTTGGACCCTACCTTTTCCCTCTGAGAAGGACTCTTCTTAATGCGTTAGAGCCAGCCATACTTCAACATGTCTTGCATTTTTGTTTCTGCAACATTTTCTTCGATGTTTTCTTACACAACTTCTCTCTTCCCCCTCTTTTTGAATTGGTTTAGTTTAAATCCTACTTCTTTTTCATTGAAGCTTTCCCCACAAGCACTTTCTTCTTTCTCTTTGAAGAGACACTACCAATCACTTTATCTTGTAGGTTCTCCCTCTGCACAAACATACCTCACCTAGTAAGTTCTGTGGCAGCAGGAATTTCCCTAAGTTTTGGTTTCTTAAAAATACGTAATATTGTTCTTTCTATGAAAGAAAACCTTGGCTCAGTTAAATATTCACTGAGTGTCTTTTAAGTATCAGATACTGACTTAGGTATTATAAGCACAAAATTTCTCATTCTGGTCCTGGCAGTGATAGAAGCAAAGACCTCTAAAGCTCATCTGTACAACTGTTAGGCCATTCCAGAAATAAATTTGCCAGTCAAGTTTCTTACTTGTTGATGTAAATCAGAGATACCATCTTCATTAGGTTATGATCAGAAATTTTATATGTTCTCAAATATCAGTGTCCTTAGTATTTAAAAATTATTGCTCACACATTATACATAGTAAATTGTTCAAGCTTTTCTAACTTTGATGCTTCTTTTCCACAATCTCCTATCTCTTTGTTATAGCCTTCCTATGATGGTATCAGTTCTATCAATGCGGGAACATTTTACCAAGCAAATGGTGGCAGATCAATTGTTGATTTCTGTAAATATTAACCTATACTGCAAAGGCAATTTTGGACTTTAATTTCATTATGAAAATTAAATACTGTTTCTTGTTTTCTCATATTTAGTCAGGGGATGACTTTATCATATTTATGTGGTACAGTCAATACTCGATAAAATGGAGAGGCTCTTCTTTACAAAAAGTTATTTTCACAAAAAGAAAGTAAGTATGGTAGTCAAAAATGAAATAGCATACCTGGGTCCACTCGTTTGTCTGGGGATCATAAGCTTCCACTGTGTTAAGGTAAGTCTGTCCATCATACCCTCCGACGGCATACAATTTATCACCTAGTAAGCAGACCCCCACTGCGTCTCTGCTGATGCTCATTGACGCCACTGCGGTCCACATATCTGTTTTGGGATCATATCTGAAAGAGAAATTTCAGAACTAGAACTGATATTGTCCTTGTAATATTTTATGTAAAAACAGTTTTTTTTTTCCTTCAAGCTTCTTTTATTATCTGCTATCTGAATAAAATACATTTGAATATATTTGAGAAAAAGACAAATATTTTCCTAAAAACTTTTAATTTACTATATTATACTTTCATTTAGCAAATGTACAACACTGAAGTTAAAGGAAATGTAAATACTAGGAACTGCTTCAAGGCTTTAGATTGTCTTTTGAGAATGTAGGGGAATTAAATTAAGTTCTATATAGATGATGTACAACCTCAATTACTGTAGCTGTCCATTCTTGGACTTTTGTGTTCTTTTATGAGGTATCTTATGTAAAACTCCCCAAAGTTGTCTAAGAACAGATATTTCATGCTAAGATGACTGGTGTTGCTTCTGATGTCTCTTTTGGTACCAGCTTTTCCCTGGATGCAGTAGTATAGCAGCACATAACTTATAAGACAAAGTGTACAAAGACTTCCATATTTCTATCCTGAATTAACATGTAAAAAAGATAGTCTGAATTGTTTTTTCCCCAATGCAGGTGAAATGCAGGTGTAATTTGGCTTTTTTCTCAGAAAACAATGACCAAATCTGCTTATTATTCCACAGGGAATGCTTGTTATCGACAAACCTTGGTTTTTCTTTTTTATAAGTTCAGGATTAAGTTTTTATTAGATTTTCTTTGTATCTTTGCATCATTTACAACTTATTAAATAAGTCATGCTAATCTTAAAGAAATTCAGTATGTTGAATTTTCTGATTAATTTCTATTCCTCTTTGAAATACAAAATCCTTAATGATGTCTCAAGACTACGGTCTGCCCTCACCCGCTTCACCTCCTTTCCTGTGCCTCTCTCCATCACTTTTTGTTCTCTGGCCACAATGGCTGTCTTTCAGTTTCCTGGATAAGCCATATTGTTGTCTGCATTGAAATATCATATGTACTTCTACTGATTACACCTCCAACACACATTAGAATTCTCTCCATTCCTTGAATTAGACTGAATGATTCGACAGGAGTAACCTGACCTACCAACCGAATTGCCCACAGTGGTTAGGCTCTCTACCAGGCCCCAAAATTGAGTTTCCTGTGGTCAGTATGGATGATCTGGTCAAACTTTTAAGACTTACATTCAGTTTATTTCACTATTTTACATTATTTCACTTTATATCAAAATGGTTCAGATATGTCTCTACCCTTTTTGCTACTTACTCAGGTTTCCAACCCTGAATTTGTTCTGAAATTCATCAAGGCCCTTTTATTAGGTGCAGTGTCCAGTACAAAATAGGTATACAGTAAATATTTGCCTTAGGGTTCAATTAATAAATTAGGCACTTGAGTCTAAGGGAAAGTAGGGAGTTGGAAACAAGCCAGTTGGGAGACAGGGAGAGCCACCAACTCAATGCTTACAGGGCCTCTATAGAACCAGTATGCATGTGATGGGCGCTCAGTAAAGAGTTCTCATTTGTCTCCAAGATTAGAGACTTATATTCATTTGTTGTGTTGCTTCTGTTTTCCTCAACAGGAAATTACCTCTCCACACAGTCTGAGAGTCTGGAAGTCAAGTTGGATGCGGGAGCATCATGTCCTCCAATAGCATACAGTAGTCCGTTCCAAGTTGTAACCCCAACACCGCCTCTCCTTTTGGACATCTGTGCACACAGTGTCCATTTATTAGTATGAGGATCAAAGCACTCTACTGATTTGAGACAAGAACTTCCATCACGACCACCAACAGCATAAAGTCTACAAACAGAACAAATAGAATGGTAAGAAACAGTGCTATTATTAGGCTTAAGGCAGAGAGTATTGTTAGGATGTTTCACTGAATGTTAGATACCAGTGATCACATGGCATGCTGGCAATGTATGTGCCATTAAGAAAGATGTGCTACTAATTATATCTCACTAGCTATATGATGTGCTACAATTAGAGATGCTAAAATATGTCTTAGAATAGATAAAATACACACTGGTGTGAGGTATGAGTATGGAACTCTTTTATTGTTGTTTTGGTTTGAGATGGGTCTCACAATGTATAGTGGTTTAGGCTGGTCTTAAACTATTTCTCAGAGGATTAATATCCAGAATATATTGTATAAAGAACTCAAAAAATCAGACCACCTAAAATAAAATTTAAAAAATAGACCACCTAGTCAAATGGACAAGTGAAATGAACAGACATTTCTCAGAGGAAGAAATACAGATGGGAAACAAATATATGAAAAAATATTTCACATCTCTGGACATTACAGAATTGAAAATTAAAACAATGCTAAGTAAGATTCCATCTTACCCTAGAAAACATGACAATCATCAAGAAGGGCTAGGTTTGTTAGGACATACCCAGAATCCCAGCACTCAGAAGGATGAGGTAGGAAGACTGCTGTGAGTTTGAGGCCAACCTGGGCTACACAGTGAGATCAAGACCAGCCTACACTACACAGTGAGACCCTGTCTCAAACAAACAAATGAATGAATCAAAGAAAGAAAGAAAGAAAGAAAGAAAGAAAGAAAGAAAGAAAGAAAGAAAGAAAGAAAGAAAGAGAGATTGAACATAACAAATACTGGCCTGTAGTGAAAAAAGAACCCTCGTATATTGTTGGTGGAAATGTAAACTAATACAACCATTATGGAAATCAGTATGGAGACTTCTCAAAGAACTAAAATGAGAAATTCCATATGACTCAGCTATCTCCCTGCTGGGTGTCTTCCATAGAGAGCTTCAGATGTCAGACTATAGAGAAACATGCATACCAATGTTTATAGTAGCACAATTCATAATAGTTAAATACTGGAAGTAGCCTTGTATATCTATGAACAGATGACCAGAGAATGTGGAATCTAAATATAATGGAAGATTACCTGGATATAAAGAAGGACAAATATGGACATTTGTAGGAAAATGGATGCACTTGGAAAGTACAATGTTGAGTGAAATAAACCAGACACACAAGCTTAAATACTGTATGATATCTCTCTCAAGCAAGACAAAGTACAAGCAAGAATAATAATAAAGTATGGCTAAAAGGAGACAAGGAGTTAGATCTCTTGCAAATGGATAGAATCCAAGAGACCAAGGGCAAGGAAAGGGGAAGGGAAAATAAATAGAATAAAGATATGCTAGGTATAAGAATCTAATAACCTCAACTAATGTACACATTACATGCCATAAATATTAGCTAAGATTAGTAATATCAACAGGAGTGAGAACGAGTAAGGGGAATTAGAGGAGGGAGGAGAGAGGAAAGGGAAAGGGATTAAAGAAACAAGTTGTATTATGTACATGTATCTATTTTCCAAGATGACTGTAAATGTGTGCATTGCAAACGTGCAATAATGAAAGTAAAAAAATTAACAAAAGAAAACACTCATTATGTAGCCAAAGGTGGCCTTGAACTTGTGGTGATCCTCCTGCCTCAACCTCCCAAGTGCTGGCATGACATGTGTGTGCCACCATGCCCATCTTGACAGCATGAACTCCTCAACCAGACTCTCTGGTTTGCATACTGCTTCCACCATTTGTGACTAAGGATGGGTCATTTAACCCCACCTTTACCCATACCCCTATCTCATAGGATTACTGATAATTAATGTATCTGAACAGTCCTTGACAAGTGGTAAGAATGACAAATCCTGTCTTTATTTGTGTCCTCTTAGAAAATAGCAATTTTATTCCTTTTATTAAAAAAGATGTTATTTTAAGTTTCTTCAAATCAAAGTATTTCTCTATGTAATAATTTGGTTTACTGCATTTTAAATGGAACTTTATTTCCTTACTTTCCACTCAGAACTGCCACCCCTACTGTGCTCCTGGGTGTGGACATAGTGGCAACGAAGTTCCACTGGCGAGCCTGTGGGTCCCATCTTTCCACGGTGTTCAGATAGCTCCAGCCATCATGCCCTCCGACTGCGTACATGGGGCCTTCCAGCACAGCCACACCTGCAAGGAGAAAAAAGAGGCCATGACCTAAGGTTTGCCGCTTATCTCAAAATTTGCATTTTCATTGAAACAGAAGTACAATATACCTTAAACACACAAATGTAACCATCAAAAAGCTTATGCTTTAGAAATCATGGTCAGATAAAGTACGTGTCATTCATGCATAACCCAGCCAACATACTTTACTCATTTGTTATACACTGTGTCCCACTTCCACTATCAGAGAGTATATGGATATATGTATGACTATATAAAGATATGTATGTTTTATCAATCATATAACAGGTATCCTAATCAGAAGGTTAGAAGGAAATGCATTCATCTAATCAAACTCCTTAAATAACAGCTTTGAAAAAAAGATTAACAGAAGCATTTTTTCAAATGAAATCTTCATATTTTCTCACATAGGAAGAAATAAAAGGAGTATTTCTTAACAGTTTATCAGTTCAAATTTATAACATTTATTATAAAGTAAAAACAAGAATGTTGTGAATGATAAGAAACAAAAGTTTCAAATTAGCACTTAATTAGTGGACTCTGAATGGTTGATCGACTTCCTCTGAATTGCTCAGTGCAATGTCTTCTACACAGCACCTAGACTAAGAATAGCATTTCATAAATGAGCTAGTGTACAAAACAAGCTGGACCTCATGAGTAATTATATTCTATGCACTAAAAATAATTACTCTAAATTAGAATTAAGTTTCCTATCCCAAGTCGGGGGAGGGGAAGAGTACAGTTAAAATTATACTATCAACCCTGCATTTTATAGTAAACCACATTTTTTTTTCTTCTTGGTACTACAGATCGAACTCATGACCTTGTGCCACTGAGCTAAATCTCCGGCCTGTAAACCACAATTTTTTTTTTTGTTTTTTTTTTTTTGTTTTTGGTACTAGGGATCGAACTCACGACCTCGCGCTTGCCAGGCAGGCGCTTAAGCCACTGAGCTAAATCCCCAGCCTAAACCATAATTTTTAGGTCACATTCATCCTTAAGACACTAGCTAAAATCAACTACACTTTCCCTGAATTTCATCCACCTCTTATGATGACTTTCCAAATTCCTAACTGCGACAATCTAAACTTTGTTCTGTGATAAATTGATAACATAGCCAAAAGTTGTTCCTTCTCTGAATTTGTATCTCTTTGCATTGTGACTCTGCAGCTCCTTTCGTGAAGAACTGGTATTCTGCTTACTGAACCTAAGCTTGCCCATGTGACTTAGTTTAGGTCAGTGAGACATTAGCAAACACGAGATGAGTAGAGGCTGAAAAGCATGTGCCTTGGGACTTGTCTTCCCTCACTGTTTTTGCAAACCTGAGTGTCACCATGTGAAGGAAGACCGGGCTGGACGACTGAGTGTGCAGAGGCATAGAATTCTGTCGCCCAGGCCAACAGCCTGCTTGGCTCTGAGATATGTGGATGAGGCCATCCTAGATCACCCAGCAATCAGCTACCCCATCACAGATTCCTGAGAACCCAGCAGAGATCATCACCTGAGGCAGTCATGACAAAAGAAGCGCCCAGCTGACTCACAGGCTCATCAATCAGACAAATGATTTGTGCTTCAAGCTTCTGCATTTTGGATTGGTTTGTTATGCAGCAAAAGCTGGGTCCTACTCATACATTTCAAATCTCATCTAATTTTATAGCTAGCTCCTTCACTCTCATCCACTAATGTTTTAGGGGATTGGTGATACTACCTAATGTAACAAATACTGAGAAAAGAGAGCTTTTTAAATTCTCTTCCACGCATCTTAGAATGCACTACCATCAGTTCTTTGAGGGTGAAGATAGTACCTCCCTCATCTGTGCAACCCACAGAACAAAGAGGCACACAGTACATGACGATCAATGTCTGCTCAATGCATTATTGGCTCAAAGAATGAAATGTCTCTATTACACTTTTGTGCTACCTCAAAGCTTTTATTTCTGCTTAAAAATCAGGATTTCAGTCATTTTTTATATATATTCCTCCACAGTAATGGTAATGATTTTTAAATAAGTTTCTGAGTCAACACCAATCACCAGCATAGAACACCAATGTAAAAAAGTGGCTTGTCAGACTACCATGGTTACTCTGAAACCACTAGATATCTGTATTTATGTATATGCTTATTTTCTCTGCTTCTGCTTCTTAGATAACAGGAAAATAAGAAGGATGCTTGGTGAATGAGCTGCTGACTCACTTGCCACATCAGTCTTCTGCACAGAACGGAAGCTGCTCTGGGAATGTAACATATGATGCTATGAGTAGAATGTGCACAGTTACACTTACCAAGACCATGTCTATGTGTGGACATAGGCGGCATCACACTCCAAGTTTTTGTTTTGGGATTGTAACACTCTACAGTATTCAAAGTCTTCAGTCCATCTCTCCCTCCAACCACATACAGTTTGTCATCTAACACTGCAACTCCGAATTGTAGCCTCCTCCCATTCATAGTTGCTACAGGAGTCCACATATTTGTACGGAGATCATACTTTTCAATGCTTGTTGCTCCTTAATTGTAATATACAAAAATTATATAAATAAAAATTCTACCATGATGACAATTTTATGAAACTGTACATACAAAAGTATAATTTTATTAGCATTGACAATAGTGTTTTTACTTTGCCCTGTAAAACCCCTGTATGATCTTGCCTGGATAGAACATAAGGGACAAAAAAAGGGCTGTTGCCCTCACTTGCTACTTTGCTGCTTTCCTGCCTTCTGCCTGCCATGGACTGTTTCTCCCCATGATGGCCCTGTACCATGTATCCTTGTCTTGGAGCCAGCTGACTGCAGGCTAAAACCTTTACAAACTATGAGCTGAAAAAAATCTTTCCTCCTTTAACTTTGGGTGTTGGGTATTTTATCTCAGCAGCAAGAAAAGTAAGACGAGGTCACTGATGACTTTAGGAAGAGCTCACCTGAGTGGCTGATACATGCTTAGGAGATGAGAAAATGGAGATCCTGAGCATAGACGGTTCTAAGAAGTTCTGCTACAGTGGAAGAGATAGGAATCACTAGGTGGGTTGAGGGGGTTTTGCTTTTAAAATTGGAAAACCCTGAGATGGCTCAGGGTTAAGAGGAATGACGCTGAAAATACAGTATGAAGTTCTGAGGAGGCAGGAAAGGATGGTATGTGAAGCGCTGGCAGAGGGGCTGACTTTCAGGGGAAGAGGGGGAGGAGAGCTCCCAACTATAGCAAGGTGCAAGGACAAAAGTCACCTTCTTGGGAGGTCTTGAGTTTGATCCCCAGTACAAAAAAAAAAAAAAAAAAAAAGCCACCTTCTCTGGGAACTATGAATCAAGGAAGTTTAGGGAGTTTCTGGCTGATGATGTCTGTATTAAAAAAAACTCAGTGATTTCTGAATTTTTTGGAGGGGGTGGTCCAATGTTTATTTAGTTTTCCAATAGGAAATGATTATTTAATGTATACTTATTTATTTAATTAATCCTGAGTAATTGGTATATATCCACATTACATCTTAATCAGAAACTTTTTATTCTCTTTATAAACTGACTAGTAGTGGTTGATTTTTTTTTTTAATTTTTAAAAAAGTACCATCTCTAAAAAAATCCAGCCCATAATTACAAAGGGTTCAGTTAGAATCTTCCTATCTTCTAAGCTTCTAATATAACATGTAACTAGTGCTAGTGTTACAATTATGAACACAATGAACATTCATTCTAAAGTATTTGTTACATTAGGTAGTATCGCCAATCCCCTAAAATTTAGAAATAGTTTTAGTCTACGTATAGATATTTCATAATTTATTATTTTTATTTACCCTTCTAAATCCTAAGTTATTTAGGATTATATTAAGTCTCTTTCTATCTGTATTCTTCACAGTACCAAACAAATCCCAGAGGCATTTTAAATGTTTTAAATTTGAATAATCTTTCTTTACAAAACTTTAGTTATAATGAAATTTTATTCATAAACATAGATAATTATATATCAGAATATAGTTAACTTACTACTCCAAATACAGTCTTAACAATCTCTGTTCTATCAAATTAACCAAATCAAATGAAAACTTCCATCAAATAAAAAAATCATTTCTCTCACTCATGAGTTTAAGAAATATTTTTTTGGTATCTAGTTCATTGAGTACTATCACAGTGCTATGAACTGGAAACTAAAACTGTTGCTAATTCCAAATATAATATGCAAAACATTAAATATTAAAACATAGTCACAAATTTATATCATTAAAAACCCTAAACAGCCAAAAAGAATAAAATCCTAATAATTGTAAAGTTCTAGGTAAAAGCACACAATGCCCCTAATATATATGGAAGCACTAACCTTTAAAAAACAAGCACAAATGTTTTCTAAAATACTTTCTTAGTGGCTATTCAGAACCATTATCAGCTTATTTTTTGGACCCTATACTAAGAGACCAAGCGTGAACAAGCTATCATTCAAGTAATACAAACTGTTCATTATAAAGATACTAGGAAGAGTAAGATAAATTAAGACCAAGGGTAGATAGCTTGAATAGGTCAGCATATTTGAACATTAAGAAAGACTTGGGCATAAAGTTGGCCAATCAGGAAGGGCCAGATTACAGAATGTTTTGAAAGCCAGAATGAAGAATTTATATGTTGCATGTTAAGAAATAAAGGTTGCTTGAGTTTTTGAGGAGTAGTGACATGGTAGCTCAAGAGTTAATGAAGAGTATAGTCTCCCAAACTAAAAAGCCTGTCTGAATCTCAATCCCTTCACTCATCAACTGTGTGACACTGGGAAAGTTCCTTAATACAACTTCTTAAATCTTGGTACCCTCAGTTTTTTTGCCCTAAGTCCATTTTATTTCAAGAAGAAAAAGAAAGAAGAAGAGGAGGAAGAGGAGGAGGAGAAAAACTACAACAAAATTTCAAAACATATTAATCAGGGACAACAACAGTACATACATTGCACAATGTCATCCCCAAATCATTCACCCAGAGCACAAGACAGCTGTCTTCAATTGTCTGAACAATATCAGCACAAATCTTTCTCTCCAGTGAACTCAGAGAAATCAAGTTACTATCATAACTATTTTTATAGATACATAGATATACATGCACATATACATATGCTGTTTCAGCTTCTCACACTGGGACAATATGAAGTTTACACATGTGTGTCTTATTTATTTCACTAATGAATATTTTTTTTCTTTGGTGTCTGTGTGTGTGTGTGTGTGTGTGTGTGAGTGTGTGTGTACACAGGATCAAACTCACAACCTCATGCTTACCGGGCAGGTACCTATGCCACTGAGCTAAATCCCCAGCCCGAATGAGTATATTCTCAAGTTGCACCTATTTACCTATAGAAGTCTCCAGTTTATCCTTCTTTATGGCTAAGTAGTACTCCATTGTATAAAAATACAACATCTTTTTTACTCATTTCTCAGTTAATGTGGTACCCTCAATTATAAAAGGCAAGACTAACATTCACCTTTCAGAGAGTCCACAAGTACTTACCCTAAATTGACATGATCAAGATAGGCACAGTAATAGCATACTATTACTAGAATTAGAAAACTAGCAGTGGAAATTTAAAGAATCAGGTGTAAGACCCATATGAAGGATGACCTGTAACTCATCTGAGATTTGAAAAGAGAATGAGAACCCTTTCCTTTGGATACTTAGTATCTGTGCTCCTTCTTGTACTTGAGGACTTTGCCACTGTATATAGAAGCCTTGACAGGAGGTGGGAACCTCCTAAAAGGCTGAATGGACAGACATTCGTTCTTCTAGAATCCTGGTAATCTAGTGCCTAGCACTGACTTAATGTTTGCACCTGTAATTCAGAAGGTAAAATAGGAGTTATGAAGAAGGACAGTAGATACAATCCCTGCCTTTTTGTCAGTAGCCTTCTAATTTAGTTTTTAGTTTAGTTTTTTTGAGACAGGCTCTCACTATGTAGTTCAGGTTGACCTTGAATTCATGGTGATCCTCCTGTGACAGGTGTGCCACCACACCCAACTTTCCAATTTCTTATCTGCTTAGATGAACTAGAGTTGATGCCCATTAAAGAAAACTGAATTATGAGTCTACGTTTTCAAATTTGAGTGGCAGTCAGAGAATATTTGGATACACTAAGTCTGAGGTGAGGTGAAGACTGAGTAGAATCAAAGTGACAGTATAATATACAGACCATTTCCTAGCACACAGTAAATACTGAATAAGTATTTGCCAATGTAAAATCTCTTAAAATGTTCGAATATTTGTACAATAACTCTAATCAACTATCAGACATGATCAGAGGGTGAGAGATTTTGACCCATCAAAGTTTGTGTTGAAAGTTAAATGTAAAAGAAACATTTTATACAAGTTGGAAATATGAGAATAAAATCAAATCTATAGACAGATTCTACGGTCTTTGCTTTCATGAACCTAAAAGTTTAGTAACAGTATAACATTTTCAAATAGAACTCATGAATTTATATTCTTTAAAGATATCACGAGAGAAACCTTTAAATGTGATTAATGATACATTGAAGGCTTCACTCATACAAGTAAATCTTCATGTATTTAACAAATATTTATCAACATTGTTTATGTGCAAAGCATTTTTGCAGACTCTTGGGTTTATTAGAGTACAAAGCAAACTCCTTGCTTTTCTGGATCTTACTTAGAAGAGGTAGACAGATCAAAAAAAAAATGTATCAGGAGCTAGGAAGAAATGTAACTCAAAGGAGGAGATAAAAAGTGGTAGGAAAAATAGTAGTAGGCAAGAGGTGGCTAGAGAGTGGTTATGTTAGTAAGTTGGTATGTGAAAGAAGATCTGAGTGAACAGTTTTGTTATTGAGGTAGATAGAGCATGACAGTAAAACAAAAACCAAAACCATCTAACTGGTAGCCTAGATGTGGGTTATGTTTGCCATATTAGATGAATAAGAAGGTCAGTGGGGTTAGAACAGAGGGACCAAAGGAAGAAGTAGAATGAGCAGAAGTTGGTGAGGCACTGTGAGTGGATGGTAATGATTAGTACTAGGAATACAAAGTGGGAATCAGTGTATACTGAGAAGTAATTTATAGACAGTGCCTAAGGTTAACACCTGGTAGGCCAGTGGATAACCATGTGTGCTCTTCATTGCTATTATTTTTATCATTAGTAATAAACTGTTTCCAAGAATAGTGAAGGAAAAAAAAGAGAAAAAAATTCCCACATGCCTTAAGCCAGATTTCCCATGTTTATGTTTCACTTTATTTGTTTTCTATGCATTTATGTACTTTTTTCTGAACTGTTAAAGAGAAAGTTGCAGAAACAGCATAAACCCTATACTTCCAAATGCATACTTCGGTGTGTCTTCCTCAGAATGAGAAATTCTCTAATAAAACCACTCTACAATCATCAAATCTAAAATTAATATCTTATAATGCTATTATCTAATGTATAGACCTTTTTTGGATCTGTTCATTTGTCTCATTTACAACCTTTATAGCAAAAGAAAATCTAAGATGATGCATTAGAATAACTGACATATCTCTTTATTCTCCTGTGACCTGGAAATGTGTCTGAATTTTTTTCTTTAGTTTTGTATCTCACCACACTGACATTTTTTAGTGCTACAGACAGACTACTCCCCCCCACCCCATGTTAAATTCAGGTTATGCACTTTGGGCACAAACATCACAGAAGTGCTGCTGAGTTCTTCACACTGCATCCTATCAGAGGAACATGCTGCTGCTCAGTTTTATCTCTGGCAATGTAACCTCTGATCACTAGGTTGAACAGATGTGTGCTACTGCTGCTCTCCATTGTAAGGATAGTATTTTATTCTGTTACTACCATAAGCATGAGGCTGGGAAAAACTTTAAGTTTAAATATCCTGTTCACAAACCTATGGCTAGTCTCAGCCTGTATTGGTGATTTCTGACTGAATCACTTGAAATGCTTGGGACCAGAAGTGTTTCAGATTTGGAATATTTGCACAGACTTCACTGTTTATGCATCCTTCATCCAAAACCTGAAATTATGAAATGCTCCAACATCTGAAACCTTTTAAACTTACGTCTGTTCCAAAACATTCTAATTTGGGAGCATTCTGGATTTCAGATTTTCAGGTCAAGGATATTCAACCTGTGTTTTGATGGTTGCCAAACGTTAAATTTTTCTATCTGCATCTTTTTTTCTACATTTAGTAACAGCACCCTGCAGTATAGAAGAGCTTATTTGTATTAACATGAACTAATGAAAATTTATTGGTAAAGTAAGTTATAATCTCTTCCATCATTATTTATCTTAATCGCTAAACCACTCTTGAGGTAGACAGTGGCCCCTACAAACTGGGGCCTGTTTCCAAAATTCCTTGAGCACCTCCTATTCTGAGGTCATCTAGCACTTTTCTTTTCCTGCTATTGCAACAAGCTGTTTCTCTACTTTGGTAGTCTATATTCCTTATTAAAATTCCTTTTTTCCTTGTTCCTTCAAATAAAAAGGTTATTCATTACCTTTTGTTGAATCCATTCCTCCAACTGCAAATAATGTACCAACAGTTGACTTTCTAGGTTTTGTTCGAGGACTCTGTAACATGGGTCGTCTCTCTGGTAATAAATGATACTTCATTGCTTCCATAATGAGTTTCTGACATTCTATGTCGTCCCTAAAAAGCGCGTTATTTTCCATATCTGCCAGGAACTAGAAAAGAATAGTGGGCACGCACACTGAGTGGCCAAGAAAATAGAATAAATGATGAAGTTTTTAAATGAAAATTCCTCATATTTTAAAAAACTCAAGTGTGAATATTTTAAAATGTACAACTTACAAGATTTGTATTTTAACTGCCAATGAAAAACAAAAACCAAAGAATATTCATGGCACTAAGATCTTAATAGTACTTATCCTGTGAGTAGCAGGAATGTTATTTTCAAAATAAACTTTTTATTACTTTTCCATAATTTCTAGATGTTCCAAATCACTTTATTTTTCTAATTATACATAATTTTAATTAAATAATAAGTAGGAGTTGACTAAACAGATTGCACTTACCTGACTTCTCTAAAACACCACCATCAAAAATAAAACAATTTGTCAGAGAGGGTAAAGAACTCCATATGGTGATTATTCTAAGAAATATTAAAATCGCTACATTTCACTGAATACTATTTAATTTTATACAAATGCATGATATGGTTACATAAACTTCTTTTACTGTTTGCTTTATTGTGTATTTTGCTGCATCTTAGCATTTTTATTTAACAAAATTTCATAAAAATCTCTCCAAGTCTTCCTGAAAGGGTATAATTTGATTTATTCTTTTTCATAACTGAGTATTTCATGATGTATAGACATATATTAGTATTTTTTTGCCATTTCATTATGGAAATTAGATCTTTTCCAGTCTGCATTACATATACTAATACATGCACAAATATATACATGTATACACACTCATTTTGTGTATTTTTTTTTGCTAATAAAACAAAGTCTTCTACAGAAGTCTTTATACAACAATTTTACTTTTATGGGATAGATTTCCTGGAACTGAACTGCTAGCAGGTAGATCAAAGAGTGTATATAAAGATATACAAACTTCTGATTGCTTTCTAGGCAAGTTGTGATAATTCACTTTTTCATCAGTTGTTTTTTTTTTTTTTTTTTGGACTGGAGATTGAACTCATGACCTTGTGCTTGCTAGGCAAGCACCGTGCCACTAAGCTATATTGCCAGCCCTTGATCAGTACGTTAAAAGTACAACACTGTAAGAAATATAAACATACACACACACACACACACAACATAGATAAGTATACTACTCTGTTAGTTCATCAAAAAGAACAGCTTGTGCTTTCATTGTAACTGGTCATTTTTTATGCCTAACTTTTTTATAGTAAACAACTATTCTGAAGATTATAATATGCAATATATTAACTAGTGTTAATTTCCTATTTAAAAAAGAGTAAGTATATTAATTCTTTTTATTTTAATTATACCACATTTTTTCCCCAGTCTGAAGTTTTCTAATGTGTGGGCATATGCTTTTTTTTGTATTTTTGCCATTCATAATTTTTAAATTCCCTTTGTCTCCTTTTTTTCTATTAAACCACTTATCTTTGGAAAATTTAAGAGTTCTTTAAAACATACACATGTTAATCTTTTCATTTTCAACTGTAATTTTCCTAGGTTTTTCATTTGTCTATTGAGGTTGCTTCACAATACTTTCATTTTTAGGCCATCAAGTAATGTGTCTTTTTGTGCTTCTGAATTGCCAGCTGTCTGAAATTCTTTTCTGCTTCTCTGTTTGAATGCAGTCTCCTGGATTATCTGGCATGGTGTTAGAGCTTTATTTCTTTCATTCTGCCCATTGATCCACTGGAAATTAAGGTTGCTTTGAAATTAATTTTTTTGGTCTTTTTGAGACAGGGTCTCATTATGCAGTTCAGGCTGCC
This sequence comes from Hydrochoerus hydrochaeris, assembly GCA_004027455.1. Lineage (NCBI taxonomy): Eukaryota > Metazoa > Chordata > Mammalia > Rodentia > Hydrochaeridae > Hydrochoerus > Hydrochoerus hydrochaeris. Next base: position 146,938 of record PVLA01001484.1, read on the forward strand.
TTTAAACTCACTTTGTATGTGTGCTGGGCCTTGAACTCACTTTGTAAGCCTAGGCTGGCCTCAAAATCGCAGCAATCCTCCTTATTCAGTCTTCTGAGTGCTGTGATTACAGGTATGTGCCACTATGTCTAGCCTGAAATTAATTTTTAAACAGAGTACAACAGAAGAAGCCTTTTTGTTTTTCTCCAGATGGCCAGTTCTGTACCAACACTCTTTATTAAATAATCTTTTCCATTTCCCAATGAACTGAACCTTGGCCACATATTACATTCTCATAAATACACATGAAGATATGTAAGATCTGCATTTTTGATTCTTCTGTTCTATTTATCTATTTCTGTTCTAACATTGTTTCATTAGTGTCTTGATAGCACGTGCTGGTATGGTGATATGTAAGTTTCCTGCTACTGTAAATTTTCATTGTTTTCTTGGCTATTTGGGGGCCTTATTTTCCATATAAACTTAATGCATATTCATCCAATTCCCTTTCATCATTCTGATTCTCTTGGCATTCTAATATAAGCCACTTAAATTTCCTTATTATTTATGGGAGAATTTACATTTTATTACAGTCCTTCTGTTCAAGAAGACTTTCCAAGTTGGGCATGATGGCACACACTTATAATCCCAACCTCAGGAGGCTGAGGCAACAGGATCACTGTGAGTTCAGCCTGAACTACATAGCAAGACCTTGTCTCAAAAAAAAAAAAAAAAAAAAAAAAAAGCTTTCCACATATATGACTTTCTTTATTAAATACAGTCCCACATATTTTCTATTTTTTTTTTGTTTGTTATTGAAAATGGATTTTAAAATTCTCATTCTGTACATGTCTTGCTGGAACAGAGAAAAATCTTCTGGTTATCTTATACTTCTATTTTAACTTACTATGTTACTCTGACTGATTAAGCTTTAGTAGTTAAGCATACAGTCATAACTATCATCAAATATGACAAGTCTTATTTTCCTACCTTTTAAGATGTAACAGAACACAATCCAACATTTTCTCGATGATTTTAGTAGCTTCTTAATTAATATTACTTGTTAACTAATTATGCAACCATGTCCTTCACTTTTATTAAAGATCAAAACAAAACAAAACACTGCCAGTTATCTTTAACTGCCACAATATTGCAACACAATTCATCACTGTAGTAAAGAAAATCACTGCTCAAAGAGAAAGTAGCTGTTTAAATACTGGGCTATGTGACCAATTCAATGTACATTCACTTTTTTCATCACTACTACTCTTTGTGGACAGTGGTTCTCAAAGTTGAGGGTGCATTAAAGCCACTGCAGGTTCACAATTGACTAGGTACAACATCACAGTTTTAGATTCAGTAGTTTTGGGTAGAGGCCCAAAAATCTGCATTTCAAACAATATTCCAAGTGTTATTCACCTTACCCTTTGAGAACCATTGGGCTGATGGAGTGAACTTTCCTTCCTTATCTTACTATCCCACTAATGTTTTCTATAGCATCTGATGATATTAACACTTACTCCTTCTTGAACTTGAAATCAGTGTGCGCAAACAGCCACTAAACATTAATGTACCCTAGGGATTCACCCTTAGCATTCTTGGATTCTCATTGTTCAGTGTCATTCTCTTGCTTTTGGTTTCAACAGCCTAAATAATAGTGCTTCAATTTTTTCCTTAGACTTTAAGATTAAAGGTGCCAAAAGCACAATTTTCTCTTTTCTATCTCCCAACTCATCTCTGTATTCTTTGTCTCAGATGACAACACTTTCACTACTCTAGCTGTACAAATCAGAATCATTCTGGGCCCTGCTTAGAATTTGTATTCTCCACCACTCAGTCAGCCATTAAATTGTGCCCCTTTGATCTTCTAGACAGTTTTGAACCTGGTAATTTCTTTCTGGCTTCATCAGAGAGGCCCACTTTACATGAATGAACTCCAACAGCCTTCCCAATGGGTCTAGTTTTGATCCTTCTGATCTTTTCTCCGCAATACAGTCATTTTTCCAAAATAAAATTATAGTTACAGCATTTCCCTGTTATAAAATCCTTCAGTGCTTCTTATTGCTTTTAGTGAAACTCGAAACTCCTTGGCATAACTAGAATTTCTTCATGATTTGGTTCATTTTCTTCTTCAAATGTACCTCTGGACATCACTCCCTTTTATTTCTACATCCTAGCCATGCAAATTACCTTCAAATTCTAGAATACAATGTATTTACTCATGATTCTATAACAAGATTCACTTTCCTTAATATCATGTTCCTTCATGGTGACTAAACCAGGCAGGTCAGGTGACACTTTCGAAAGTTCTCTCTCCTTGGTCATCAGTTTTTTTAGGGGAGGGATACTCCTATTACTTTTACTTTATCTATTGTACCCTTCATAGTGTAATCACACTTAGTTTTTAATCTATCTTTTCCTTCACCTGAGATCCCTCCTCATATTTAGCAATTCATACATAGTACTAGTCAAGAAACAGAATGGTTTAGAAGAAAAGACACAGAACTGTACTTGTGTTAAAGTTCCATCTTGCCTCTATTTACTTCTATGATTTTGGTCAAGTAGCAAAGAACAGTGCAGAAGGACACGAATTTTTTGTAATCACATAGCAACTCTGAACATACAGTTTTACTTTCTTTGCTCTGTTACTTCATTTATACCAAAGGTGTTGGACTAAATGATCTTCAAAGTGCCTTTCAACTGTAAGAACTTAAGGATATGATTGTCACCAGTATTCTCGGTAACAGGAATTTTAAAGGTCTCTGAGAGACAAATATGGTATCATAAATACCTGAAACTGCAGAACTGAAGTAAATTAATAGGTTATTTAACTGTATAGATTCTTTTCTACATCTAATAGGATTTTTTTGCATTTTATTTTCCTTTCATCTGAAAAACAGTAAGAGAATTCTGCTATGTAGCAGTAAAGCCATAACCCTTTTTTTAAAATCTGATTTCAAAATAAATATTGTATTATTTTTCCTGAAAGTCCATCAGTTTATATAGTTTCAATCCTATGTATTCATACAATACTGTAAAGATGGAGTTCTTTCTTAGAATACATCATATTGAATTTTTTTGTTTCTATAAGATATAATGCAAACTAAATTTTGCTCACAATACCAGGAAATAATATATTGTCCTCAAGATTAATACAAATAAAGTAATATTTATGGCATTAAAGAAAAAGAAAGTCTGGCCTTGAACATTGACAAATCATGCTTCCTGTGCTTTAAGACCTCTTTATTCAAGGCTTTTCAATTGATAGCAAAGAATATGAGAAAATTTTTGTATATTCCAGTGAAAATGGACTGCCTCAAATACATCAACTAGGTATCTCTCTTCATTTTTAAATAATTATATTATTTATAGCACATTTTATTTCACAGAGTATATTTCTAACCCTCATTATGATCCCGTATGACAGTCAGAAAGGATATTATCTCTACTTGACAGATGAAACTGAACTGTGTGACTATGCCAAGTCACAGTGTTTTAAAATGTCAAGAGCTGGAATTATTAAAATATCTCATTAATTTATGTATCACCAGAATCCAGTGCTTAGTGGGTATCTAATATGTAGCAAATAAGCTCATCTGAATTATCTCATTCTTAGAAACCAGTGTTCCTTTTATTACTAAGTTCTTCCAATTGGAAGGATAGATTTGTAGTTGAGTCAAATGAAGTTAATTCAAAATCAGAAATGTGAGCTAGGGATATAGCTCAGTGGCACAGCGCCTGTCTGGCAAGCATAAAGTCCTGAGTTCATTCCTGGTACCCAAAAATAAATAAACAAACAAGTAAATTAAAAAAACAAAGATCTATACCATCCCCATCCCCTTTAAAAAAAAAAATCAGAAATATAACTGATGCAGTTTAGGTAGCCAGATACTTAGGAGAGAAAATACAGGAAATACAGGCAGAATTCTCTCTCTCTCTCTCTCTCTCTCTCTCTCTCTCTCTCTCTCTCTCTCTATATATATATATATATATATATATATATATATTTTTTTTTTTTTTTTTTTTTTTTTTTTTTTTTTTTTTTTTTTTTTTTTTTTTTTTTTTTTTAATGTGTTTGTTTGTTTTGACACAGGGTCTCACTATGCAGTTTAGGTTGGCTTTGAGCTCACTTTGTAGCCCAGGCTGGTCTCGAAAGTACAACGATTCTCCTACCTCAGTTTCCTGAGTGCTGGGATTACAGGTGTGTGTCACCACACCTAGCCTCCACCTATATATTTTATACAGGTATGTGTAAAAGTTACTTTGATACAATAAGAAAAGGAAAAAAAAAAACTACAAACAAGTACCTATTACTTACTTGTGGTGCAAGAAGAGGTAGCCTAATATAAGCTAAAAGTTTACTAAGATCTTTTCGTCTCTGCTCCAAATCATGACGGACCCAAGTGAGAAGTGCATTCAATATTGTCTCCTCATTAGGAATATTCATGTCATCGCTGGCCAGGAGCTTTGCAATTTCACTGGCTGGTAGTAACACAAACTCCTGATTTCGAATTACTTCCATGAAATGTTCCTAGAGGAGAAAAAGTGACAATGAATAGTACTGTACCTTTTAGTCATTGTAGTTTACTTAAAAGAAACATTTTTTTGCACTAAATACCTGTAGAAAATTTATATTTTACACCTTACAATGTATTACCACTTAGCAGAAAAGAAACAGCAGAAAAGAAGCCTTTAAACTACAACCATGCTGCTAAACTTAATTAAGAAAAATCAAAGTCTTATATATTCACCACATTTTTAAAAGAGACCTATGACATTTAAGTATTGTTTTGTCCAAGTCAGGGAACAATTCTATCAAGTTTTTTGAAAGAAGATAGAAAAAAAAGGATTGGATACTGAGAGGCATAATGTTCTAACAACAAAAGTTGATTTGGATTTGTGGTTGCTAAAGAATTCGGACAACAGTGAAGCCAAAAAACCTGGGTGAGTTTCAAGTCATTTCTTTTACCCAGAAAGCACTTTCAAATTGGTCAGACTTCCCAAGACTATTTCAGACCACACGGTTTTCTCATACCTTGCCTGGGAGGATAATTTGTCCTCAAGGTTATTCTAAAAATAATTTGGCCATTAAAATTATTTTAATGTTATTTATAAGACCACCAGAATTTTAGCTCTGGTTTGAAAATTTATGTACAAAGTTATTTCAGTTCCACAGGAAAAAAAAGCAAAAGTATTAACTCACAATGTACAGGGATCAGGACCTTCGGTCGAGGATGACTCAGTCCTAGCTGCATACTATAAGCAAGCCTTCTGTAATTTGAAATGGGAGCTAGAAATGCCTTCAGGTGTGAGATGACCATTATAGGTTCTCATGCTAAATAATCTGGAGAGAATGAAATCATATCTTCTGATTTGAAGGTTACAAGTCTGGATGAATAGTTAATTTATATTTTTAAATATAAATGCACATGCTAGACATATAGTTCCTCAGTGTTTTTCTTATACTTCCTAATGTACTATCCCTGTTTCAGCATGTAGAGTTTTGGTAAAACAGCTAATACTGTTTAAATTAGAGCTAGAGATAAGGTCTGTCAATAACTATCTTCTATATTAAAATGAGAATTATACTTTGTTTAGCCTGTGTAACTCCAGTGAGGTAATGATCTAAACTATCTATTTGGTTGACATTCATTTCAGCAGAACTTGTTAAAGGGAAAACTATTCATGAATAATTAAATTCAATTGTTCTAATTCATGATGATTTGATACCTAAATGAATCTATTAAATGACTGATTTTTATTTTCAGAAATATATTTTAATAAAATCTCAATGCTGGAATGGCTTCAAGCAAATTATACTCAGGTGTATACTGGCATTAAAAATAATATGGAATTATATATATAACAAGAGATATAAAAATATCAAAACTCTCAATCCAGTTATTCCACTTGTGGCTTAATCTTTAATAAATGCTTCATAAGTAGAAAACAAAGCTGAATACCTAACAATGCTTCTTTGATTATTTTTATAATAGTATAATCTAGGAAATAGCCTAAATCTCTAACCAAAGAAGGTTGCAACTCAATGGATTGTTAAAGGCAGTATACATCTTAAAGACAAAGATAACATAGCTATATAAAAATATTTGTTATAGAGCCTGCCTGGCAAGAATAAGGTCCTGAGTTCGATTCCTGATACAAAAAAATATATATATATATTACAGAATGCTATGTAAAATTGTGAAACAGTTAAAACATACATTTCTAGTTGTTTAAAGGTATGATATATACACATATATATAATATATATGTATATATATATATAAAATCAACATATTTATACAATACTAGTGTAACTGCTGCTGCACTTTCAAATGGAGTTAACTATCTCATCAGGAAGAAATTATTACAAAGATTCACTTGATGAACTGCTGATGCACCTATTTCATAACAATGCTCATTCAAGTACAATTTATATTAAGTGAAAATTGAGTTTTTCCACAAATTAGAAAATATTACTGAATTCTAGTCTATATATATAGTATTTCCTTTTTTTTTTTTGGTACCGGAAATCAAACTCAGGACCTTGCACTTGTCAGGCGTATGTTTATGCTGCTGAACTATATTGCTTGCCCAATAGACAAAGTTTTTTTTTTGAAAGTACAATATTAATTTGGTTTTGAAGTAGTTATTTTAGCAAAATTCAAAATTATGTTTTCTAAACTGAGAAATAAAATTTTTGAATTTTTAAATATTTATAGTTGTGTCATAAATCCATAATGATATTATATAAGTGTAATGAAAGAACTAGTCTTATGCTATTTTTAAGAGGTTAAATTACTTGCTCCAGGTCATGTTCAGTGGCAGTGAAAACTAGACCCAAAGTTTCCAGATTCTAGGATCCTGAGAAGGGACTCCTTATTCTTTCCTGTCCTGTATCAGTGATATGCTCAGTACAAGCATCATTTACTGATGGGATTCAGTGGCAGAGCATATTCTTACTCCATATTTTAAATCCATTTTATGATACAATATCATGCTACTGAACACTTGTTAGCTTTGTGTCCTTTCCCCCTTTGAAATAGTTTTAAGCAAATGAAATTACTGAGGGATTTATTTAAATTGAAGATTGAATTTTGTTATACATTTTCAGTTCCCATAGCAACAATTCAAATCAGACAATTTGCCTCTAAATTACTTATTGTTATTAGAATTCCATTTTGTCTGTTGAAACTAAGTAACATTAAATAATGACCTTGAGGAGAAAAATCTAGCACAACTAATTGGCTATGAAAATAGCTTTAAAAACATCTAGCTAATTTAAATTTAATTTGCGTCTAAGCCTTAAAGCAGCAATCATGCCTCTACTGTAAACAACAGGAGTGACCTAAATACATACAAATATTTTCACATGAAGAAAACTCCTACCTACGAAAAGCATATTTCTTAAATTATGAACTTATTAGAAAGAAAAAATCCAGCTCTATTTTATGTATTTATTTTCATCTTATTCCAAAAGATACTTGAAACTGCAAGTGTAAGGTAAAAATAAGAACTCTATAAATAAGGATAAAGACAGGAGGGGGTTTTCAAAGGATATTTAAAAATATTAGCCTACCCTCTTCCTAAGTCTGTATATTATCATCCTACTGCACAATCTCTTATTTTTTCACTTGAAGCTCTGTGAAGCGATCTCCAGAGGGAAAGAAGGCAAACCATAAAGGTGTAGTTTTCTATGAATGCTTCTGTTTCTTTATATAAATCCCTACTGTATTGAATATAGTAAATCTATATGATGATGATTACAATCATATGAGGGTATCTAGTGATTGGATATGATTGCCAAAAACTATTTTGATCTTAACCTTGGTCAATATTTGGTCCTCGTAACAAGCTTAGAAAGTAAATAGAATGAATTTTTCCAGTAGTTTGGAAGTATGTACCTATTCTTAAAACTTTCCCAACTCTCCACCCCCACCCCAACCCTCTCTCTGAGACAAGGTCCTTTTATATAGTCCAGGCTGGCCTTGAACTCATGATACAGCCCAGGCTGGTCTCAAGCTTGTAGCGATCCTTCTGTCTCCGCCTTTTGGGTGCTGGGATAATAGGAATGCAGCATCACACTCAGCCAGATCTCTCTGTTTTTAACCAAAGATTCCTCTGCTGGGCAAGGTGTCCCAGGCCTGTACTCCTGGCCCTCAGGAGGCTGAGGAAGTATTATTGGGAGTTCAAGGAGAGTCTAAACTACATAAAAAGACTCTATCTCAAAAAGAAAAGAAAAAAGATTCCCTAAAGCATTGTCATCTTCCTGGACAAACCAACTCAATGGAACAATGAAAGCATGGAGGATGGAACAGAACAAACAAAAATGGTATTTCTTAAATGTTGGTAAAATTAGTAATATACATAAATGCATAGATACATGTGAATGTTCACATTCTTTCCCTTAGAAGCTATATTGCTTCTAGATGCTTTTAGAGCATTTAAAGCATCAGTATTCAAATCATAATCCTACAGTAGTGTGCCAGATGGTCATTTCTTCAAAATCTATGTACCCTTTCTTTTCCATATCCCTCTATTGTTATGACCATGATGTCCTAATAATGTGACCTCATATACCTTTACTTTCTTGTTATTCTAGATGAATCTGAATCCCATTATAGCCCAGGCTACTGAATCAGAGGCGCCTCTATTGATTTATTTTGAGCACAGCTTAGTATTATTAATAATAACATTGTTCTACATGGTTGCAAACACTTTTTGCATATAATCAGTCATCCTTAATAAATGTCTCCTATTCAACCTCTTATCATTTGTGTTAGCACTGTACCAATGCATTACAACCACTATCACTAATTTCCATCAGTGAATCTGTGAACAATTCTGAAATTAATCTACTTGCTGCAAAGTAAAGTGTTTGGGGACATCCTCCTTTAAAAAGCAGCAGATCTGAAAATCTTGAAGGTACCAGTCCCAGACTACTCCTCTGCTTCTTAGTGACCATAGTAACAGGATTTCACATATACCAGCCTGGAGAAATATTGCTTAGTGTTTTCCTCTAACTCACACTAGACCATTGCCTGAACCTCAAAACTTGTGATAAGCCATAAGAGAAGAGCAACTTTAGACAATTCACAATCAAACAACAATAAGGAATCAAGTAAAAAAGGACATAGCTTCTTGCTTTTCAAATACATACCATAGTATAATTGTGAGCCACTTTATGCAAATCTGTACAACCTTGGGCATCAGCAAAAGAACGGATTCCAAGACAGTTGGATGGGTGAAGCTGTTTCATTAAAAACTTACAGCATGCCTCCACAACCTGTGAAAGCTGAAGGAGGCAGGCTGTAGATAACAGGCACTCAATATTATCTTCTTTTAATTCAAGGCGGCCTTAATGATAAAAAGAAATTCCATTAACTTACGGAACTACATGAACCTTATACCTGATGTTAACAGTAACATTTCTAAATAAGAGCTCATTAAATGCACTGCAGAACAAGAAAGTTTAAGACATTCTAAAATGAAAAAAAAGTATTAAGTATGGAAAAAAATTATAAGCTCATTATGACTGGTACTAAAATAAAAACTTATTTTCAGAATTTTTAAATGACATATTAGTTAGAAACTTGTGTCTACTATACATAGTTCCATTTTAAATGCAAAATTCTGGTTGTATACATAATTCACCTAATTATTATACTAATATTTTAAACTACCATTCAAAAGCTTCATTATGAGAATTACTTTAAATGGTTTAGTATGGAGTTTTTAATCTATTTAAGGTATCACCAGGGGTGGTGATAAAAATAGCAAATTAACTGTTAAAATATAGCACGTTTTATTAAAAGCAAAAATTTGAAATCTAATAGCATAATGTAAATGTAAGGTTTTAATTTACATGTTCAGACTTACATTACCTGTATATGCATACTGAATCAAGGACCATAATGAGTTTGGTTCTACACCTTCCATTTTTATTTCTTCTTGTCTTGCTTCTCTGACATCATTAGTAAACATGGCAGCAAAATAATCTGAGACAGAGGAAAGCACCAATCTGACAATATGAGAGGGTGAAAAAAAAAATCAATAACCACATTCAAGTTGATGTTCATTAATACATCGTCTTCTTTTTTAAAATTCATTACCCATGGAAAGTACATGGTACTGAGAAATGCATTTTAAGTTTGACAAATTGCTTTATGCTCTACTTCCTTCTTTTGAATAATAAATTACCATTACTGAAAATTTTCTGCTGAGGTAAATGATTTACCTGCTCAATACTCAAATACTATTTTATAACATTCAGCAAATAAGGCAAAAGCCCGCAGGATTAAATTGACTACATAAAAAAAGGAAAAAAGGTACAGGTCACTTTCTATGTATCCTTTTGGAAAATAAGCTTTTCTTTTAAAAATTTAATTGTAATGGATGAGATATATTTGTAAATGGTTTATTAAAGTATTTTTAATTTTTGGCATTTTATCATAATATATTATGTATTTTATTGTAAAATTATAACATTTATATTGTAATACTACATAGCTATAGTATTTTGTCATGATATAGTATATTAGCTGTCTCTGCAGGATTTTTGACAATTGAATATAAATAAGTTATAAATGTATATACAATTTTTGAAGTGTGAATTTTTTTTCACTTAATCATAGTCTTGAAAATATTTCTACATCAGCACATTTATGAGTTTACTTTATTCATTTTTTAAAGTAAAAAGTTAAATTAAGCTCCTTCTGTGTCCCTTTCTAATTCCATTCTGCTCCCTCCTTAGAAGTGGCACTGCTGAGTCATAAGGTTTGCCAAATTGTTTTCCAAAGCATTGTAGCAATTTAGACATCCACCAGCACTGTATAAGATTTTTTTCAAATATTTACTGGTTTCTTCTTCAGAGAATTTCTTACCAATTAATTCATTCAATGCACAAATACAGATGTGTGCCTAGTAAGTACTGGGCATTGCTCTAGATTCTCAAGACAGCTCAGTGTGCAAGACATGCAAACCCTTCCTACGTTTTAAAAGAAAGGGAGAGAAACAATCAACAAAAGTAATTATAGTGTATTAAAAGATGGTAAAAGGTAGGGTAAAAACAAATGGTAATGGGTGGTGAGTATAACAGGTGGGCCCACTGGATGGTGGGTGATGCATGAGCCAAGACTTGGAGGAGGAAAGGGTTTAATCACACAGGAATCTGGCACCGCATCTGGGCAGAAGTAGCAGCCAATGCACAAGCCTGAAGCAGTGTGGCTGGTAGGTGAAGAGCTATGCAGGTCTGTGTGGTTCATATACAGGGAGTAAGGAGCACAATAGGACAGAACATTCAAGGTGGAATGGCAGGCTGGTCGCGAAGGTCACTGAGTGCACTTTAGCTTTTATGGGAGCAGTTATTGAGAGGTTTGATGAGACGGGTAGCTGGATTGAAGTTCCATTTTAAAGGGTCATTCAGGTAGTTGTGGCAAATAGAATGCAGAAGAAAGGGTGGAAGTAGGAAGGTCAGTTAGGAGGCTCTTTTAAGTGTGATCTAAGTAAGGTAGTGATGGTTTATATGAGCATGGCAAGTTAGACACAGTACTACATTTAGGTTTGGGAATACAGCAATACCTTGGTTCACAAGTGCTTCTGTCTGCAAACAATTAAGTTCCCAAACAAAAGTGTTCAGCAAAATTTTGCTTCTGTTCACAAACTCTGCACTGGGTGACAAACATGACTATAACCCTCTTCCCCACACAAACACAAATGTAGCCATCTTTCCCAAAACCATAAAATGAATCAAGTTTGTAAACCAAGGTACCATTGTAGTAGTGACTTTGATGGCTCTGTGAAATTCAGGTTAAATATATTTTCTAGTAAACTCCTATTCATAATATTGATATTCTGTCACAAGCATATAGTAGCATCTCAATAAATGTGTACTAGTTGATAACTCTATGACCAAGCTCAGTAATTTGTTTCCAATGATTTGCTTCCACTTTGGAGGGTTTTTAACAAAACCTTTGGGACAAATTAGCTTTAGAGGGCATAAAAACCCTTTGAAATTACAATGCTGATTAACAATGAATAAATGAATGAGTACACGATCATCAGAAGAACATGTATGACTCCTTGCTAGATAATTCTTTCATTTTTCTTACTTTAAGAATACCACATCATTTTTCTTAGAGGCTTTTCATATTTCTTAGAGATCAGTAAACAAGTTGGAATACATGAGACTATTTAAAAATTGTTCAGTGGTTGGGTGTGATGGTGCAGGTCTATAATTTTAGCACTCTGGTAGGCTGAGGCAGGAGGATTCCAAATCTGAATGGAGTCTCGGCAATTTAGGGAGTTAAAATCTGTCTCAAAATAAAAACAATAAATAAATGGGTTGGGGACATAGTTCAGTATGAAGACTGTGTGTTCACTCCTCAATACCACAAAAAAACAAAGCAAAATAAAACAAAACTGTTAAGGTTCCAAGGATGTAGCTCAGTTGTAGGACATAGGCTTAGCATGTGTGACACCCTGAGTTCAATAAGCATCAGCTCCCCCACCCAAATAAAAAAACTATTAAGACTTTTAGCAACTCTACCAGTCCCTTTTTTCGCTTCTAATTATTGATAAATGCTAATTTCCACTGAGTTTATTTAAAATATTTGTAGACTAATGCATGAAAGCTGTTATAGTCACTGACATCTATAATAAACACTATTGACTTCTTTGAGGATAATTTTTTTGATGTGCTTCTAAAATGGGGAAATGACCGTTTTGGGATCATTTAATGTGTAGTAAAGTCATACAAACTGTTTTCTTTATGCAAACTCCATCGGATATACCCCTTCCCAAAAACACTATAGTTAATGAAGATAACATTGCCTTATGTAATTAAATTAATCCAGGAAACATTTCACACATATAGATATTTAGAACACAATTACCTGTGAGCTGGAATTCTGCGATCACCAGCAACTAAAATTACATCACATAACTGTTTATGTCTCAAATAGTTTTCCATTTTTTTAAATGTTTGTTCAGCATGATTAAGGGCTTGAAAAAATTCATCGGATGAACATGGCTCCATAGTATGACAGGATGATAATGTTTGACTACTATTGGAAGTCCTAAAATGAAACAAAACATACATTATGAAATATCACTATTACATTAAAGACTTTCCTACTAAGTTCTTTTAAAATCTTAACAATTTCAGTATTAATGTATGTTCATTATACTACCTTTGTTTCATAAAAATCAACAATCCCCCAAGCTTAGTGTGTCTTGCAAACACTGACTGAATGAAGTGACATCTACCCGTTAGTTAATAGTTACAAATATTCTTTGTAATATTGTACCTATTTTGCAGGTCTCTGATAAACCCAACATCTCTGCTGAAAAAGAGCTGATCTATACTCATAGTCATAGCTGTGCCTCCTAACATTATAATTAAAAATGTAAGTGATTATCCTTTTCTTTGAAGGCAAGAAAGCAATTAAGCTGTTTTGGAGGTATAAATCCAATTCATCTTTTACTAAAAAGTGGGTTATGTTTCAAAGCTCATTTATAAATTACATGGCTATAAGGCATTGTTAAAAATAATCCTTTTTATATTCTGGCCAGTCCTCAAAAGCCCAGGTACCATGTGTAAGTTACATTAGATTAAAGCAATTTGAAGATGTAAATCCAAGTGTCCAGAAATGATCTGAATTTTCCAACTATGAAATGAGTTACATAAATTCCATGTTTTTATCTGATTTACTGATGAAATTGTTAGGATGTAAATAAAGTTCTGAGTTCATGTTTGCCACTACCACCTCCTCTCCAGGATCATTTAAATCAAGTACTCAGCATTCATTGGTTATGCAATTAACTAAAAGCCACCGACTGTGCTGTAACTTAGTTTTCATTTCTCATCAGATGGTAAGGATATTATGATTTTGATGAATACTTTGTTAAATCAAGCTTCACTATATCTTGAGAACTTTTAAAATATAACTAACAACTTTATCATAAAAAGAAAAATAGTCATTGGAGCTCTTACTTTTTAAAATTAAGGGAATGAAAGCCAAGGAAATTAAATGTCTTGCCAAGCATTGGTTTGTTATGGCAGAGACAAGGCTAGGTTGAGACTGCCATGTGGTTATCAAAAGAAATCCCCTTCTTTTTCTCCTAGGAATGTAGCTAGACTGCATTTCCCCTATTTTCCTGCAGATAGGTATGGTTGTATGTGTGTGTGTATGTGTTACTGGGGACTGAACTCAGGACCCCTGCACTGGGCTACATCTCCAGGTCCTCCACCATCCCTTTAAAAATATCTTACTTTGAGTCAGAGTTGTACCAAGTCCCTAAATTGCCCAAGCTGGGCTTGACCTTTCTGTTCTCCTGCTTTAGCCTCCCAGAGTGCAGGATGGTCATATAGGCCTTACAGGTGTGGTCACGTGCCTTACACATTTCACTGTAGCTAAAGCAGATAATAAGCTTTCCCACACTTTCTGTATCCATGGGCTGAATGCAGAAGACTGAGGACTTAGAAAGAAGTCAAATAAATGAAAGGTCATGGGAGGAAGAATACTCACAGACTATATTTACAAGAACTTATCTTAAGAATTTATCTTGGACTGAGATTTATCTGTTTCTGAAGTAAGAGGACCTTGACTAATAAAGGTGCACTTTTGTCACATGGATATGACAATGTATTTTTAGTGCCACAGAAATATGGGCACTAAAAAATGCTCTTGGGTGGCTATGGGTGAAGCTCAGTAGTGTAGCATGTGTTTAGCATGTGTGAGGCCCTGATTTTGATCAACAGTACCAATCAAGCAACCAAACAGAAAAGTTCTTTGGAGGACAGTACATGTGTTGTACACTATGAACATAACTGTCATAATTCAGTAAAATACATACTCAACTTCATGTTTAAAATCATTATAAAATTGTGTTGAGCAGTGTGGAATTACATGCTGCTTATATAGAAGAAACTATTTTAAAAACTAGGGAAAACAAATAATGGTGATTTGATAATGAATAATAATTTGAAGATTGAAAACCCTTTAATAAAGTGAAGTTTTACACTGTCAAGATACTGAAAAACTATAAAAGCATTAGTTATCTGACATAAAATGACAATACCTAATTTTCATAAGAAATAAATTTCAAGAACAAAAATAAAATAAGTACTATTTTTGTTATTGGTTTTTGAGACAGGGTCTTGCTATGTGGCCCAGGTTAGGTCTCAAATTTGCAGCGATCCTCTTGCATGCTGATCACACACCTGGGCAAGTACTTTTTTTTTTTTATTGTGTCCTATACTTCATGTTACACTGTCATTAATGATTAAAGAGTTAATTGAATGTTTGAGTAAAATGCCATCATTCAAACAATAATCAATATTAAATTCTGAAAGAACAAAACTTTATAGTACTATCACCAAGTAATTACAGGCTACCTGTGGTGTTAGTACACATCGATGAAAAGACAATTTCTTTTCTTATCAAGAATTTTCATGGTGTTTGGGATCCCTGCATTCATTCATTTCCAACAACTCATTAACCAAGTCTCATTGTAATTTTCAAAATCCCTGCAGGAGATTCTAACATCTCATAGGCTGAAAATCACGGGTGTGCACTTTTGCCACATGGATATGTCACAAAAAACAGTATGTGATAACCTACAGTTCAAAACACTGGTATATACAATGGATGCTGAACTTCCAAGCATGTAAACAGAATCTGCTTGAATTAAAAGACTTTAAATGAGCTAGCAAAACTTAAGAAATATTTGTTACTCTCAAAATGAGCATACAGGCACCCTCCTCACCTGCCTGGGTAACTTCCAGCTCCAGAGATGCAGTTCCAGGACCTGATCAGGCAGCTAGCTGCCTTCCTCAGGGACCAATGCACCCCATCCTATGAAGGCAGCTGTCATCAGTTACTACTGATGCCTCTATCCCAGTGCCTGGCCAGCCACAGGGACCATGATAGGCGAGGTCTAGGAGAGCACACAACCTCCTTCCTTGGATATACAACTGGTGCCCAGCCCCAATGCCAATGCAACTGCTGCACAGACCATCTCCATGCAGCAATTTATCTTCCTTTTTGACCACCCCAGGCCAGATGTGTTGTCCTTCCTGCAACAAGATGATCTTGACACAGCTGTCCTGCAATTCTGATGTCCTCACTTGACTCTTCTGTGGGAGCCGGCACTTGCTGGAGTGCACAACAGGGTGCAGCTTCATCCCTTTCTGTGAGGACATCCTGCAGAGTATGGACCACTACTGTCCCAAAGGCAAAACCTCTTGGGCACCTCTAAGATCTTGCAGAATATGGCAGATAAATGTACGGAAGAAAGTTGCCTAGTCTCTCCCTGTCCTGGAAGAGATTCTACTCCAGTGGTCTCATCTCTCCATCACATCTTCTATTAAGGAGATGTCACAAAAATAAATCTCTAAACCCCAGAAATTGTTGCTTGAGGACAGTGATATAGCTCAGTGGCACAATTCCTGCTTAGCAAGCACAAGGTCCTGAGTTCAATTCCCATACCAAAAAAAAAAACCCTAACACAACAACAACAACAACAACAACAACAACAAAACAGAAAGAAAAAGAAATTGCTGCTTGGAGTCACGCATGGGATGGTAAAGACACTGACCCTGAGTAGTGTTGGTTCAGGGTTTTTCACCTACCCATTACCCTGAAGTCTCTCCAACTAACTGACTGTTCCCCATTTCAATATCCTCTGGTGATGTGCTGTTGGCTGTCTTGATGGGCCTTTCTGGTGGTGGTCTCAAACTAAGAAACCTTGGTCTACCTTACTTTTGAGATTTTTCTGCCAAGACCTTGACTGAACTGGTCTTCAGTGATCATCAACCTTCATGCACCTCTTCTTTCAGTGATGAAAATCTTGTCTTTGAGACTTCTGGGCATAGCAGTTAGATTCTCTAATCACAGACTTTGTTAGCACTCAAACTTGCTTAATTTCTTAATGTTCTTTTAAATGCATGAAAGGGCTATTAACATGCACCAGACATACATCTATGAGATTAGAAATACAAAACAAAACAGGACTAGATTTTATCATTGTTCTGGCTATCTTTGTGCTAAATCCTTACTACTACTTTATATGAAAGGCTATTTTTTTCTCATGGAGTAACTGTACTAACAGTTTTTATGTCCTCCTTTTGATCTTAAACATCTTCAAACCTAATTTTGAAAGTTACAGAACCATTTTTTGTAACTATATGATGGATGTCATTTTCCCATTTCTCCAGTCTGCCCCCACCCCACTCCAGACAGGGTCCCAAGGTCTTGCTGTTTTTACCCAGGGTGGCCTAGCACTCAAGTGATTCGCCTACCTTGGCCTCCCTACTAGCTGGGACTACAGGTGCCTTTCTTGTATCTGGTTCTCTGTTTTGCCAGAAAAAGAAATGGAGACTTTAACGCACTGCCTTTACATGAGTTTAACATGGTTCTTAAAAACTTCTCAAAGTGCGGCCCCCTCTGCGGTTCCCGGCAATGTGAGTAGAGGTGAAGTAAAGTGTGACAGGACCTCTCTGAGTGCTGTGGTGCTGAGAGGTTTGGCTCGAAGGAATCTAGTTTGATTTTATGTTTCAAAGATACAACCTGTTGTATAATATCAATACTATTTCTAGGACACATATTACAAGCCAGAGTCTTCTGGGTTGGCCACTGTGTTGTCTTTGAAATGGAGACAGACTGGACGTGCCTTTCTATAGGCTCTTTCAATATAAAATGTCACAGAGAACTCTTATGATTAACAGTGTGCAGAAATCAAACTTAATCTTTGAACAAAGATCTGTAAATTGGTTGAAAATTATAAGCATCAATCCAACTTATTCACTCAATGTTTTGAAAATGCCAGTCACTATTTTTGTAGTGAATTATGGATACCATATATTACCTTTGGTATCATCTGCTTTTAAAAAATATTTCAGTTCACTCAGTCTATTTATACCCCCTTTCCACACAGGTCAGAAAATAGGTAAAACATCGTAACTATATAAACATTAACAAAAAAATAACTTGTATTTAAAGTAACATTTCAAGCCTTTATTTGCCATCAAGTCTTTCAACTGTCACATGTTAAATGAACATATTACTGCAATGTAATAACTCACTGACATTTTTAAATATAGAATTTGCATCCACTGCTCTAAATGAAGGCTGAAAAAAAGTATAGACTTCTAATCTGTATCCTACTGAAGAGTAAAGCCGCTGCTCACAAAATGAGCACAAGTAGTAAGGAACAGAGATATTCAGTAAGCTTGAAGAGTTGCAGTTTTCTAGCTGAAAATTCATGTTTTAACTTTTTAAAGAGATTTCAGACTTTGTACTATAGTTTTAACAGAAGAATTTACTTTTTAAAAATTACTGTACACCTACCCATACAACTCTTGGGCACTGAAATATAGGCATCAAACAATTATACAGAAAATTTTTACAACTAGAAGAAGCCTATATGGTCATTTTATTCAACTGTCTTGTTTGCAGATGAGAAAATGGGAATTCTATTTATTTGTCTTCATGTCTTGTATCTTCTGATGGTAATTTTGAATCCATTCTTTGTCTCTCATACAATAATGAGTTTTAGCTGGACACATGGCTTCCCAGGTAGAGATTATACCTTAGAACCTCCCATGTAACCAGTTGTGGGCATATCACTGTTTCATCAAGGAAATACAAATGGCATTGATACATTCAAACTGTGACACTGCTTAATATTTTTTCTTTTCTTTCTTTGGTTCTTCTCATAAGCTGAAATGTGAAGGGAAGAGGAATAATCCTTGACCAGGCAGAAAGGATAAAACCCTACAGAAAGGAGAAGTAGTACAGAAGGAATATGGGTCTCTGAATGAACTTGTGAGCCAGAACTACCTATCTGCCTGGACTACCTGCCCAGCTGTCAGGAGACAGAGAAATGAAATTCTGCCTATTTAAACCACTGTGTGCTTGCATTTCTGTTATATGATCTTAGCCCATGCTCTACTAATTTATTTCCTGAACTGAATGATGTGTATATGTGTGTATATGTATGTGCCATTGTTTTCATGCTTAATATATCTGATTCTGAAACTTTAAACTTCACTATCCAGTTCCAAATGGAATACAAATAAAACAACGTGTAGCAGACAGTTTCTTCTGCTTTAAAAATATGTTTGTAATATAGACAGTATTTTCTGAGAGGTTACATAGCTTATGTCAGTTTCTCAAGGAAGCCACATGTGATGTGGGCATATGTGTATAAGCAAGGATAATGTACTACTGTGTATCATTCCCAGATACAAGAACATACACAAACTCTTTGCCACTTCCAGAAACAAATATTATTTTCATGTGTGAATGTAAATGATCTAAATTTAAAACCGGCTCAGAATTAGACAGATCAAACAACAAGACCCAGAGACAACATAAAGGAGGCCAAGAAAAAAGGAGACAGCCCATGTTGGGAGAGGAGGATGGAAATGACTTCAAGATGAGGCAAACACAGTAAATCAACTGACCAAAAGCACAGCATTCAGGATATCTAGCATTGAAATACAGAGTACACAGCAGCTAGTGAGATAGAAAATGGGAGTTTTGTTGCTGGATTGAGAATTGTGACTGTAATCACCAGGCTTGGCATTCTCAAGAGTCAGATGAAAAGAATTAACTGGGGAAAGAAGGTGAAACTGGTTAGTCTGAATTAGCTATTTGTTAATCCAAGGTGAACTCTATGATTAAATGAAAAATCAGAGTTCTGTATGCAGGCAACAGTGTTTCGTTTAAGAGCATGAACTCTCTACCACTTAATTGGTTCGAAAGTCAAGCTATTTCCAAGTGATCAAAGTTAATATCTACAGTGATAAAGCAGGTTAATTGCATGTACTCTTGGTATAATGTAAGGAAAATAACACTGTGTCTCAATGGTATTCTCCCTCCAAAGCCATAATCCCAGTGTAATCATGAAAAAAAATTCAGACAAATCACAACTGAGTAGGCCATTCTACAAATCAACAGATTGATACTCTCAAAAGTGCCGGTCGTCAAAAATAAGGAAAATCTGAGAAAATGCTACAACTCAGAGGTTCCTAAGGAGACATTATCACTTAATCTAATTTGGTATCTTGAACAAAATCCTGGAACAGAAAAGGAATGTTAGGTAAAAATTAAGAAAACCCAAGTGAAGTATAGACCTTAGTTAATGAACAATAATGTATCAATATTAGTTCACCAATGGTAACTGATGCTCCAGATTAATGTGAGATACAAAAAAAAAGCTGGGTATGGGGTATATAGCAATTCAGTGTACCAGCTTTGCAGTTTTTCAATAAATCTTCAACAAAATTATACTAAAAAGGTTTGTTTTTTAAAAAATGCAGCTACTTTACTAACTCTGAGCAAGTTAATTAGGCTTTCAGTGCCTCATTTGTAAAATCAGAATTAGGTTAACCTGCTAATTATAGCAGCTTAGCTTAAAAAAAAACACTGTTGTAAAGACTAAATGAGTTAAAATAAATGAATTAATATATTAAAGTGCTTAAAACTTATTGTGTTTCACAAAAGTACTCATTACCAGCTATGATTATTTTTAAAATATTTTTAAAGTGCAATGTTTCATTAAAGTTTTGACCAAAATATCTACAGTACTTCATAAACAAATTTGAAATAATGACATACCACCGATTTAAAAGACGTAAAAAAATTACTTAATTTCAAAGTGATTAAATCAAGTGAAATTTAAACTGTTTATAGTCACAACGATGGATCAATCATCATATAAACCTTGCAAGCCCAGTAGGAATTTGTCTAGAATTAAGGTCTTGGGAACCTTCTACATAAAAAGTGACAACTCTGTTATATGGAGTCTAAAATTCCTCAGGGTATAAAAACCAAAGTTTGTATTGTAATATCAAAGTAATGACTCAGATTACCCATAAGAGAAATGAACCAAGGCTACAGAACCAAGGTCAAAATTAAAAGGTGAGAAACTTTTAAATCACTTAGACTCATGGCAGCAGAAAATACCAGAAGTCTAATGCTCAGGCAGACATTTCTCATAGCTAAAATATAACTGACAAAACATATTATTTTCAAATGATGCCTCTTAACTTCCTTAAACTGCTCAGCTATGGTGAGTGTTGTGATTCCAAGTATGCAAAACCATTCTGCTATCTTCTTCTGACTCAAAATTTTAGTTTAAGTTCTGAGATTTATATAATGACTGCTTAAAAAAGGAATCAGTATATCATATGTATTTTTCCATTAAGTCTTTAGTATTTTAAGATATCAATCTATAGCAGGCATAAAATGTGACCTATGTATTTCATTATTTGCAAAACTACATAGGAAAACAAACTTACCAAGTTATACACAAAAATTTAGTGAATGTTATTGTAATGTCTTGGACATTAACTGTAATGGGTTATTTGCTAATAAGAAGGGCAGTCACTTAAGGAAGTCTGACTGCTCACTTAATCAAAAAACTGAGGGCAGAAGATGTATTCTTATGACAAAGGTCAAAGACTTAGAACCAGAGGAGTAAAGGAAGATGTAAGAATCAGATATGTTTAATCTAGAAAAAAATGGAGAAGTGAAAGTATACATACAAGGGTCATTCTAAAATGTAGAAGGTTCCCTTTAATTAATACAATGTTAAGGATTGAAATCTCAAACATCAGGAATATAAAATTGCTTTGACATATTCCCTTCACAACTAAAAGTTAGAGACATTTTCTTTCAGTACATTTTATTTTTGAAATAATATTTCAGGAAAAGTTTGGTTCTTAAAGATATGAACTATTTACTCCTATGTCTGATCAATCTTGTTAAACAGTACTTAACTTTATTTAAGTTATTTAAATAACTTTAAATTTTTTAAATATAGTTTTATATGTCCTATAAGTAAAAACATCAACTTTAAATGCTTGAAGAGTACATATAATAGTTTTTTCAGTCAAAATAAAACTGTTTTTCTTTCGTAACAAATACACTATACCACGATAGTACTTTAAAATGCATACCACAAAACAGATTAATTCAACCTCAGGAATCATTTGCTATGCACACTACCTTCTGTTTTAAGCAATTATAGTGACCAGTGTTTATACAATCTTTCCAAGATTACAGATGTATACAAATTTTGTATTAATGTTATAATTCCTTCAGTCTGTGGATGCATGTTGAGTTCTATAACCTATATCAGTAAAGCAATGTTTTTATTTTTTAAAATTTTGTTATAAAATTCTTGATATGTTAATTTTTAAATGGAATAATACGGTCTAAATTCTCACAAAAATGATAAACAATCTTTTATTGTATCTTATTCTAATGGCAACAAGTCTCCATAAAAAATAAAAACAATGAAATCATATTAGCTTAACTGATCTCCCATACTAAAAATTTTAGTGGCTCCTAGTTCCTTAAGATAATACAAAGTCATGAACTAAGTTAAATTTTTTAAAGTTAAATATACTATTTACCTATGTAAAGATATTCCCCTCTCTCCATTACACAAATGATTATAGATGACTGGTTTATATTTTTTATCATTCCAACACCACAGTTCAGAATTCCATGTTCTGAAGGTTAGAAGAGGAAAAGGGTAAATATTTCCAAGTAAGAGACCTTTGAATACATGAATTCATTTTATCTCAAGCCCTCTTATCCCTGTATTAACAATGACCAACTTACAAATTCTAAGCGTATACAAAACCTCCAAAGAAATTTTAAATGACAGTATAATCAAACTATTCAAGTGGTAAGCTCTTTGTGCCTTTAAATAATCAGAAATATTTTTGAGTGAAGATGAATCTGAATGATGACTCTCATGCTCTAACTTGTTACACGACATGTAACAGTGGTTTAAACTGATTAGTAAGATCAATTTCAAAGATAATGCCAAATTCCAAGGATAAATAAGGTCATTATGAAATTTTTTCTTTATTTTCTTCTATCTCATTCTTCTGCTTGCCCCCTTTCACCAGTTACCACATCTAGCCCCTCTATAGTCCCTTAAACTCTCCTGAAAGAACGTCCTTCATTTTCCAAAATAACATGAATTTCAGTGAAACTGAAGGTAACAGGAATTAGTAGCTGTCATCTTACAAAAAGATATGTTACTCAGTTACCTCTACTAGTCTGGGAGCTGCGATACAGTCAGGACAAAGAGAAATAACCATAGAAAAATATTGACAACTAAAATGGTGTCAAAAAATTGGCAACTACAATGTGCATCTCTTTGTAAAATCTTTCATTTCCATTAAATTAAAAATCGACTCTATAGTCTATCATAAACTAAAATGTCACAAAATTTTGTACTATAGAAATGTTTTTTATAGTTTTGCTATGAATATAGATGGTAAATGAATAAAGCAAATTGCTTGCTAAGCAATGATGTATAAAACTACTGCTATATATTATTTTCAAAAGAGTCAGATCTATATATGGAACACAAGATATTTCAAAATGAATGCCATTTGTTGTCATAATTTTATAGAATTAATGTTAGAACATTTAAAAAAATCCTATTAAAAGTACATGTTCATACCAAGCTATTATATATGCAGATGCATGTAGATGTGCATATGATAATTTTAAATAACACTAAATTATTTTAAAACATTTGAGACTATACCCCCAAAGCCCATTTCTAATGGTAAGAAAATAATCAACCTGCATGAACTGGAATCAGATTCATTTTCTTCTTCACTAGTGCCATCATCCACTTCTGGTCTATCCAGCCAGTGTGCACCGCCACAATCTTCTGCTGTAAACTCAAATGCAGGGACTTCAGAGGTGGATGCCATTGGCCAAGAAGGTGAATTCTGAAAATCCAGTTGGCTGGACCTTCGGTAACCAATTGAAGCCAAAGGCAATTGCAGGCTACATGGATCTAAAAACTTTCTCCCACCGTTTGCACCAGTCTGTCCTCGATTCCAAAATTCTCCCTGCTGGCTGTCAACTGCAGAATTAGGAGATGATGCTTGATGGCCAAACCACCTCCATCTGATTTTCAAAATCTGTTTCACATCAAACTCTTTACGAGAACCAGACATCCTCAGAGAAACCAAGTGATCGTCTAGGCAACGGGCAAAAAGCACTGCACACAGATTTGTGCATCCAACCAAGACAAGAGAAGTAATATGCCCTGCTGTACACAACAAACAGATTTAAAGGAAAATAAATCACATTCATATATGTAATCTACATTTACTTTGATGCTAGTATATCAGATTTAAAAGAACAAAGGATAATGAATAAAGATGAAACACGGTGGAACATTCCGTTCAATCAGAGCAAACTCTCATCCACCTATCCTGAGGCAGCTAGACCACTTTCCTTGCTCTCCTTTCCCATACAGACCATTAGCTCTCACAAACACTGACAGCATTCATTAAAGTCCTTTCAAATGCAGAACACCACCCCCTTTTCTTAAACCACAAATGACGGAGACAGAAAGCACTATCCCAGTCAGTATCTCAGTCTCTACTGCTTAGTGTATTAACTGTTTTATTGCTGAAACAAGAAACATTCCAGAGCATTTTCCTTTGTACTTAAAAATCATTTTACAACCAAAACGTTTCTATTTTTAAACCAAATTCTGTGGTGAGATAACACAAAACAAATTTTAAAAAGCATTTTTAGCAAGATGAGTTATAAAGACTTCCAAGTGGTGCTCTTTGGATGGGAGTAAGGACGGAGTGCAAGTGTGGGGTCCAGACAGCTACCTTCTGCCTCAATCTTCTCCTTTTAAAAAGGACTGCATTTAATTAATACAGTAAGAGCCTGGTAAAATCTCATTTGGTACAAGATAAGAGAAAGGTAAACTAGGATAAAAAGTTTGAAAACTATCAAAGATCAAAATATAACAGTACTCTTTTTTGAATAAATAACCTTAAGGTAATTTTACTCTCTAACTAACGAGGTCACTTCCATTTAGATAATACTCAAATTTCTATGACACAATTTAGGAAAAGGAAAGTGTGGCTCAAGAAAACTAAAGAACTGGGATAGGACTACTTCCCAGGTGTTCAGGCACCATAATGGTGCCCTCTATTGTTAGCAAAACAAAGTAATAGTGTGAACATGGATACAGTCATAGCAAATTAATAAAACAGTTAAGACATACACATCTTGTTTGCTAACCAATCCATAATTAATCTGATTTTTGAAATAAGAGATATTTAACAAGTTAAAATATGAAACATTGTAATACCATAATGCTAGCATTTCATGACTTACAAATGCAGAATTTTCTTATTTACAGTGTTTGATGTCTACTCCTATGTAAAATAATTTCACACAACACTTATATCATCTGACTGAAAAAACAAAAAGTTGCTTTGGAGGCTTAAAAAATATGCATGTTTCTTAACTATGCAGCTGTTTAGGAGAATAAAAAACAATGAAAATCATGAAAGGCCATGTACAATTCTGTGCTAAATATTATGAGAAAAACCATGAAAACTAAAGAAAAAGGAGCTATCAGGATGCTGTAGGGTTACATTCTCTTTTTTGGAATAGTAAAAAGTTGCTTAGGCAAATGATGCTGTTTATATAAAGAAAAAGATTAATAAACACAACAAATGAATATAGTGACAAAGAGGGAAAAAAACCTGTCTGTTTGACCAGTCAACCAGACATACCTAATAATTTTAAGGTGCAGGAGATAAAAGTTAGATGAATCTGATGAGATAAACCTTGAGCATAAAGTAAAAGTGTTATTAAGTGGATTGTTGAACAGGGCAATGCTTTTGAAAATTAATTTGGTAGTAGTATTCAGGATGTACTAGAGAGTAAAATAACAGTCTTCCCTCTCTTTTCACCCAGGCATATTCCTTCTCTCAATAAATACCCTTTAACTCCACTCTAACTTTATTTCTAACTATTTTCCAAAACAGACATATTGTTTTCATCTGTGAAGACAGTCTACATTATGTTGTTTCTCCTTTTATAATGCTGTTTCTGTGTACTAATTTCTCTGGTTTTAAAATCTTACTCATAGCTGGCACAGTGGCATATACCTGGGAAGCTGAGGCAAGAGAATTACCAGCTCAAGGCCAGTCTGAGCAACTCATTTCTCAAAATAAAAATTAAAATTAAAAAAATGGCTGGGATGTAGTCCAGTGCTCCCTAGTTCAAACCCTAATACCACAAAAGAAAATAACTAACTAATTAACTAACTAACTTAGCCTTCAAGGTATAGCTCAGGTACTGCGTCAGCCTTATAAACACTTCACTATTTTAGCCTTGCTGTTCTTTATGATGATAGCAATCTCCCTCCCCAACAAATGCTTTTGCAAACTGAGTCAGGAGTAGATTTTTTTTAGTTAAAATGACTGGAGTGCTCTAGGCACTGAGTAGGTGGGGTGCAGGGGAAACCTCTTGGGATTCATCATATATAGCCTGACAAACTCTGTGGAATAGTTCATAATGATCTGACCATTACTCTTTTCATTTCAGGAAAATATCAAGTATTTATAAGTACAACATACAACAGAGATAGATGAATCACAAACATATCTTGCTTTAAGAAGTTTCAGTCAGGTGTGGTGGTCTATACCTGTTGCCAGGGCAACACAGTGAGATGCTTTCAAAATAAAAGGGGCTGGGAATTTGGATCTTTAATCTCTGAGTTCAACCTCCAATATAGGCAAGAAAAAAAAAAAACTTTAAAACTTTCATCTGACAAAGGAAAGGATAATTAAATGAATATTATAAAAGGATAAATTTTAATAAATATAATTTCACATAAATACAATTTTAAATTAGAATCAATCAATTAATATATGAGCACTTAACCAGATTTCAACTACAGTAAGTGCCAGTTCCAAAGGCTAGAAGTGATATTAGTTGTTTTGTTGTTTGGTTGCCTGATTGAAGCCTAACTCGACAGTGGGATGTGAGATATTTCTCAACAGAATTCTCTATAAGAACAAATTCAAAACCTATGAAACAATGAAAAAGTGTTAAACTCTGTTCCCACTCTCAAAGGGTCCAAGTATCTTTTCCACTGGGATTTTAAGATACATTCTGGACATATGTATCTTTTTAATAAAATAGCTTTTCTGAGTAGCTGAGAGCACTGAAATAAGCTTTTTAATTTTAAAGGGACTGTGGGTTGGAAAACATCAAGTGAAGCATTTAAATACTACTGTCACGATCATGGCACACACACATTCCCAAAGAATCTTTTATCTGAGTAGACTCATCACATGCTTTATCACTGATACCTTTCTGTCAGTGCCACTCCACTAATTCTCCCCAGTAATCAATTTAGACAGAGGAGTATACAGCCATTTGCACCACTCTCCATGTTCATAAAATCATATACACTTATAGACTCATTTACCAGAGCTTCAGTTACTGCTGTAAGAAATCACATAATATATATAATTTTGGCATTTTGCTTTTCTCACCTAATTTTATACACTGATGGAAATATGAATAATTTAATCCTTGGATGATATTTCACAGTTGTAAAACAATTGATTAAACTATCTCCTTGCTAGTAGGCATCTTGGGTTGCTTCAAGTTTTTGTCTGCAACTAAAATAATGTTGAAACAAATATCCCTGCAAGGTTTTTATGTATGCAGAATTTATTCACAGGAATAGAATAGCTGGTTTGAAGGTATATGTCTTTTAAATTTGAACAGTTTTAACTTTCCTACAATTTATATTGCAAATGTAAAGTAAGTGTGTCCTTCTCATCTATTTTCATAGGCCAACAGTCAGTATTATAATTCTCTTACTACAGATGGCTTTGAGCTTTTGAGTATTATAAACATTCAATCTAAAATTTTTCTTGTTTTAAACATATTTTTATAACCTATTTTCCAGATGGAAGAAACTGGTGCCTGTACCTTTAAATCATTTAAACTGAAGTCTGACACTTAACAGAAAAGTGTGCAAATCGTATCTGGAGAGATCAATGAATTATGAGTCAACCAATGGGTTCACTTGGGTTAAAAACAATGATTATGATTAACTAGCATTAAGAAATCATGGCCTACCAAAAGTAACCATCATCCTTAGCATAAGTTTTATCTGCTTTTCAATTTCATTCTGATGCATTCTTTTATTCACCATCATTCTGAAATCAGTTTGTCCTCTGAGACTAGCTGAATAGTACAGTGCTTAACATGCAAGAGATCCAGGGTTCAATTTTCAGCAAGAAAAATGTCATTCCCCTAAGAAAAAGATCTGTTGTCTGTAGTAACTGGTAGTTAGATTTATGGCTATGTAGTATTCTACTTTATAAATATACTACATAATCAAAATCCATCCTACTGCTGACATCTGAATTGTCTCACTTTAAACTTTTGCAATAAAATAAACAATGTTGCACATGTTGTCTGGTACAAATATCTGTCTCTGTATCTCTGTCTCTATCCAGAAGTGAACTGCTATATCATAAAGCATATATGAATACGTGGTTAAGTGTTCATACATGTGACTGCTGTTACCAGTGTATACTGCTACCAGCAGCACTTGAGAATTCTAGTCATTCCACATATGGCCAACACTGGTACTGTCAGCCATTCCAATCCTAAATCATTCTGTTAGGTGTGTAGTGGTATCTCACTTGATTTTCTTTTGTAATACGTTTATTACTGACAATATTCATATTTTTTCATGTTTAGTGGTAATCTGAAGGTCCATTATAAAACAGATGTTTAGGTCTCTTGCTTTTGTTTCTATCTTCTTGATTTGTAGGAGTTCTCATACTTCCGATATTCTCTTTATGAAAGATATGTAGTTGCCTTAAGCATTAATGCTTTTATGGCATTTAATAATACTATTTTACTTCTGTCCCATCAACTTTTGTGAAACTATGTAAAACTGTTTCAGGCAAATATTTATCCAGCTCTGATTAAAAAGTACTTCTTGGACAATTATCTGTAAAAGATCACTACAGATTAAAAATTATTACCCTGTTAAATTATCAGAATGGTCTATAAAAATTAGATCCCCTATCATTCTCTAACATTAGATCCATTTTCATTCTCTATTTTCTAACCTTCTTAACTGTTTTCATGGGCATATTAGATATTTATTTGCTTTCAGTCTTTAACCTCAATACAAATTCAATTCCAGTAAAGCTTACTTTTGGTGTAGCACTGTAATCCCACTACTTAGAACAATACCTAGCAAACAGCAACACTCAATAAACATTTCTCTAATAATGAATGAATACAATAAGTGTAAGAGCAATAACAAAATGCATTTATATTTTTATCTTATAAAATAAATTAAAAGCCTAGTATTTAAAACACATTAGATGTGCTCTGGAGTTTAGCTTAGTTGGCTAAGGCCCTACTCTGTATCCATGAGGTTGTGAGTTCCATCCCAGAGGCAGCAAAAAAAAAAAAAAAAAAAAAAAAAAAAAAAAAAAAAAAAAAAAAAAAAAAAAAAAAAAAAAAAAAAAAAAAAAAAAAAAAAAAAAAAAAAAGACTATAAAAAAAATTAAACACATTAGAAAGCCAGAGATGGTGGTGCACATTTGTATTTACAGCACTTGGAAGGCTCAGGCAGGATGACTGCCACAAGTTTGAGGCCAGCCTGGGATACATACTAAGGTTCAACACTAGCCTCAACTACATAGTGAAAGCCTGTCTCAAACAAAAACAAAAAACAACCAAACAAAAACATATTAGAGAAATATTTGCCTCTGATGGCAAATCTTTTCAGTACATTTTTCCTTAAGAGAAAATAATCACAATATATTAGTCTAAGAATTTCCTTTTTTCTATTTCATTCTTAAGCTACAAAATTCTTACCATTTTGAAATCTAATGCCTAAATGGCAGTTGTCTTTTCAAACTGACACTTTTTTAAACTGATTATAAAATTATATTTAGTACTTCTCTTTTACCTTAATAACCTTGCTTTAGTTCAAGTTAAACTTGATATACAAAAGCTCATGCATTATTTAAAATAGATAACATAAGTGTCACTTATAAATACATTTTTCAAAATGTAATTAAAGAATCTACCTGAAATTTCTGCTTTATATCAAATGTTAGTCTTAATTCAAAAGACGACACTACTTAGTATTACAATGGAAACAATGAAATATCATTAAGAATGCAAATGAACAGACTTCAGCTGTATGCCTTTCATAGTTGTCTTCAGAGTCCAATACTTCAGAGACATGTAATAAATTTTCTGTTCTTTTCCCTGCCTTAAAGAAAATGCTATGACTTCATTCAACAATTTAAATCACAGTAATATGGTAACTAGTTTATATAGGAAATCATAATTATGCAAATCTTTCTTCCCAAAGATTTTTTTAGATAATAGTATTTGCAAATAATTTTAATGGGTCTATTCTTAAGAGCTTTAAATGTGTGGTGGTGTACATTTAAATGTGTAAAATGTGTAAAATAAGGGGCCGGGGATTTAGTTCAGAGGCATAAGCGCCTGACTGGCAAGCGCAAGGTCGTGAGTTTGATCCCCGGTACCAAAAAAAAAGTGTAAAATATATTGTTATATCTAATTAAAACATCAAGAACTAATTTTACTATGCTAATGAAGCAGCATTTATCTCTAAATTTTTCCTCAATTGTAAAAATGAGTTACATCACATGATTTGAAAATTTAGTAATTCCATGACATATATATATATATTTTGTACCAGGGATCAAACTTACAACCTCGCGCTTGCCAGGCAGGCACTTAGGCTGCTGAGCTAAATCCCCAGCCCAGTTCTTTTTAAAACTTCATCAAATTAGTTTTCTACTAGAATTTGCCTTATTTCAAAAATTTGAATACCAGCATAATTCTTCTAATATTTAAATTCCACCTAATATTTTCCACCTAATATTTAAAAATGCATGATGACAGAAAATATCAGTTAATTACTTATCCAGACTGGAAAAAATTTTGAGATTTTAAAAAAAATCTTGACCTAGATTCTAAAAATATATGAGATACTCTATACTTCTCCAACCTTACTGCCTTAGTTTTCTCTTATTGCTGAGACAAAGTACCCAAAACTCAAAGGAGGAAAGGTTTATTTAACTCACACTTTGTAGAGATTTTAGTCCATAATTGCCAGTTCCAAGCAGGATGGTTTGGCAGAGAACAGTTCATGGTGCCCACAAAGTAGCAAAAGCAATAAGGGACTTTAACAGTGTCTTTCTGGCCCTTTCATACTCTATTTGGACTACTGGGACTAGTGTGATGCCAAACCAATCTGTGGACTGACTTAGTAATCACACACCCTTAATCCCTGCATCACACACTTGAGATTCAGACACCTCTGGAAAAAAAAGCCCCATCTAAGACTGCATGAGGCTTTCGGGGAAGCATCTAGACATGAGGTACAACACTTACAAAGGTATTATAAAAGAAAACAATCCTGTATTAGGTAAATACAGAACACAAGGATGAGAAAACAGATTACAAAATCCATCAGGGCAGGACCACTATATTCCCAACACTTTGCATATTATACGGCATTCAGCTATTTAGTAGATTCAGTAATGGTACATATCTTAACATGAAGGATGTTAAAGTCAAGCAGAAGTAAGTCTTCTATAAAACATTAAGACATCAAGGAGTGAGTTCTGAGATAAAGATTAAGAGATACACTTCCAGAAGATGAATGTGGCAATGGTGAAAACAGTTTTCTGAGGAAAGATACTGTAAGTAGGAAAACTAGTTAGAAAATTCTATAGTTGTGAGAGGTATTTGAAATTTGTCTGGAAGAAACAAAATCTAAATGAGGGATAAATGTTAAAATATTACAAAGAAAGACCTTAGGATATCTGTGGCAAATATACAGGAAGAAGTTAAAGATGACATTTTCAAACCTGGATGACAGGGAAAAGAATGTCATAAATAAGAAAGGAAGGATAGAATGAATACATAAGGAAGAGGAATACAGTAAATTAGAATATATAATAAATTTTAGTAGATTATTCTGAGAGGACTGACCACAGCTGGAAACAAATCTGGTTTTAATGATATCTCTAGCAACCTAGAAACAGGAGTCTAGAGCAGAAAATAGCTTATATAGTACTTAAAACTCAGGTGAGAACAGAGAATAGCTAGGCTGTTAACATTGGTTATCTCTGCAAAAAAAAAATACCAATTTTAAATTCAGCTATTAATAGAGTAATAAACTAAGGGATTTGACTTTGCAATCCACTTGGTAGACTAAAAACCCAACAGTCAAGAACTCTTACTACAAACTGAAAACTGAAGTATGGTTTCATTGTAAAAGCCACCTAATAAAAGGGATTTTTTTCTTTCCATATAATAAATAAAAGTGCTATGACACCTATAGCATTAAGGTGAAAAAAAAGTAGAGTAAGTTTTAACCTTCAGAGTAAATTGTGTCCCCTCATCACATGATCATACAGTATTCCAAACTACTTGCTTAGATAACTCAATAGTTTTTTAAATCAAATTATTTACTTAATATCTTCTCTGTACAAGGTACAGAGAGGATTATGGCTTTTGATGCACTTATAATACAGGAACCGATAGTTTCCTTTTCAAAATGCAATAGAGTACAATAAAGATACACAAGAAATACACAGTAAGGCAAGCTAAGCTGCAGAAGTCAATGATACTTTTCCAGTCAACCTGAACTCTGGAATACAGTGAAAAGTCCTTTTGTCAGATGAACTTTATAGTCAGTCCATTAAATGAAAAATAATCATAAGTAGAAAGATATCTACATACTCTTAAAGGTATTATTTTAATTTGATCATACAAATGCATATTCACTCACAATTTTTTCATATAGTTAATGTTACATACAAAATTTGATAAAAGTCGCTTTTACTGAGTTTGGGTCCTCTTTATTGCACAAGCCATGCCAGTAATGATTTCCATTATCATCTGTGATTTCTACTCATGGTTCTTCTAAATGGAGAGAGAATTAAAAATCATTTTTTCTGAAAGAATATGAATACAGAATTCATCAGATCAATGGTCTGGGCACTATGGGCAAAATCTTGTGCCTGACTGTAAACAAAATGTATTGAGGAGAGATTCTTAACCATGAATAACAAAATGTCAGCACCAAATAGTGTAGTTAGGGCTGTAGTTATTTTTCATTCTGGTATGAGCTTCTTATTTCCTTAAGGACTACTAATAGAAGACAAGGTGACTGGTCTGTGGATTTTGATACAGCATTAGCTTTTGATGGCTTTTCTCTTTATCTTTTATCTAGCCTTCATTCAACTTGACAGCAAATTTTTAAAACTCTTTTATACTGAGACATCACAAAGTACTCAAGTGAATTCTTGTCTCTACATTCTCATTAGCTTACATGTTTACTAAAATTTTATAATTTCCATAGCAGATATAGCTGTTAAGAACAGGTTTGTGAATGAATACAACCAATTTTCAGAAAGTACTCAACAGTTAAGAACAGATATAGGTCTGCTATGTTGCAGCCTACTTACTTAGTCCTGAGTGTTCAGCTGGCTGTTGGACCATTAAGTACATTTCACAGAGGGAAAGACAGAATCAGCTTAAAGCTATATGTGAGAGGTAGTTGGGAGTTCCATTATTTTTTCCACATTATCACTTACTAATAGAAATCTAAATGATATAGTTGAAAGAGCACGGGTCAACAGTTAAGCCACTAGTATTGACCTGTACATTTGGACAAATCACTCTGCCACCTCTATCCTCAGTTTTCTCTTTAGTGGAGTAAGATTAAATAGTATATACAAGTATTAAGTAAGGGTGTGGATTTGCAGCAGCAACTATTGTTTCCGAAGTGCCTCAACATACACAATAATACGTAAAATACTGTATAGTGAATAGGACTTTCAGTTGACAGAAACTATGGCAAACAAGTTGAACCCCTCCATACTACAGATGAGGACAGTGAAGTGAGATGAACCAACTTCCTCTACACTCATAGCATAGCTGATGAGTAGCAATTTCCTTCTGAATCTTTAAGAGTCAGGACTGACTCTAAAACCATGTACTTCCTAGTATATCACACAATTCTTGTTGTCAATATATTCTTATTTCGTACTCACAACTACCATGTAAGGCAGGTAGTTATTAACCCCATGGGACAAATGAGGAAGCAGATTCACAGTATAGCTGACTTTTACAAGGTTGAACATCTAATACAGATACCTAGTGGAGTAAGAGCTGACCAAACTAACAGTAAACAAGGCATTAAAAACAGTACCCATTTCTTACATAAAAAATACTGTTAAGTTCATCCTAGTTGCAATTAAACAAGAAAATGTCACTTATTCACCAAATAAAAGCACCTCACATATAGCTCCCTCTCAATTCTTGTCACTAATTCCTGTAAAACAAAATGCTGACCCACATCATCATTAAAAGTATTCTTTCAACCTTTAACTCCATATCTGTACTAGTATCTGGTAGTAAAACAAGATTTTTTTAAAAACAGAGATTGAACCCAGGACTCTGCACTGAGCTACATCCCCAGTCATTTTATTTTTTATTTGGCTAAATCATTAAGTTGCTCAGGCTAGGTTTGAGCATTCAGTCTTTCTGCCTCAGCTTCCCAGATTGCTAGGATTATAGGTATGGGTCACCAAACCCAATTTAAAAAGGAACATTTCAAAAAATTAGGTAAATACTATGCCTTTTTCAAGCTCTTCTATAAAAGTTATCACTGTTGATACTATAATTACTATAACATGGTTGTAACCAACTATTTGCTTTTAAAACAGCACATTAGGGCTTGGGATTTAGCTCAGTGACAAATCAAAAACCTGCTTAGTATGTACAAGATCCCAGGTTTAATCATCAGCATCATAAAAATTTTTTTAAAAAATGGTCTTTTGGTTTGACAACTGGCAGAAAGAAGGAGAGAAAAAGAAACAGAAAAACAATAAGAGGAAAAGAGAGAAAGAGAAGGGAAGGGAAATGGAAGGGAAACAGAAGGGAAACGAAAGGGAAGGGGAGGGAAACGGAAGGGGAGGGGAGGGGAGGGAAGGGAAGCAGAAGGAAGGAGGATGGGAGGAGGGGAGGAGGGAAGGAGGGGAGGAGAGGGAGGGGAAGAAGTTGACTGGTTTTCTTGTCACTCACTTTTTAGATTTTGGGAATATACTGTTTATCTGACATCACATAAGGATGGAAACTGGAAGTACTACAAAGATGGTAGAAAATCAGGGGTAACTTCTTGCCTGATCTATTATCTCTGGCATGCACTGAGACACCCAACTTATCTAATGTGCCACAAAAAGTAAGTCTGGGTTACTGTAATTTTATATTTTACTGGCCTGAACCAAAGCCAGAAACAGCTTTATGATGAAGGTAGAAAAGGCAATCAATTAGTATTCTCCAGGCACAAATGTAACCAGTTACCTGGGGCCTCTGAACAGGGACTCAGCAAATCACAGATCAACTTAATTCTGCTGCAGGGCCAATCACATTTGGTAAATAATGGATTTATGTTAGAAGAGTATAAGCCAGGTAAGGAAAAGGAAGTATAGAGCAACGTAAGCAAATGAAAGAAGACAAACATAAAGACTGTTTCTCAGTTGCTCATAATTGGGAATAGCTAATCATTACATATGCTAATTGAATTATTTTTAGAAAGATAAACAGGTTCAGGCCACTATGAAGGACCATGTTCAGAAATTTTAAACCCATGTAAAACACAAAACTTAGTATTCCTTCTCTGTTTACTAGAGCTGCACAAAGAGAGCACCATATTAGGTTGAAATGAATCAACCCGCCCAAATCTAAATCCTCTCTTCTTTACCTTCCCAGTATAGTCAAAGTAACCTTCTAGAGTAGAATTCTTGACTATATCATTTTATCTAAAACTTTTATTCTTCTATTTTCAACCATTATGTGATAATAAAGGCCAAGTATGTAATTCAGGATTTTTAATGCTCTTCCTTCACCTAATTTCTCAGCTTTACTTTCTCACAAAACTGTTTTACACTTTCTCCATGATGAAAAGTTCCACCATACTACATTAAAAAAAAAACTTAAATATAGAATACTTCCCAAATGAAAGGAACTGTGGACAAAACAAGAGTGAGTTTAATCCTCAGTTAACTCTCTTGGTTCTGCTGTCCTGGCAATCTGTGGTTTCGCATGTCAACTGCATTACTCAGCAGCACTGCTTATGGTACAAATGATCCCTCTGGTTAGTAAATTTATATCAAGATTTAGGAACTATAAATACCTCATGAAAGAAACTATAGCTACAACCTTCCTATGATAGTTTTTTAATTGGCATGACTCTTTCAAGGATTCTGGAAGCTAAGGTTAGAGTTGTATCTGGTAAGACATGGGTTTTGTAAGTCCAGGTAGCTCCTGCAACTAACTAGTGTGCACCTTCTCTGAGATCTGGCCAGATGATACATAAGCTACTTGAATGGACTGTTGTGAAGATCATTCCCACAGATAAAGGATACTGCTACTGCCCTGCTGGCAAGCTGGCATTCTTGGCTTAGCCTTCTGAGTGGACCAGCCTGTAACAGCTTTCTGAATCTGATCATTTAGCTGAACCTAAGCTGACAACTTCATTTGTAAAGAACCAAAAGTATTAGAATATCTTAGACTGATATTCCAGATCTTCTATACCCTAAATAGCCTAAAACTGTGTGCTTCTCTGATAAATACCACTGTATCTAATCTCTACACAGTTCTTATTTTCCTCTGTTATTTTTCTGGGGATCCCTTTTCCTGGATATCATATACTGCCCTACTCACAGCATCCCTTCAGCTATCTGCTAGGTGAAGCTATGGATATTTTTCAACTGCAAACAAAGGAGACACTGGCCAGGTAAAGAATACAAGGGAACTTTGCTAAAGAAGCTAAGTATACCCAACTTAAAAAAAAAGAATGGTAATTTATTGAGAATAAAAATATATTAAGTTGGTAAAGATATGTGTTAAAATGAAAAATGTTGAGATAAAGAGTGCCTTGATCAGTTTGGATGGCAGAAAAGAGCACAGCAAGCTGGCATACCAAGTGCTCCCTTCTTCCTGCATTATTCATCATGAGGAAAAGCCAAGGGGCCCCATATCAGGATGGAAGCAGGTAACTTTTTAAGAACTGGACAGTTCCATCCCAAGTGTCTAGGAGAAGAAGAGATGACTGAAAAAATTACAACAGAGATGCTACTTGCCAGTGTCTGTATATAGCAGCTCTCAGTATGCTCCAGATCTCCCTTCTTTTGATTATTGTAATCAGTCTGTCCCACCCAAATTTGTAAGCTGCTATTAATCGTGTAGAACTTTTGATGGAATCTTGGATTTCTTTGATTGCAAACTATTAGAACTGTCTCCTCTATTATAAAGTTGCCAATTACTCTAATTTACATTGTGGGGCCAACTCTATTATTTCTAAATTCTGATAGTGGCACCAAGGAAAGTCTTGTATTTGCTGGAATTGTTAAAGGCTCTAGTTGCAAGTGTGTGAACTGTTAGGGTAAAGCACCTATTTAATAACAAAATAGAGGAAAAATAGTCAACAAAGAAAAAGAACACCACATATGAGCACAGAGAGACTGGTGAGAAATCACACTGTCCTAGAGAAAGTAGCCCTACTTAGCTTCTAACTTTATTGCCCCTTGCTGCTGAGAGCCCGCTATCCTTCTTGTCCTTGGACTCTCAGATAAAGCTATATTACTCCTCTTCCTCTTCCTCTCTTCTTCTTCTCCTTTTTTTTTTTTTTGGTACCAGGGATCAAACTCAAGACCTCACACTTGCCAGGCAGGCACTTAAGCCACTGAGTTAAATCCCAGCCCTATATTACTGTTTTAACAAAACATTCCTCTCGCTTAAGCTACTTTAAGAAATTTTGTGACCTTCTCAGAAAATCATCCTTAAGACCAGAAAGCAGAAAAAAAAAAGGCAGGGAGGGAAAAAATGTTAAAAAAAAAAAAAAAAACCATATACGCATACACAGTTAGAGGTTCTAACTTAATGAAAAATTAGATCAATGTTGCCTTACAGAGGAAGAGAAAGAGAATTCAAATTAAAGCTATTTTTTAAATTGAGATTATAAACTCCTTGTTTACTTTTTTATCCTCAGAGGACCCAACATAATGCCTTATACACATTTAACAAATATTTATTGAATGGACATACAATTAAAAAAGAATCAAATTCACTTGACCAAAACAATCTAACTGTGTAGTTTTTAATAGCATTTCATTTCAAATTAAGAAGATATATTCTTTATAATTCTCATTAGCACAATTCTGTTTACACACAAAAAACTGCTATTCTTTTAAAAACAGAATGTTGAAAAATAGAATTTGATTTAT
The DNA here is from genome assembly GCA_004027455.1 of Hydrochoerus hydrochaeris. NCBI lineage: Eukaryota > Metazoa > Chordata > Mammalia > Rodentia > Hydrochaeridae > Hydrochoerus > Hydrochoerus hydrochaeris. The sequence continues at coordinate 185,108 of PVLA01001484.1, forward strand.
TCAAATTATAAATCTTAACTCCTATGACCAAGAAGACTCTCAGGGAAGTAGTTATTAAGACTGTTCCCACACTATTTCAGTTTTCCTCATTTCCCTACCACATTTCTCTACCTTCTTGAAGTTAGGTGTAGCTTTATGACTTGTCTGGCTAATGAAATGGCAGTGGAAGTCAACTCTTCATTCTAAGTAAAAGCCTTTTCAAAGCTAATGTACAATTATTGCATTCATTACATCCTTTCCCATGTCCTAACAATTTTGGAAGACTGTGTTGAGATGAGCCTCTCACAGTCCAGGGCTCCCAAGCTCAAACAGAGCTCTCATGCTGACCCTCACTGGCCATGTAGGGTGATAAAAGTTAATCTTCATTGGTTTAAGCCATTAGGATGTGAGGGTCTTCTGTTACCACAGCATAACCTACCCTGGCTGATGTATTCAGGTGTTTACTGAATACTGAAGAGAATGAATGTGAATGAAACTTCTGCTATTAAATTGTTACAATTTAAAATGGTTACATTTACACAGCAGTGCATCATTTAGAAAGTACTTTTGTCTAAAAGTGTCTCATAGTATTCAAATTCATGATCCAAACACAGCATTTATGGATTCAGTTTGGGTTTTTGTTTTTGTTTTTAGAGTGGGGATAAAACCCAGAGGTCTTCATAACTAACGTACACCTTCTACCCTTTTAAACTTTTTATTTTTAGACAGGATTTGCTAAGTTGCACAAGTTGGCCTCTAACCTGTGATCTTCCTGCCTCAGATTCCCAAAGTGCTGTGATTACAAGTGTGCACCAACACTCAGTAGATTCAGATACATTTTTAAACCAATCTCTCACTGCTTGCCATTTGAAATTCAAGAAGCAAATACATCTGGATAAGACACTATTCCTTGCCCTTCAAACTCCTCTCTACTCAGAATGGAATCAATTTAGGCAGTGAAGGATTTCTTATGCATTATTTCTTTTATATCCTTAATGTATTTTTCTACCATTCATTATAGCCACAGCTATATTGTATGGATGAATTACGTGCTGTAATCACTCTAATCTTACCAATAAGGAAACAGATTCAGAAAAGTTCAAAAAGTTGCTGGAAATCTTACACATTAGTAGCACAATCCTAGATTTTTTTCTCTTTTCTACTATGTATCATGCTTTCCAATGTCTCTTAACATCTACCAAATTTAGGACCTCACTGTAAGTTGATAGTACAAATTGTTGTAAAATAACATGTCCATTACATGCTCACATCAAGGAATAATTAAAGTATAGTAATTTCCGAAGAAGTTCTACTTGCCTACACCTACTCTACTCTACAAGTAGGTATCCTGAAACACAGCACAGAGAAATGCTCTAGAGGTCATTTAGTCCAACAAGCACCATGCAGAAAAATAATGAAGAATCCTGAAAGAATTTTGGGAAAGACCCGGCAAGTGCGAGGTCATAAGTTTGATCCCCTGTACAAAAAATAAAATAAAATAAATCTGGGGAAAATAGTCTTCTCTGATACACAGTATATTAAAATCCTGACTTTTCAATTAACTTCACTTTGATTCTTGTCAAACTGACTAAATTCAATCTATTTGCTTTCCAGTTCTTATCAAACTTCAACTATAAAACATACTTATGAAAAACTATCTGAAGACTAGACAATTCATTAAATTTGGAAAAGGTCACAAAATACAGCCCTCTTTAATGAAAGAACTTGGACATCAGTATCATAAACTTTCAGGAAATTCTGAGGATTAAAAAAAAACAAATCCCAAAACAAACAAAAACAATTAAAATTAGTCTAACCAAGCTATCTTAAATGTATTAAGCTCGGAATTTTACTTCAAGAAACAACGATTCCTTCAAACATGGTTTAGGAAATATTAATCTTGGTTCTCAATGGCCAGATAGAGCCTTTAGAGAAATTATTTTTACTTTTTTTACTGCCATATACTGTAGAATGTCTGTGCTAAACTCTATTTTCTGCAAGGATGTTTTAAAGATGTTGTCAACTGCCTCATAATCTCCCTTTCAATTAGGGACCATGAGAAAATGTTTTTTAGGCCTCATTATTACAAAATGTCTTACTTAGGTGGAACGGATATTTTTTTTTCATCTTAATTGGAATCAGAAACACACTGAAGCCTACTTGAATACCCATCATTTCCCTCACCTCAAGGAGGCCTAAAGACCAAATTATGACTCAACTCTAATATAGGACTTCATATTATATACTTGGTATTTTCTTTTTCCTTCACTTTTATATTTTTTTCTTGCTTACTTTAATATTCTCATTTGGTCTGTTTCATCCGATTGTACTACATCACCGCTAAACTGTTTCAAATAATTTCTGGAACTCTAAATTGCAATTTTAAGTTTTCTCTTTGCAATTTCATACTGATTTCTGTTTCCTAGTCTCATTACCAAAAATGCCAGTATATTTGACTTTAAGTAAAAGTGGCATTCAAGCTAAATCCTGACAAGCCAATGAGTACACGGTACACAATACTGTACAAGCCAATAAGCCCTTTAAACCAGAAAAAAGTTTTTCCTCAGGGCTCTAATAGCCAAAAGGACTTCTTAAACAGTTTCCTAGAGGAAGCGAGACTTCTAAACTCTTTCCTAAAAGGAAGAAAAATTAACATTTATTAGGCACCAATAAAACTGCTAGGCACTTAATAACAGCAGTTTCATTTTTAAAAGAAAGCTGAAGGGCATGGGCATGCACACATCTCTGAAAGGATGCCCAACAAAAGGGCAATCCTGGCTTGCAAGAGTTGTTGGAGTGAGACTTTGTATTCTTCCTACCTTTCAGATTCTGTGACTGTATCAAGGACTCAATAATATTCCTAAAAAATCAAATAAAACGACATAAAGGCGACAGTTATGCTTCAGGCGTTGACACAGCAAACTTTTCCCACCAGCTTCTGAATTCCGGGATGTGCATTAAAATAAATGTCTAAATGCAAAAGTTTTAACCAGGGAAGCCCGATCACTAGGAGATCAAGTCTCTTCCTTTTTCTTTTTAAGTTATGGCTCCCAAAGGGTGAGCCATAACTTAAAAAGAAAACTCAGGTTGCGCTGGCCCGCAGATAAAAATGCGGGATGCTGGGGGCGGGGGGGATATCCACAAACGGTTTCCAGTTTGTTTTATCGGCCACTGGAGTCGGGGAAGCAGTCTGCTCCTCCCGGGCGCGCCAGAGACGGCGCGCCAGAGACGCCGCGCCGAGAACTTTGCCTAACTCGAAGGCGGCCCGGGCCGCGCGGAGCCGGGGCTGAGTCGGCGAGGCCGGGCTCCAGTTCGAGTCCCGGACGCGGCCTGAGGAGGCCCCGCCTGGCGCCAAGGCTCCGGACCAGGACGCCTCACAGCCGCCCCGCAGGCTGAGGAGCGCCGCGGCCGGGCAAGGGGAGCGCAGCGGGCCCGCGTTCCCAACGCCGAGGAGGAGGTCTCACTTACCGCGTCGGACTCCGCAGGCGGCCGGGGTCACGGGGGGCGGGTCGGCCGGCGGGAGGAGGCGGGGGAGGGGAGACGGGGGAGGGGGCCGAAAGGCCGAGGAGAGGGATGCGCGCGACTCCTGAACCCCTTCCCGGCAGCCTCACCCCCGGTGCCGGCCACCCGGCCGGCCCGAAGCCTCCAGCCCGCTCCGTCAGGCCGCGCCGGGCCGGGGCCGAACTCCTCGGGCAGCCCTGGAGGTGCAGGCGAGCGCACGCGGGGGTGGGGGTCGGGGTCGGGGACCGGCTAGCCCGTTAGTCCCGGCGCGGCGCGAGCGCCTGCCCGTCCTGCCCCCTCCGCCAGGCCCCGCCCCTCCAGGCCCCGCCCCTCGCGGACCGCGTGCAACTGGGGGACAGGAGGAAAGGGGTGGGCGGCGGCGGCGGCGGCGGCGGTGGCAGGGGGACCTCTAAAGGGAAGGGGACGCCACGCTGGGTGGGGCTCTGGTGAAGAGGGGGCGGGGCAGGCCGTCCGGACAAAGATTCCGGCTGTTCCCCGCCCCTTAAAACTAGGATAAGGGGAATTCCTGGGGGTGGAAGTTCTAAAAGAGGTCCCTCTGCAGGGCTGGAAGGCGATCAGAGAGCTGGCGTGTGTTTCTCCGAGCTTTGGGGGAACTCCCGGTAGTTGTATGCCTTCTTCAGCGTCTCTCACTTTTCCTCTTGCGATAATCTGATAGTTACTGTTCCCTTTGGCTTTGTGCCATCAGAATTATGATCACCAGTGTTGACCATAGCATTGTTTACCAATGGTGGAATCTAAAAAAATAGGTTCCTTATTCAATTCTCTAGCAAATGTATGTTGAACTCCTACATACTGGGTGCTGGGAATAACAGTAACTAATTTACGCAGCGTCTACATACCCAATACTACTCTAAAGCACTTTATATATTACCTTATCATTGAATTTGAGCAAAATAGCTATGGACCTATCTACCTCTCATAAGTCATGGGGATAAAAGAAGTGGGGGAGCTTCATTCTCACAGAATGACATATAAACCAAGTGCTTGACTGCTTTTGTTTCTCAAAGTAAACTCAGTATTGTTTATTTTTGCAGATTGAGTGTTTGCTACTCAGACCTAGCTATATGCTGTGATAGTTAAATTTGTCCATTTCCTCCAAATGAAATTTATTCAGATTTTCAGTATGTCTCCTTAATTAAAAAAAAAAAGTACAAAGCAAGTAGTCCAGAAGACTAATAATCGAATAACAACCAAATTGTGGTAGCAGCCTGGAGTGGTTGGGAGAGCTATTTAAGGATATTTTGTCCATTTCCTTTTGGGAAAATGGTTAGAAAAAGCAACATAATGTAAAATCATGAAGTACCCACATGGATTCCTACTTCAGAAGGAAGAGGATGGGATGAGTTAACATTGTTACAATCAGGAAGGGGATACATCACAAACTCTTGCTCAGCGGAATCCAACCACAATGCTCGAGATACAGTTTTTATTCCAGCTGTGTAGAAATATACCCTCCACCCCTTATAACACCACCTACATGCATGGATTAAAAATTACCTCTAAAGCATTGTCTCAAAAAAAAAGAGTTGGGTAAAACTACAGTCTGAAGTTTTGGAATTTGATACTACTTTTCAGCCCTCTGCTTTCTTCAGCATTAACATTTGTGATCATTAATAGCAAGTGACATTCCTGTCATTGTTTCCCCTCCCCCTTTCTTCCTATTCATAGTTATTTTTCTTGTTCAGTTTTGGAGTTTTAATTCCAGCTGTTTCTTTCTGGTTTATGATGTGAAATACTAGAAAAGCTTGCAATCAAATCAGATTATAATTGTGGTAAAAATTAAATCCTGCCTTAAGATAGGACGTCCCATATACCTTCTTCTCCTTTTTTCTGTCAAATATATTGTTCATTCTATTCTGAAACCTATTTCATTTGATTTACTAACTGGATTGTTCACTCTGTCAGCCCAGTGAAAGCAATGAAAATGCTCTTACGATCTGGCTTCCACTCCCATCACTCTTGGTTTTGGGCTCTGCCATTACTGGATTACTTCCTTTTCTGCCTACAACCAGATACTTGCTGGCAAGGTGCCTGCTTGTCTCTGTTTGGCAGGCTCCTAGCTATTCATGAAAAGGTCTCCATTTTCCTTCATATTACTTTTCCTAGCCAGGAAAGTTGCAATCTGTGTGGTGTATGGAACCCTGCAGCTCCTCCCCATCCACCTAGCACACTTGTCATCTGTTTGATTGTCTTCTCCCACTGGGATGTAAACTCCATGAGAAGAGAGCTTTATTTAAGTTCACTACTGAACAAATTTTTTTTGGATGGAAAAATGACTTTACATAGAAGAGATAGCTTGTATTCTGTTTTGTAGTGGCTGAAAGCTTGCATGTGATACATTTTGAGTCATATGATTTAGGCATATTTCTAAAATGTAGCCCAGTTTTACTTTTTTAAAATTAGAATTGGAAAAGGCTGTTTTTATCTCTCATTCTGGAAATACTGAGCAATAGCATTTGAAGAAGTTACAGCTCAGAATTATGCTGAGATCATACAACTTGAACTATAAATGGATTCATGGAGTCAGGGAGTAATAATAGATCAATAAATGGTGTGAAATTCTTAATATTTGTCTCAGAGAAAATACAGCAATGATCAGAAGTGAAATAATTAAATCTAAAATTTTATACTGATAACTTGACAAGATGCCATTTGTAAATGCTCAAATAATTTTAATTGACAATATTACCTTTTTATTTTATTTATTTTTGCAGTACTGGGGATCAAACTGATGACCTCGCATTTGCCAGGCAGGTGCTTATGCCACTGAGCTAAATCCCCTTAATTGACAATAATCACGACAGCAAGATTAACAATTGTCAGGTCTCAGACACATTTTATCCAAAATAAAGGCCTCAAAAAGCAGCCTCAGTGGGCTGAGGATAGAGCTCAGTGGCACAAGTGCCTGCCTGGCAGGTGCAAGGTCATGAGTTTAATCCATGGTACCAGAAAAAAAAAAAAAAAAAGCATTTTTAACCTTGTCTAGCCCTAATGTTTTTCAGCCCTCATTCTTGAAGGCAAGTCACGAAACTGGAATTCCCCTTCCCCAAAATGGGAATTTTTCCCCCACCCTAGGTAGAAGACAGTATATATTGATTGACAGCTACAGCAGGGGCTGTCCTGGATGTCCTACAGTCATGTGAGGAGATGTTTGCCTTGACCAAGGCAGGCTTGAACTGGAATCAAACAGGGCTCGAAAAAAAAAAAGTTTTTTTATCGGTACTAGGGGTCGAACTCACAACCGTGCACTTGCAAGGCAGGTGCTTATGCCGCTGAGCTAAATCTCCAGCCCTGGTCAGTAGGCTCCATGTTGGACCAGTGAGGAGGCTCTAATTTGGACCAATCAGCAGGCTCATATTTTTGGCCAATCACAAGCCTACAGGTGCAGTATAAAAAGGGCACTCCCCTTACACTCTTAGGGTTAATCTCAGTGGCTGTCTTTAGTGTAGTACTATACTGGCTCACGTGTGCTATAGTACAGACTGCTTCTCTGGTGGTCCTGTAAATCTGCTGGTTGATTATTTTTTAGGTAGTGTAAACTAGGAAGGACCTGCAAATTTACACAGGATTATTTGGTAGTGTGCTACCAAAGCAGGTTATTTTAAAAAGAGCTTTAAACACCAGGGACTGTTAGCCTTGAAGGAATTCTAGAGACCTGAGGGAGAAACTGACAAAGATTAGTGGAGATTGGCAGTGGAGACCCATGTCTGGACATAGCGATGACCGACAAAGACCAGCAGTAACCACCAGCACTGAGCATTGTCAGTGTGTAGCACTGGGTGACAGCCAGCAGCAATCAGTGACAGTTCACTGAGGTCCATACAGACCAGCTTCTGATATAGGACTTGGGGTCCCAAAGCTGTAACACCAAGGGTTGAGAGCTGCTGGCTGAGCCCTACTGTGCTGATCATGAATTCTAAAAAGAACCCTTGGCTATTTGAAAACAGGATTGCAGAAACCAGAACTCTTTTTCCCCAAAGTCAGCTGTAAAGCCTAAAATTATTATAGGTACTTTTCCATGGAAGAGATGAACATAAGGATATTCTCTGATCTACATTATTAGATTGTAGAATGTAAGACCCTTGTTTGCAGGGATCCCCTATCTGTGAGAAAGAAATGCTGTAACTGAGGAGTCAAGAAGAATTTACAGTTAGACCTTGCCAGGTTTCCTTGTTTAATCTGCTCCTATTAGCTCAGAGGCTTTTTGCCCACTTATATTTCCATGTACCTATCTCTGCTTCATTAAACCTAAGCGTAACAACAGCTACTTGCTTCTCTATCTTTGGTCTTCACTCTGAAGACTCCTACATCATGTAAAACCTGTCAATTTGTTGCGCTTTCTCTTGTTTACCTGTTATTTATTATAGAGGTGTCAGCTGTGACCCTTAAGATGGGCAGGAAAGGGATTACCCCTCCTTCCATCCTTACACAATGAATGTTTTAATCTGGGTGAAGTGTAGTACTAACAGTAAATAGAACTTAATCATAGTGTGCAGATGCCCTTCATAAATAAATGGTGTGACTCTTCATTTTTTGCTCTGATTACTGATGTGTGGATGGGAAAGATTAAAAGATAGAGTTATGATTATGTACAATGTATATGTTAAAAATCTGGATCCTAGAAAAGGAATGTCTTTTAAAAGTAGGATTTAGGATTTCTTCAGCAGTATACCTGCTGTCCATGAAAGAGCTCACTTCAAAACAGTCTGTTAAGACACAGAGCTATGGCTAAGGGCAAAGCTGTGTGGTAGACCACTTTGCCTAGCTTGTATGAGGCCCTGGGCTGTAGATAGTAGGACCATACCATACTATGCCCCTGGCAGAAAAAAATCTCCAGGTTAGAGGACACAGATGACCAGGTGAATCTAAGCAAAAATTTGTCTCCTTGCAGTACATCTCAGATTTTCACTCTGGCCTATCTTGGTTCCCCAGGATAATTTGTTCCCCCTGTCAACCTGGCCCAAATACCAAATATCAATCAATCAGTCAATCAATAAACTCCTGGTTCTCTATCAGGCAAACCAACTTAAAATTTTTAAAATAAACTTTACTAAAATCTTAAGGAGAGTAAAACTGAAATTATTAAGAAAATATAAATGACACAAGTAACTTCATTCATTTGTTCAGCTATTCGGTAGTTGCTATTTTTCCAGGAACAAACTTGTACCTGTAATGGGCAGGTGTAAATTTGCAGGTAGTCTGTCTGGTATCCTTCCCTCCAGGCTTTCTTTTTCCACATAATGAGTTCATGTTTCTGCCTTCCATGTGTGTTACAGCTTGTGTCTAGATGTCCCACCAGTCTGATGCAGTAACAGGTGTGACTTTTTCAGAAGTGGCTGGAATTAATTCATGTTATAATGCTAGGCTTGAGGGCACTAGGATTAAGGATCTGAGTGCTACTGGATACAATATAAATGATACAATATAAGGGGCAGAAAGAGGCTGGATACAATATAAGGGGCAGAAAGAGGTTTGTCATTATCACTTGCTTACTTTGTTACCTTCTGTCTTCCATGAATTGTTTTTCCTTTGCAATGCCTGTCTGCTGTCCCACTCTGCCTTAGAGGCAGGCAACTATGGACTGGAACCTCTGCGAACTGTGAGACAAATAAACATTTTCTCATTTAACTTTGGGTGTTGGGTATTTTATCTCAGCAGTGAGAATAGTAACTAAAACAATATGAGAAACATCTTGTCCTAACCAGAACCAAGGTTAAAAGCCCTTCCTGCTCTCCTGCTCTGTTATGGTTTAGATCTAGAGTGTCCTCCTAAAGCCTCAGGTGTTCAAGGTAGGGCTTTTAGAAGGTAACTGGATCATAGAGGCTCCATATCATCAGTGAGTTAATCCACTGATGAATCCAGGGCTGAATGTGCTTTTGAAGACAGGGCTGGTTGGAAGAAGTAGGGCCACTGAGGGCAAGACCTGCAAAAGTAGATCACCCCTTGCAGCTCCTCCCTTCTCTCTCTGCTTCTTGACCTCCAGGATGTGAGCAGATTCCCATGCCCCAGACATTCCACTATGGCCTTCCTGACTTGGAGCCAGCCAACTATGGACTGAATTCTCTTATAACTGTGGGCCAAATTAAACTTTTCCTCCTTTAGGTTTCAGGTGTTGGGTATTCTGTGTCTGCAATGGAAAAGTGATTAAGATGGACTCAATTCTTCCTTCTTGTCAGTGGGACATGACATAGTCCTAGTCACATTGTAGGACTGTGCTAACAATGTATGAGACCCTTGGGGAGACTTGTTCTTTACACTCGTTACAAGCCCTACTGCTTCCAGTGCCCAGAGCGTTCACAGAAAAACTGCCCCACACAGCACTAGGGACATGGGAAGGAATGTGCATTCTCTCAGGCACACATTTGCATTCACTTGAGGTTCTCCTATAATCAAACAGCACTTCCTAGCTGGCAAAAAGTAAACCTAGTTCTGTTCATCCTCCAGGACTCTGCTTAACTTGCTGTAGTGACCCTCTGTTGTTTTGAAGGCAAACTTTGCATGTTGGACTTAAGATTCTTCTATTCACAGTGTCTACAACATATCGTTTATCTCACTATTCTGACTTTAATTATGTTCTTTCATCTGGAATACCCTTCTTTCTGATGCTGGTGGATCTCAACTCAACTCCAGGGTAATCACTATCTGGAACTTTCCAGGCTTAATGTGTTCCCATAGTACCTTGCACACTCTTCTATTTTAGCAGTTACTCACTGGGCTTTGTTGGTTTATTTGTCTGTTTCCTGGACTACTGAATGAACGAATGAAAACAGCTTTTGCCTACAAAACCTTGAGAAATAGCAACTTAATAAGGTATGGCCATTTCCCTCTCTAAGTATTACAACACAGACAAGAATTTCCCTCTAATTTATAGTACTGTACCACTAGCTTCATGAAACTTTAGAAAAATTTCAATTTAGGATTCTATAAAATTTATAAGAACAAGGGTTATGAAGGAATAAACATTAAGTGTTTGTGTTTATTGCCATGCTTTAAAAATTATTCCAGTATCTCAGTATAGTTAAACTTCTATTTTTAAATTTTTTTTAATTTACAATTTTTTAATTTATTTAAAGAGAAAAAAACACAAAAAGAGTAGAAATAATACAGAATTTCAAAAAAAGATAAACAGTAAGAAATCACTAGTTGATAAATTACATATTGTCCTCTTAGAAAGAGTTGTTCAAGTTACAAAATTAAAGCATACAAAGTAGATATTCAAACAGTGAGACTGTAAACAGCTACACATGCATGAGTCTCTACATGTATTTCTATCCTTTCTGTATTAGAGGGAAAAACAAAATATAGCAATACAAAACAAAACAAATTCCTATAAAAACATGAAACCAAAAAGTCATATAAAACCACAGTACAAGGTGATCTACAGTGGTTACTGTGTTGTCTCTTGTTATCTTCAATAGAATTGTCTATATCATCAGGCATAATTGAATATAGTAGTATAATTGAATATAGCAGTATATAACAATATTTGTAAAAATAAAACATTGTAGACAGTATAAAACTTCAACTTTATTATCTGTAATAATAAAACCAAAGTGAATATTCTAGTGAATCTTGTCATCTTCAGTGTAGTTGCCTATACTCTCAGACTTGATACTATCAATCATAACAGCTTTGAATAAAATCTATCAATACAAAACAGCAATCTAACAAACCATATTTGATTAAGATCAGTCATGGTAAAACAGTGTAAATTATTCAGAGCTTCAGATTAAGTTAATAAGAAATTAAGGATGATTACCGTACTATATCCTGCTATTTTCAGGATAACTGTCTGAGCCCTCTAGTACAAGTAGACAAACTGGAACAGAATATAATCCATCTAAGCAGAGTGGTGTGAGTAGTGTGGGTTTTAAATCCTGGTACACTATTAACAATATCCTTAAGAGATAACTTCAGGACCTTGTAGGCAAGCTCAAAACTGAAATATTAAATCAGGTAAAGCAGGATATGAGTAGAATAATAAAAGAAATGCTCTTAGGAAGCATCTCTCAGGATGATACAGACAGAAGAAGGGAGGAACACAAAAAAGGAGAGAAACATTCCATAAAGAATATAAAGAAAATATAGAATACATGAAGCAGATTCAAAGAGACTACCAGAAAATTAAAAACTCCATTGAAAGCTGGCAAAATTCCTTAAAAGAAACTAAGGATAGACTATAAAAACTTGAAGACAAGTTGGCAGTGTGTGATGGTGAAAGGAAAGATCTCTTAAAAATAACAAGGAAACAGGCAGTAACAATACAAAGGCTAGAAGATGACAAGAGAATCTACAATTTAAGAATAAGAAACATGAATGAAGAAGCAGGAATACATATAGGCGAGTTACAAAGGCTATTCATGGAAATAATTAAGGAAAACTTCCCAAGCATGGGAAAAGAAAATGACATTCGGTTGTGTGAGGCATACAGAACTCCAACCACCTACAACCAAAACAGATCTACACCCAGACATATAATAATCAAGATGCCAGAAATTCAATATAAAAACAGAATATGAAAAGCCATCAGAGAAAAGAAACAGATTACCTATAAAGGTAAGCCCATCAGAATCACGGCTGACTTCTCAACACAGACCATCAGATCAAGAAGAGGTTGGGGAGAAGTATTCCAAGCCCTGAAAGAAAATAACATCCAGCCCAGATTGATGTAACCTGCAAAACTGTCACTAGAAATTAATGGAGAAACAAGATGCTTCCATGACAAAGAGGAAATGGGAGAGTTTGTGACCACCAATCCAACCCTACACAGAATACTGAAAGACATTCTAGAGAGAGAGAAAAAAAATACCAGGATTTTAGGAACAGTGGCAGAAAGGTCTCAATGAGTGGGGCAGGCAGTAGAATGAAGGAGAAAACTAGACAAACAAAGGCAGAAAAATAGCATAGCAGAAATGAGGCAGAGAAGGATAACTAGAATCTGTAACATAGATGGCCTTGATATGTTATATTGTAAATAGTGCACCAGGGATTTAAAACCCACATTACTCACACTACTCTGCTTAGATGTATTATGTTCTGTTCCAGCCATTTTACCTGTACTAGAGGGCACAGACAGTAATCCTGAAAATAACAGGATATAGTACGGTAATCATCCTTAATTTCCTATTAACTTAAACTAAAGCTCTGTAAAACCTACACTGTTTTAGCATGACTGATAGTAATCAAATCTGGTTTGTGAGATCGCTGTTTTGTATTGATAGATTTTATTCAAAGCTGTTATGATTGATAATATCAAGTCTGAGAGTATAGGCAACTGCACTTAAGATGACAAGATCCACTAGAATATCCACTATGATTTGATTATTACCTGCCTTTGAAGTTTTATACTGTTTACAATATTTTATTTTTACAAATATTGTTATTTACTGCTATACTCAATCATACTGCTATATTCAATTATGCCTGATGATATAGATGTTCTATTGAAGATAATAAACAACACAGTAATCATTGTAGATCACCTTGTACTGTGGTTTTATATGACTTTTTGGTTTCACATTTTTATAGGAATTTGTTTTGGTTTGTCTTGCTAAGTTTTGTTTTTCCCTCTAATACAGAAAGTATAAAAATACATGCAGAGATTCATGCATGTGTAGCTGTCTACACTCTCACTGTTTCACTATCTACTTTGTATGCTTTAATTTTTTAACTTGAGCAACTCTTTCTAAGAGGACAATATGTAATTTTTAGCTAGTGATTTCTTATTGCTTATCCTTTTTTTTTTTTTGAATTCTGTATTACTTCTACCCTTTACATGCTATTGTTTCTCTTTAAATAAAAAAATTTTTTTTGATTGGTAAGGAAGTGTTCGAGAAAAGACAAACTGTGATAGGGAAAAGGAAGAAAGAAAAAATATTCATATATATAACAAGATAGTTAAGATAATTATACAGCTAGGTTCTATTTGTTCCTTGAAAAGAATGTTTTCTGCTAATATTGTTTAGACAAGATATCATGCCTATATCCTGTACTCTGAGTAACTACTATGTAGACAACAATATGCAATGTATCAACTATTGTAACTGTTCTGCTAACCTGTTTTGAAACTTGGCTTCATTGTTTGTTTATCTTTTTTTCTCTTTAAAATAAAAAAGGAATTTTAAGCCTTCAAAAAAATATTTCCTTAAATTTTAGAAATTTACTTGAAAGTCCATTGGTAATATTTGAGTAGAGTGACAATTGTTCCAGTTTTTCCTAGAATATTGTAGCTCCATTCCCTAATTCTGTACTGTAGTTTAAAATATATATGTCACCAAGAATGGTGGTGCAGGCATGCACTGGGGAGGCTTAAATAGGAGAATTTCTGCAAGTCCAGGTGAAGCTTGGGCTATACAGTGATTTTATGGTCAGCCAGGAATAAACAGTGAGACCCTGTCTCAAAAAATTAATAACTATAAAGAAAGTAAATAGTAAAAGAAACTAAGAATAAAATAAAATAAAATATTCTGCAGATTCAAACAAAACAAAGCAAAACAATAGCCTCTGCCTTCTTTTTTAAGGCTATTCTTCCCCTTTCTCTCCCACAGGGTGCTGCCCATTTTGGGTCCCACTAACTCCCTCAGTTTTTAGATTGGGGGGGGGCAACCTGCTTTTTATCTAAGTGGTTCCAAACCTTTTCACTCCTGAACTTGATCTCAAGTTGTATTCCTTTACCTATAAAAGCCTCAAGGTTTTCCTTCATTATAGCTGAGTAGTTCTCTACTGAACATAAGTATCCTGTCTTTCCTTAAAATTTTTTTTATTATTTTGAAGGTAGCTGAATACAACAGAACAAGATGGAACAAAGCCAACTGAGAGAGTGCAGTGAAACTGGTACAGAAACCCTCCACAGGTTACTGGCATAACAGTAATAGGCACCACAGTATATCCCGTTACCTTCACAACAGTTGTTCTTTCAATCAGGAATAGCCAAATCAAAGGAAATACAGGACATTCTAGAACTTATCAAAACAGAACACTGAATAGTGCAATATCATTAATCAGAACAAAGCAAAACAGTGATAAAAATATTTGCCTTCAAAGAGATGGTAGGAGGAAATCCACTCCTATTTACTACATTGCATACGTTCAACCTCTCAAGAAATGTCTAGATCTCTGGGTCTTCACTTGCTAATGGCGGGGGCGGGGCATGATTCTCAGCCCACATGCCGGTAGATTCAGGGGAGCTGCTGAGTGATTCTTCTCCTGCCTCATGCCAGGGGTGCTTAAAGAGAGGGCTGGCAAATTGCCTTGCTGTGTTGCACCTTGAGTCCCTCCATGGTCGGAGCTCTATAGTTAAACTTTTAAAAATAATAGTTGCAAAACTACTAATTGATGTTGATTTTTCATTATTTAAAAAATGTTTCAGGGTATATCTTTTATTTGATTTATTACTTCCTTGTCACTAATGGACAGGAACCACTCAGTCAGCTTTCTATTTTCATATGTTCAGAGAAGTTCGTGACTGCTCTACAAGTTTAAGTATTCAAATTTGTTACTCTGCTGATAATTTGCTTACAAAATATCCATTCAGCAATATTTACCAAATATTACAAGGCCAGCAACACAGAAGATTGTGTGCTACCTCTTATGTGGAAGTGAATCAACAATGATGAATCATGCAGGTATGAAAATTGAAGTCTTCCTCTTCCTCCTCTTCTTCCTCCTTCCCGTTCCCCTTCCCCTTCCCCTTCCCTTCCCCTTCTCCTTCTCCTTCTCCTTCTCCTTCTCCTTCTTCTTGGAATCCCCATACCAAACTCAAGACCTCGCGCTTGCCAGGTAGGCCCTGTGCCACTGAGCCATGTCCCTCGCCCACTCAAAGTGTTCTTATCAGTCTTTATTCTTCCTTTCTCGGCTCCATTTTGTTCATCTTTTCTGAAACACACATCATCTGTGTTCACACTTGCATTCTATATTCGGAGACTATACTTGGCCCAGAATTCTTGAGGGAAGATTCTGATTGAGTAGCAAGCAGCTGACCTGTGATAGAAAAACAGCAGGTGACAAAAAGGTGGCACACACTGTACACATTTGAAGACACTCAATAATGTAAGCAATACAAAGGAGAAAGAGAACAAGTATCTCATTCTCCCTTGCTCCAACCCCAAGGAAATCAAGAAATGGTATCATTTGATTCAGAAGGACTTTCTAGTTACAGCCTGTTTTTCTTTTTTTAACCTGAGGCTGCATTTATTGGACATGATAACTTTCTAACTCTGAGCAATTGATATTTACTTTATCAAAGAGTCAATCCTTACATTATTCTAGCATCACAAAGAATGTTTTGATCATGCATTTCTCTTTACCCATGTAATTAATAAGTTAATACATTTCCGTGTCAGATTAGTTACCAGAAACTTTGTTGCTAGCAGCTGGGATACATAGTAGTCTTACAAATTCCTTCCAGGGTGGTTTTTTTTCCCTTCTTTGTTTCCTTCAGAGTGCTCCAGCTGGGTAAACCAGCCTGAATCACAGTGCTATTAGAGAAACTGGCTCCAACAGCCTCTTTCCTGCATAAGGGTTCCTATCAGTACAGCGGGATTTGTTACTGGAAACCAATGATGGGGTGGGGACAGTGCTAGCAAAGCAGCCATGCGTGGACTGGGCAGAAGAGGCAGCCACCCCTGAGGAGTGGGTGTGCAGCCTGGGGCTCCGCTGCCCATTTCTGAGCATTCCAACACGGTGGTCCTGGATGAAACCCAAGTTTTCCCCCTGGGGAAGAAACGCACCGAGAGAACCACAAGCGCATTTTCTGGTTCTCTGCAAAGCTGGCTGTGTTTCCCTGAGTTGGCCTGACTTACTCCGCCGGCTGTTGAAGAGGTGACCTCCCCTGTGCCCTCGTGCCCCGGGGTTCTTTGCAGCAGTCTCACCGAAGTCACTGAAGGGGACGAACAAAGCATCTCTGTCATCTCCTGCCCTCAGGTTCCCGGGGTTCCCGTCTGTGAAACTCAAGCTCTGGTCCAGGGGAGAGCTGCTAGCCTCAGAAAGGACACTGTAGTTCCTTTCTTTCTTAATAATCTCCATTTCTAAAAGAGTAAAGAGACCACGGGAGGGAAGAAGGGAGGGTGGGAGGGAGAGACAGACACAAAAAGAGAGAGAGGGAGGAGGAGAGAAAGAATAGTTATAATTCACGTATAATAATAAAATCCACCCATTCTAGTGCTAGAATCTTGACTCACACATAGTAGTTGTGTAATTAACAGCACAATGAAGCTATGAAACATTTCCACAACCCTAACCATTCCCTTGTGTCCCTTAGTTGTCAATCCCTCCCTCTACCTCCACCCTCTGGCTACCACTTATCTATTTTCTCTTCCCATGGTGTGTCATCCCCTGCCCCCACACACCAGGTGGCCTAGAAATGGAATTGTACAGGACCTTCATTAACATCCTTATTTCAAGCAACCTGTGTGCTGGCCCCCTTTTTCGTAGGTCATCTCACCTTCAGGCTTTGCTTGAATTTTTGTTCCCCCAGAATACCTAACATTATCTTAAAAACGTATTTTTGTAATTACAGTCTTTCAAGTGAATGCTTGCTCCCACTGGAATGTGAGAGTGAGGATTTTGCCTGTTTGCCACAGAATCTCCAGGGTTCAGCAGACTGCCTGGCATTTTACACGTGTTCAGTAAATATTTGTTGAATGAACTGCAAAATATCTGAGGCGACTGGATCTTCCCAGGACCCTCTCCATTGTACTCTGGCAAACCTTGTTAAAAAGATTATTTTCCCTACAGAATGTTAATCTAAGGATTGCTGTGTGATGATCATCTGCAAGTAATACAATTAGGAGTAATTAGACTGACCCAGATTATGAATTGTCTTTTAAATTCACTTTCTAGATGATTAGATTAGCCAGAATAGAACTGGCCTGAAGTGAGTAAAATGGAGATAATGATAGTAACTATTTCATGGGGTTGTTATGGGGACTAAATGACTTAATAATGTAAGTGAAGTGTTTCCCACAGTGGGTTTCAACTGGGAGCTATTCTGCCGATATCTATAGACAATTTTTTTTGTTGTCATTGTCAAAACTGGGATGGAGAGGACTGCTGTTGGTATCTGCTGCCATACACCCTAGAATGGACAGGGCAATGTTTCCCAATGGAAGATCGCATTTTAGGTATCCTAAGCATCAATTGTGCTACTAGTGAGACGCCAAATTAGTATGGTGCCTGGTGCACAGTAAGGACTGTATTTGTGTGTTCAATGGGCAGGCCTTCCTGGCACACCTCTTGAGCAGCCTGAGAGTGGAGGTACTGAACTGAGAGCAGTCTGTTTGTAGTCAAACTCTGGGTTTGAAACCCAGCTCTGGTCTTCATTAACTACCTGATTTTGAACATGTTATGTTACTACTCTGCACCTTTGTGTGTGTGTGTGTGTGTATAAAATCAGATTAATAACAGTACCTCCCTTAAAGAATTGGTAGGGGACTGAATAAAATAATCCATATAAAACATGTATATTTTTTGGTTGCACATATCAAATGTCCAATATATGCTATTGATTATTGTTGTTCTCATTTTTGACCCCAAAATGCCTTTCTTCAGAATATAAGAGAGACTGGGAATGGTTTCAACTAGCAAACAAACAAGCAAACCTATTCATATAAAGTATACACATATAAGTATTTTATATATTAATAGGTAACTACATAAAAACGAAATATGAATCAACATTTTTAAGGTTGTTACTTACTATCTTTTAAAAGTGTGAGATCTTGCCTTTCTGGTAGAGCAGCTTTTTAAAAATAAAATATTGTCTTGCTGGGCGTGGTGGCTCACGCCTGTAATCCCAGCACTTGAGAGGCTGAGGTAGGAGGATCATTGTGAATTCGAGACCAGCCTGGGCTACAAAGTGAGCTCAAGGTCAGGCTGAACAGTATAGTGAGACCCTGTCTCAAAAAGACAATAATAATAATAATAATAAAATATTATCTCATTTAGAAAATTTGTATCTAGCACACAATGTCCAATGACTTAATTAAGACTTTCAATCCTGATGAAAAGTATTAAAGTTTTTTGAGAAACTGAACTCAGATATGAAGTACAATACATGAAAGTTAAATACTAAGCAGTAGCAATCACATTTTCAATTTATTAATATGTCTGTGTTTTAGATTTCATTTTTTTTATTTTACAGAGAATAAAACAAAAGAGGACAGAATAAAGCAGATCAGAACAGAACAATGCAAGCAACACAGCACTTCATAAACAGGACAAATGGATATCAACAGTAGCTACCATAATGTCTCTTTCTTTGAAATAGTTGAGCATAGCTTCACACACATTAATATCAAACATAACAAAATAGAATAAAACCATTCAAGTGAATGAAAGTATTATAGGGCATTCTGAACCAAATAACAGAAAACGAACAATGGCTACTATAATATCTCATTTTCCATAAAAATTTGTTTATACTATCATACATATTAAAATCCAGTAAGACACAACATGATAGAGCAATGGTAATACAAGAACAAAAGCATGTTAGGACTTCAAAGCAAGATGATATTAAATCAGCAATGGCTGCCATAATGCCTTGTTTTCTTCAAAGTAGCTGTTCATACCATCACACATAATAAGGTCAAATAAAACAGAATAAAACCATTCCAACTAATGAATGAAAACATAATAAGGCTTCAAAGCAATATAATGGGGAACCATGATTACCATAAAATCTTATGTACTCTTGCCATTTCGTACACTAGGGAGACTATACGGTATTTATACATGTGAGTTTGATTTATTTTGCTTATAAGTATGGTCTCAACTTGCATCCATTTATTTATAAATATCTCAATGTGATCATTCTTTATAGCTGAGTAGTACTCCATTGTATATAAAAGTACCACAATTTTTTTTAATCTATTCCTCAGTTGATGGGCACTTAAGTTGTTTCCAAGATATGGCTATTACAAATTGTGCTGCTATAAACATGGGTGTACATACTGTGTTTTATTAATCTCTTTTTTTCCTTTATTGAGATAGGAGGGAGAAAACCATAGTGGGTAATTACAGATTGGTAGCCATTGTTTATATTCTCATTTTGTAACATTTGTGAATGTGCTTTGGAAATTGCAAGACATAACTATGGAAATATAGGCCATTATCAACTATAACAAGTTACTACAGGAACAGATGTTTCCTTTGTTGGGAGAGGTCATGCTTATTTATATTTGTTAGTATACAGTCCAGGCAGCCCAAATCAGACTGCAATTTTGTATTTAAGAATTAAAAACCACTTTAAAAACTATAAATTATTTTGTATAATGTTATAAGTGCAATGATAAAGAAACATTCAGGTATGTACTCTACATATTTTAGAATCTGTCACAAGAGAATTAGGGGAAGACTGGTAATGTAGCTCAGAAGTAAAGTACTTGCCTAGAATGTGTGAGGCCTATCTCCAGGGCTGGGGGAGGCGGGGAAGAAAAAAAAGAAAAGGAAGAATAATAAAAAAAAAACCCCAAAACTCCACTGTATATGAAATGAAAAGGAAAATACACCTATATGGCAAAAATACATATCCCCAATGGAGAAAAAGGCCTATAAGTCAATGGGAATAATATGAATGTCCCAATAAAAGACATGAATGGGCAATTCATAAGAAAAGAAGTTAAAATCACCAGCACATATAAGAAATGTTCAGAATTACTAGTGAAGAAATGCCAATTCAGATCATACTGTGTTTGGTTCACGTTAGCAAAGGTCAACAGAATAAAGCAGCTAGTGTTGAGGGAACTTATAGGGACACGCTCAGCTACAACTGCCAGATGTGACTTCTGGGAGACAGTTGGCTGTGTGAACCAAGAACTTCAAAAATCTTTATGTTCTTTTTCTCTGTAATTCTACTGTACAATCAACCTCTGTCTCTCTCTCTCTCTATATATATATGTATGTATGTGTGTATGTATATGTAGTGTATGTATATGTAGATATATACATATATGTTCACATTGTTGGTACTATTTATAAAATTTTTAAATGATATAGAGTATGGTTAAATCAAATATGTTCCACTCATGGATCATTAAAAATTGAATGTAGGCTTTAAGAATAACTTTCCCAGTGTTGAGTGACTGAGAAATGGTGGTACAGAAAGGAGAAATTTGAGAAGACAGCACAGATTTAATGAGACATGACCTGAGAGGACAGCCAGGCAGCAAGGGGCCCCTTACCCATCCTTAGGTTCTGGGAGGCCCCTCAGCTTCCCACAGTTCTTCAATGTAAATTAAGAAGATTAAATTCTAACAATGACCCAGATTCATATACTGATATGGTTGACATTCCTACAACTCTGACCTTCATATTATAAATGCCAAAGCCACAGATAACATGGTTAGAGAAAATTGCTTACACATCATTTAATGCTTGTCTACTCCAGGTTTGTTTATGTTTCCAAATTTTCTGTTACTTTAGTTCTATGTTGAAAATAAAATGTCATGTAGAATCAAGAGTTAACACACTTACAGTATGTTTATTTCTGAAGCGTTATCATTTTAAATTGGATTACCTAGGAGAAACTATGACTTTATTCCTAAATTTTAGGGACTGTTAAAATGCAAATATTTAATGATGTATTTATGTATTTAGTAATTTCAGTTGCAAAACTTTTTTTGGTAATACTAGGGACTGAATCCAGGACATTGAGTTGGGCAAATACTCTACCACTGAGCTACAGCCTGAGCTCTGTGAAACATTTGAGTGGATGAATTATGACAATCAGAAAAAGTAAGACTTTTGATTTTTTGTTTTTGACCCTTATCACTGAATCTTAAAGGATACTAGGCACACTCTAGCTATTTGGAGCTTGTCCTTTGGCCATTGTTTTGCTAACACTTTAAGCAGTTGGGAACTGTAGACAGAATGATAAAAGTTTTTATAACAATTGGATTAGTAATATAGTTGAACAATTCACAGACAATAAAAAGCTTCCTGAAATATCTAAGGCATATTTAGTTTTCTCAAGATTTGCTAACTCAGAGATTACACAATGATATCAAGCAAGTGAATCACAGGTCAGCTGTGAGATTCTCATCCCCTATGTCCTCAGAGCGACCAGTCTGTGGATTGGGATTTACAGTCCCTCTGTTGATCTCCTGATACCCACCATCTGGTCATTACCAGAGAAATCAGGTGCGGAACACACATGTCTAGGAGAACAAAAGCCCATGGGGCTGCTAGAGAAAAATGCCTTTCAGGAGCCCAAGAGTAATATAACCAGCCTTAGGTCAGTGTAATAGGGAGCAGTGTGGGGTGTTTGTGTGTATGCACACATATCTGGAAGAAGGACCACCACAACAATTTGCAACTCAGTAAGGATAAATACTGGCAAGCGCAGGATACTGAGTTGGATTCCCAGTACAAAAAACAAACAAACAAAAAAGTGAAAATTAAGGTTTAAAAAATAGTTATTTAACTGCTTTTAAATAAAACTGGTCAAAAAAATTACTGATTTGATGGTGATAACAGCAAGTAAGTAGTTGGTTGATAAATTTGTTAAACTTTGATAAAATTTTTAAAATTTTGGTAAAATTACAGTTTGAATATCTGCGTTCATAAATAAGAGTTAAAATGGGGAAATCAAAACAGGGTCAAAAATGGAGAGTAGATTATTACTAACCATTAAGTAAAATCTGTAAGATGGAGACACAGGAAGGGAGAATGTCTCCCACACCTTCTCATAAGCATCTCTACTGAAGACTTCTGCTGGTCTGTGTGCTAAGAATCTCTTCCAGTCAGACATACAGGGCAGGCCGTGACTCTCATTGGTTCCTCCCTTCTTTGGAATAACTTTTTTTTCAGTGCTGGGGATTGAACTGAGAGCATTCACACTGAGCTGCACCTCCAGCCATTTTTATTTTAAGACCGAACATCTTAATAAGTCACTAAGTTACCCATGCTGGGCTTGAATTTAGCAATCCTCCTACCTCTACCTCTCTGAGCACTGGGATTTCAGGGGTGCACCACCACACCAAGCTTGCAATGATTCTTGCAGCTGTTCTTAAAATAAGTTAAATGTTTGGTTGTACCATTTAGACGGTTCTTGTACTGAGGTCCTAACATCTAACCTATGATTCTTATCTGTCCATCAATTGCTTTTCCAATCAGAAAAAAAGTCAGTTAATTCACTCAGCAGATTCACAGCACAGCTTTTATCTCATTTCCTGCTCCCTACCATCTCATTGTTCCACCGAGCCCACAAGTGGGTGGGCAAGAATAAGAAACAGGATAAAAGGCAATGGGTGGTTGTGGGAGTAAAGAAGAGCATGAACAGGGAGGGAATGATTGGTTATTTTTTTAAATCAGAAAACAAGAATAATAGAAATGTTATTTAGATTTTCTAAGTAAAAATATTAACTTATACATATGCTTTATTTACCATGAATTTTCCCCACTGTTCATTTATATTCTAGGACCTAGTAGTGTATCTCACCAAGACTATCATAATTAAAGATCACTTGTAAAAAATAAGAGCAGAAAGTGTGAATTTTGTAACAATAATCACAGTGATTATAGGCATCATGGTAATGTGTTCCATTCTACTGCTTATATGCAGGATAGGGAAGTAGAACCAAACATTTACATGAGTCTTTCTTTATTGTACATTTTGTACTTTTTACTGTCCTAAAGATACATTGTTTTGAACACCAGATCATAGTACAGCACCTGGCACTTAAGAGGGATCAACAATCACTTAGTGAATAAATGAATGAATGATGCCCACACAACCAGGGGATTACTAATGTTCATCTTTTTTAATTTTGATGAGTATTTGGTAAAACAGCTTCAAATTTAGGTGAGGATAAAATCCCTTTGCTTCCTGAGAACTTTCTTGTTTATGCTTTGAAAGTGCTTATGAGAAGATAGTTTTCTTAATGGAAAGTGACTCCAATTGAAGAAGTCTGAGTTCAAGGCCTATTTTTTTCTAAAGTCTGACCCAAAAGGAAGTGAGTATGAGGTGAATTGCATTGACTTACAGCACCACAGAGATGAAACTCAAAGCAGGAAGCAACATTTCATCAGTGTACTGCATGGAGCACATTTGTGTCATGTGAGTAGACATGACAAAAACAGTGCTTCTTAAACTATTTGTGGCAATAGTGATCACATTCATTTTAATTTTGCCAGAATATTTCAAGACACCAAAAGGTGAGTGTATAACTATAATCTAGTTTTCCTTTCTTAATTTTAAAAAATTGTCAGCTAATGGTTACAGAAAAGAACTAGGATACATGTGCATGAGGTGCAGTTCTATTTGAAAAGCTAGTAAAATAAAATGAAATTGCAATTTTAATTGATGGTTACATGGTACAATAACATTTTTCATTACTTATTATAGCATACATAAAAATGAAAAATATTCAAAGTTGGTAGTCTAGATTTCAAACATTGACTTTACAATAAATCTCTTGTCACATGATTTTGCTCTTTGAAAGTTTACTGCAAGACACTTTTAAGTACGTTTTATATTCTGGAATTATTTAATAAAGAAAGTCACATTTATTATGCTAAAAATGCTTGAACTCCCTCTTTTGAAATTTAATGCAAATAATTTACTGCTGCTTTTGGAAAAATAAGAGTGGACATTTTCAAAATATAATGGAAATAAGATGGGTACAAATTTAAGCAGGTGTGTGTGTATTTGTGACTAGAGAAAAATGGAAAAAAATTAACTCTATTTCAGATAATTGTTACATGATTGCTGAAACTTAGGGTTAGGAACATAGAGATAAATTTAAACTATTTTTATATGCAAATAAAAGATCTGAAAATATATTAGTATAAATGTTTTGGTAGTATTTAATAAGAAATTAAATAAGAAAAAATAAAAAATAAAGTATTGTATTCTATCATTAAATAGAAATCATGAATTTATTGAAACCAGAGAAAAACTTATATTTGATTCCTTGCTGCAATGAATATTTATTATTACATGTATGTTAGAAGCCAGATAAAAATATTTTTGCTAGCTATATTTGATACCATGTTGCAATGCTTATATAATGTTGAATATTAGATGATGTTAAGTAGCCAGATAAAAATATTTTTGCTAAATAAACACTATGATGGCAATTTTGTGAATGATCAAAGTTTTAAATTTTCTTTGGTTTGCTACCATTATGTTGCTCAGATTAAGTGATATGACATGTATTTTTGATGCTTGATTTACTGGGTGATTTACAGACTAGTTAAAGAAAATCTATTTTTAAACTGAAGTGGGCCAGAGAGTAAGCTCATTTAATAATTACCTAAGGTAAGCAGTACTACAGATATACCTATCAAAAAATCCTGTTTGCTCTAATGAAAACCAGGTTATTGGCCCACTAAAGATTTAATGAACTAGTTGTTAACCATTGGTTGATATTAAATAAGAACTGGCAGGTCTACGAGCCTGCTAAAGTTCCCCGATCCCCCAGGCAGATGTATGGCGTTTTTAATTCCTGTTTTCAGAGTGTGACACGTGGCCTCCTGGGGCAGTGGTAAGCAGAAAGAAGTGCAGCTCAGAGAAATTGACAGGTAGGGACAGATGGAAGCTTTAGTGGCCCCTTGTATTTGTGGGTAGAACAAAGAATATTTATAAAATCTATCTTCATCAAACTTTCTGGGCCTAATGGTAATGTGTCAGTTCTTCGTCTTGACGGTGATTCACTGTCATTTATAATGATGTTTATCCTCTTAGTTTCATAACTGACTGCATCAGCTCTCAATATAACCTTTGCTGCCTTGTCAGCTGAAAATACCTGTTTCTCTTTGCCTGGCCCAACTACAGCTTAGATTACTTGTCAGATTCTTTGAGGTGATGGATTTGTTTGGGAATTTTGTTCCAAAGGATCCTTATTTCAGGCCAAACAAACACGTTTGAAAACCACTGTCATTTCTTGGTAAAAGGAATAAAAAGTTAATTAGTAGGTAAAATATTTTACATATGCAATAGTGTAACAATAATGCCTTATATGTGTGTGTGTGTGTGTGTGTGTGTGTGTATATATATATATATATATATATATATATTTGATTTTGTGTCTTTTGGGATTTGCTGGTTTGATTTGTTTATATTTAGTCATATATTTGATTGATTTTGTGTGTTTTGGGATTTGTTGGTTTGGTTTGTTTATATTTAGTCTCACCCAGGTGTCCTTGGATTGGTAATCCTCCTGCCTCCTGTCTATTGAAATAAATTGAATTATCAACCAGTATATTTCATAAAACAAAGTATCTAGTAAAATTATTTAGATGAAAAACTAAGAAAGTTCTTAAAAGTAGGAAAATTAATCTTGAAATTCCCATCTGTTCTCACCCTATCTGTTACTTGTTTCTTTTTTCCTTCATTTTTAATGTTCTATCCACTTTAATTTCTAAGGTAAATTTTTATAAAATTATTTTGCTTATAAATTATTCCCTGATACCGTCTTTAACATGTCAAATGAATTCAAAAGGAATCTTAATGAAGAGTAATGTATTTGTGATTTAAAAAAAACAAAACTTCTGAAGTCCTCACTTAAAAATCGAGCACCAAGAGCATTTGACAAAATCTAGTATCCATTTGTGATTAAAATTATCAACAAACTAAGAATGAAGGGAAGTTTCTTAACTTGATAAAGAATACTTACAAAGAACCCTATAACTAGCATCATACCCAACAGTGAGAAATGTGAAACTTTCCTGCTATGGTCAGGACAAAAGCAAGATTGTCCACTCTTGCCACTCCTTTTCAACGTCATACTGGAAGTTCTAATTAATGCAACAAGAAAAGAAATTTAAAAATATGCTGATTGAGAATAAGGTAAAACAATTGCCTTTGCATATGATGAAGCTGTCTATGTAGAAAATATGAAATAATAGACTAAAAAACTCTTGGAATGAATAAGTGGTAGCAAGCTTGCTAGGCTACCTTGCAGTTGGACTGCATACCAGGGTGGCAAGTAGGCCGCCTGTTCTCCCAGCGCCCAAAGTTCCAACATGATTCAGAGCTCAGGAATCGCTGATAGTTCTCGCCCTGGTGCGCAGGCAGCTTGCTCTCAATTATATTTAATAGCCCTCATAATAAATATTTAAAAGCAAAGTAGGAATAGAAGAGAATTTTAAACTGATAAGAGATCTAAAAATGATGATAGGAAACGTAATCTTCAGTGTTTAAACACTATAAGTACAACATTCTTAAAATCAGGAGCAAACAAAGATGACATTTTTCAACATTTCTATTCAACATGGTACTGGAGGTCCTCCCCAGGGAAATAGGACAAGTTAAAACAGTATAAGAAAAGTATAAGAATGGGAAAATATGAAGACGGTTACTATTTGTAGTCAATATGCATGGACTTCATGGAAAGCCCATAGAAAGCCCAAAACTATAGAGAAAAAAGTTAAAATTAATAATGCAGTTTAACAAAAAGGGAAAATATAAGATTGATATTCAGAAGTCAGTTGTATTTCCTTATGCCATTATTGGACAAAAGCCACATTTCTTAAAACATACTGTACTTACTGGCAATAACAGCAAAAAATAAAGTTCCTAGAAAGAAATCTAACAAATGATACATAAAATCATAGTGGAGAAAGTTTAGACATTTTACTGAAAATTATCAAAGAAAAGCTTATGAATAGAGAAAGAAAGAAATAATAAAAAAGGAAGAAATGAATGATATTTTTCTTCCCCAATTAATTTCTACAATCAAGTCAAAATTTTTACTGAACTTAAGGTGACTCTAAAATTTATTGGAAAGAGCAAAGAAAAGGTAAAATCAGTTGGACAGTTCTGAAGAAAAAGAGCAAGATGTGTGAATTTACTTACCAGATATAAAAGCTTTTATAAGGAAATTGGAATTGAGAGAGCATGTACTGTGATTGGAAAGATAGCAATACGGATTGAAGCAAAATCAAAAACCCAGAAACATGCTCAGATATACATGAAAATTTGATAGCTGATAGGTGTTGTTACAGAGAAATGAGGAAAAAATAGGCCACTCAATATGGTAGGACAATAGATTAAGCATAAGCACTATGCACAGTTCCAGGTGGATTAAGAACTGAGATGTGTGGCCAGGGATTTAGCTCAGTGGCTTAAATGCCTGCCTGGAAAGCATGAAGTTGTGAGTTCAATCCCTGGTACCCAAAAAACAAAAAAAACACACCCCCCCCAAAATGTGAAATGCAGAACACTAAATCTTTTAGAAGAATAATCAGGTGAAGGTCTTTTCAACCTTAGAAAGATTTTTAAATAAGACAAATTAAGATTAAGAGCTTCAAAAATCAAAAGAAAACAAATAGACATGGTACAAACTGTGCGAAGATGTTCTGATAAGAAAAAGTCTTCTTAAATTTAAATATAATATGTTATATAAAATGTAAATATAAAATGTATCAATTATAAACATTGATAATAAAAAACCTAGGAGAAAAATGGAAAAGTGGGAAAAAATGGAGAAATATACAGATAAACATGATGAGATTCTGTTTAACACTCACTAAATTGACTAACTGAAAAACACTGACCAGGGTTTTGTGCACTGTTGGTGGGAGTATAAGTTGGCACACCCATTTTGTATGCTCATTTGGAATTTTCTAGCAGTAAAATTGAACATACACGTACTAAATCTCTAGCTATTTCATTTTTAGTAGTCTGGCTATTTCATTTTATGTCTGGCTTCTTTTCCTTAATACCTTTGAGATTCACCTATTTTGTTGTTTACAATTTCTTTCCTTTTGTTGCTGAGTGATATTGCTTTCTATAGATACATCAGAAGTTGTTTATAATCATTGGTTTTTGCAAATTTAGATTGTTTCAAGTTCTTGGGTTAATATAAATAAAAAATTCTGTCATAAAAATCCATGTACAGTACAGGTAAAATGGAAATAAAATCTATCCCTATCTCTATCTCTATATCTGTTTTTATTTCTCTTCTGTGAAGTCCTAGGCCTGGAATTTGGGGGCCATATGGTGAGTGTATAATTAACTTATAAGAAAATGAAAATCTGTTTTCCAAAGTAGTTGCACTATTTTACATTCTCAGCAGCAGTGTATGAGAGTTACAGTTCAAGGCATCATTATTCATAACAGCTAAAAATGGAAACAACCCAAATGTTCACTGACAGATAAATGAATACACACTGGTATATTCATTCATAAGAATACCATAAATAATTAACCATGATATAATCATCAATATGATTATAATATGTTCAACAAAAATCAGGTCAGAATATATGCATTATATCCCAAATATATTTAAAATATGCCATGGTTTAGGGGTGGGGAGGGATATGGTGTTTCAGTTGGTAATGTCTTGTTTTTCTATACAAATATGTGTGATATACTTTTATTGTAAAAGAAAAAATGAGAAGGACCAGGCACGGTGTGCAAACTCACAATTCCAACACTCTCAGAGGAAGATCGCAAGTTTGAGAAGAGCCTGGACAAGTGGCTTAGTGAGAACTATGTCAAAATGAAAAAATAAAAAAAATAAAAAAGAGCTGAGGATGTAGCTCAGTGCTAAGACCCTCGGTTCAATATTGGGCATTTGTCCTATAATGTCATATATTTTTCTACTTCTATTTAGTAGTCTGTATATTTCTTCTGAGAAGTTGAAGTCTCAGTCCTGATAATTCTCTGAGAGAATTTAGATGTCTCACAGCAACATTAATGGCAACAGTCAAATTCATAAATCCTTGTTTATGGAAATGAGAATATAGTCCACCTGATAACAAAAATAATTGGGTAGAATTATTTGTTTCGTAAGTGGAGAATTTTACCAGGGAATGGTGTGACCTCTATTTATTTCTTTTCCAGTTGAGTTATTTAAAATTGAGGTTTAAAACCATCATAAAATGACCCGATAGACAAATATAAAACCTATATCATCAATCTAGAAACCCCAGTTGGTCACTTACCAGATAAGACTGCAATATTGACAATAAAATTTTCTCTATCTCCCTTCTAGGTCATATCATAGCAATATAAATTCAAGAAGCCGGAAATTTCATAAGGTGAAAAGTACCAGTGAGGGAAAAGTCAAGAAATAACTTTTACATGTGATTTAGCAATATTAAAAAAGCTGTAAATTAGAGTTACATCAGATGGTACATTTTCATCTCCCTCCTTTGATATTACAAGGGTAATATTTTTATATAGTTATAATTTTATTATAACTGTGATTATAAATATATTAGATATCATAAAAGTGTAGATTTGAGTAAATTTTTACCCCTAAGAAAATCCTTATAGGAACTCTACTATAAAATTCTTTAATGGCTAGAAATTAAATGTGAATTATTATAGAAGCAATTTCAAATATACAGGGCTAGGAAAATGAACCTTTAGTTTATGAAATAACAAAATAATGGCAATTAAACATTGATGCAATTACTATTAAAATACAATCTCTCCAAAATTAAAAAAATTGCTTTCATATCAATCACTGGGTGTTATGGATTAAAAACCTGTGGTCAAGTTAATGCCAGCTTTATTAAGTCAGCATGGTGCTGAGTGTAGATGTTCCACCTGAGGAAAGATGCCAGCATAAATAGAGACTTGGAGAAGGAGAAATGAGGCGTTGTGGTTTTCTCTAAGCTGTTGCTGTTTGAACCATTGGTTCTCCTGGAGGAGCTTGTCATGACTAGCTTTCCCAATGTGAGTTTCACCATTGTCATCAGAGGAGCTCAGGACCTTGATGGTGAGAGTGGCTGTGGTTTGCTTTGGGGGAGCTCTGGTCCTTACATTGAGCATTGCATCCTGACTCTTTGAGGAGACAATATGTGCCACTTAATCTCTAGGGCAAACTTGTCAGCTGGCTTTCTGGAATGTACTCAACTGTTCTTATTGTGGGAGGAGCTTGGGACCTCCATGTCACTGAGGATGGCTGTGGTGCTTTTCAGGACAGCCTTGGTCTTTGTTTTGAGCATGACTTTTCAGCTCCAGCATAGAATCCTTAACCTAACAGCACAGCTCCTTCACCCTGCTGGCATAGACTTTCTAGCTTCCACCACTGACCTTTGGGCCTTCCTGGCACGGATCCGTAAAACAGACTGGTGTGAATCCTTCACATGGGCTCTAGACCTCTAGTTGGACTTGTGGGAGGTGTGATGAGCTCTAGGTTTTCATCTGGACTCATGTAGGACATTGCTGTGGGATTCAGGCCCTTGGCTGAATATTCTGGGTCTTTAGTGCTGTGGACAGATTTCCTGCATTTTCTTGTGTTTTACTCTGGGTGACCATCATAAAATAATTATTATAAATTCTGCATCCCAATTCTAAGTGTTCTCCTCACAACCCCTGACTATGACACTGGGCTTGACTTTCTTGTAAGTTGAAATCAAGATGTTTGATTAGAAGTAATCATTTTAAACAGTAAAGTAAATTCTTTCATTGTGGAGCATATTATTTAGAAACCTTGAAACTATATTTTATTCCCTACAGTTATGTGAGATGAAGGTGGAATTGGTTACAATAGTTATTTTCTCATATTCACATGTGGCTGTTGGAGTGGGAATTTCTGAAAAATAAGATACCAATTCCATAGTTGTTCATTGCTGCTAAGTAAGCATGTTCAGTTTTACACAGTGAACTTCAATTATTTGTATGAATTAAATTAAAATTATCCTACTCTAGCTGAAGGATGAATGTACTTGATATTGCTATAACTCAGTGTTCCTAGCAGGATCCAGAATCATTAACTCTGTGTCACTGGTGGGAAAACTAGACTCATGGACCTTAAATTGTCTTGGCTAATTACAGGCATAGCATTAGAGGCTCTTTTCTGGCTAATTACAGACATAACATGAGGTTCTCTGTTGCTGAACTCAGTTGTATTTCTATTACATCATTATTTCTGTGTCTGATGTTTGTCTTTGGGTAAAAATAAAAAGTAAGATGTCACTGTGCTACTTAGCTTTCCATTACTGTAATAAATGCCTGAGATAAATCAACTTATAAAGAGAAGATTGTCAGGTGTGGTGGTGCTCACCTGTAGTCACAGTTACAGAAGACTGGGATGGGAAGATTGTTTGAGTGCAGGAGTTCAAGACTAGTCTGAGTAGCAGAAGGAGGCTCCCTAGTCTCAAGTTAATTAATTAATTTAAAAAGTTTAAAAAGAAAAGTTTAATTCTGGTTTACAATTTTAGTGGTTTCACCCCATAGTCGTTGGCCCTGTTGCTTTGGGTCTGTAGTGAAACATCACAGCATGATGGAAGCCTGTGGCCTAGCAGAACTGCTCTCCTCATGGCAGGGAGCAAAAATGGGAGGAAGAGGAGTGGTTGGAGTTCCACTGTCCCCTGCAAGGGTGCATCCCCAGTGACCGAGACCTCTCAGGAGGCCCTACATCTTCAAGGTTCCATTACTTCCCAATAGGTCACTTTAGTACACTGGCCTTACAGGTCATAGTGAAGCTGTAACAGTCATCTTATTCAATTGCATCTGCAGAGAGACAGCAGGTGGTAATTTTTGGAACCAATAAATGTTTCCTTATAAGGAAAACAGGTATTTTTAGATGTGATTAAATTAAGGATTTTGAGATAAGGAGATTATGCCTATGGGCTGTAAATTCAATCACAAATACTTTTATGAGAAAGTGAAAGAGGGAGATTTAACACAGACAGAAGAACAGAACAGAAATGGAAGAAGGCAATGTGGTCACAGAGACCGAGAGATGGCCATGTGCCTATGAAGACGGAATGGATTTTCCCCTATGTCCTTCAGAGGGAGCGCGATCTTGCAGACCTCTTGATTTTGGGATATTGAAACTGATACTGAAATTCTGGTCTCCAGAACTGCGAGAGAAGGAATTTCTCTTGTCTGAAACTACTATATTGTGGTAATATGTTACAGCAGGCCCAGGAAACTAACACAGCGACACTGTTCACCTTTTTAGTAATCTGTTCAACTCCATTCAACTCACATGACTTTCTGTTATGGAACAGATGAATTCATTAGTATCTAATGTCTCTGTGGGGTTTCCAAGCCCTTTTCAACATGGACATCTATTACTTGAAAATTAATAAGTGATATGGGCAATTTTTAAAAATAACTAAATAGAGCAGACATTAATTTATATAAAAAAGTTGTCATTGGTAAAATAAAATCTGCCTAAGAAAACTTGGAATATATTACATATTTATTAGAATGACAAAATCTCAAAATTTTACAATAAAGGAAGCATTCTTTTTTCCCCTCTACAGGAAGACTTTTGGAGCTATCCTGTCTGGAAAGATGTTTAGAACCGAATATTACTTATTCAATCACATCCTTAAATTATTCTTTCGTGACTTTCCTGCAACCAGTGAGGGACACTCAGTCTATTGTGGGACTCTTTCTACATCACTCCAATTTCCAGAACTTCACCAAGATTTGCCAAGAAATCATAAGTGAATTTAAAACATGCTTCTTGTGTTCAGTGGTTTGTGAGTCCAAAGGAAATGTGGATTTTGTTTCTCAAGAACAAACATCAAAAGGTAAATACAAAATAAAAAGTGAGAATAAAGTGTACCAAGTGCGAATTAATTTACTCTATTAAAAAAAAAGCAGACTACACTCCATTTTACAGTTCAGAGGCACTGCAGCACTGAGCGATATGGCTCTTGATGAATGACTTGCAGAGTTTTGCAACTGTACTCCTTTTTTTGTTTGTTTATTTTGATTTATTGAAAACAAAGTATCTGTTTTAAAAATACATTGAAATGCTGCTGTAATTCAGATATTATTGGATGGGTAAAAGATGATTTAGCCTTCTAGTTTCAAAGGTACTGAATGTTTAAAAAAAAAACAGTTTTAAGGAAACATGTAGTTTCTCATGGTAAAATCAAATGCTGATTCTCCATAGAGTCGTTGAACTCTTGATGCATTGGTATCTACTCCTGCCTAACATTTATCTCCCAATTTTAGTTGTCTTTTTACTTCTCTGACTTTCCAACGAGTCTCTTGAGAGGAAGGCCTTTGTTTTCGTTCACTACGAGATCTCTAGCTTTTAGCATAATGTCTGATGTAATATATGGTAGGCAGTTAATGAATACTTGTGGGATGAATACAAGAACAAAGAAAAGAATAACTATGTGCTATCTGTGGTGCCTAACTGAACTTTGCATTTATTATGAGATCAAGCTGTATTATTTAATCAAATTAAATCAAATTGGGTAACTGAAAAGTTGAACAATTCATTCAGTCATGAGTGTTGGACTTAGTCGTTTTGCATAGCTGGAACTTTTCAAAGTTTGGGTAGGAATTTTCCATTTCCCCTTTGGCCTAGCCTGTCTCTTTCTGCTCTGTTTCTAATAGCTTTACTACTGCAGATGAGCAAGGTGATACAGCACTGTATTTGTTCTATGGCTGGTTTATTTCACCTAATACAATATCCTCTAGGTTCATCTGTTTTCACAAAGAGTCACAAGTAACAGGATTTCCTTCTTTTCTAAAACCAAATGCCATTTGTGTGTGTGTGTGTGTGTATGCACCACACTTTTTCTCTATCTACTCATTTGGTATTGGACATTTATTCTACAGATCTTAGCTATTGTAGATGATGCACAATGAATATGAGAGTGCAGACATCTCTGAGATCCTGGTTTCAATTCTCTTGACTATGTACCAGGAAGTAGGGTGGCTGGAGAATATGCTAGTTCTATTTTTTATTTTTTTGTTTTTTAAAGAACTTACATACTGATGACTGCACCATTTTACTTTGCCAGCATCGGTGTGCATGGGCTCTAATTTCTCCACATTCTCAGTACTTGTTATCCATTTATTTTTGAAATAACCCTACTGATGAGTGTGAGGTGATATCTGATTGTGGTATTGATATCCATTTGCTGATGTTTAGTGACATCGAATCACTTTTCACATATTCACTGGCCACCCATCTATCATCTTTGGAGAAATTTCTATCAAAATCATATATATGTGTGTATATATATATATATATATATGTACATATATGTGTATATGCACATATATATGTACACACATTTACATACATATATATTTATCTTAAACAGGATCTATCTATGTTGCTCAGGTTGGTCTTGAATAGCTGTGCTCAAGTGATCCTTCTGCTTCAGCCTCCAGATTAGCTATAGGTCACTGTGTTAGGCTTTTGGCTATTTTAAGATCAGGCTTTTTTTTTTTTCTGTTGAAGTTACAGGAATTCCTTGTATATTATGAATACTGTACTGACTTTCCATGAGGTATCAGCCACGAGTTTTGAGATATTTTCCTTGAGTCTGAGGTTGCCTGTTCACTCTGCTCACTGTTTCCTTGATGCCATCTTGCCACTTGGGCTTATTTGGGACTCCCTCACAGCAAGGTGACCTTAAATTGTTGGACTTTATGCAATGACTCAAGGCTCCGTGGTTAATGTTCCAAAGATCAAGGCAGAAATTTCTTCCCCTGCTCTGGCTTAGACCTACACGGTCTCTTCCTCTGCATTTGATTGGTTATAAGTAAGTCACACATTATCCTAGACTCCAAGGGAGGGAATTAAACTATTTATAGGGGAGTGGGGCAAAGTTTTAGAATAACACATCTGTTCTGAATTGAATTGTGCCCTCCTCTCTGAATTTATATGTCAAAGTCCCAACCCCTGATACTCCAGAATGTGACAATATTTGAAAATAAGACCATGGTGGACATAGTTTTATTAAGATGGGTCATTAGGGTGAGCCTGAATTCTATCTGACTGATGTCTTTATAAGGAGCAATTTTGAGATGTACAGGTAAGGAAAACAATATGTGAAGGTGGAGGCAGAGAGCAAGATGAAGCCACTGGGTGTCAGTGATGCCAGCAGACATGTAGACGTGAGGAGAGGGGGCGGAACTGGTTTCTCCTCACAACCCTTAGAAGGCATCACCTTGATCTCACACTGCCAGCCTCTACCACTGGGAGACAGATTGCTGTTGGCTAAACCTTCATTACAGAAGTATGGAATACTGCGAATGTTTTGGAAAATATAGTCTTTTCTACAAGTCATCAGAGAAATGTGTGTATTTTCTTTGAGATGTTCTAATGCCATTTCAAACCTACCTTTACCTGGTTTTCATGATCTTAAAAAAAATGTAACCATTTTGATAAGTATTTGCAATGTAGCTAACTTCTTGTTTCTATTTTCTCATATAGGAAGGAGGAGATTTAGTTTCGAATTGTATTTTGTTATTATGTGTTACTGTTTTGCAAATAATGTTCCCTTAATCTCTTTCTAGTTCTTGTCATGAGAAGATCAATGGACATGAAAGCAAAAGAATTATTTTCACCTTGTCAACATTTTAATTTCTCTGTAACTCCTGCAGTTGACTGGTTAGAGGAATCCAACACTACCTGCAGCCTCAGGTCTCAGACTACAAACTCAACGATTGTGGAGGAGGAGCCAACCAAGGAAAATTCTCTAAATCATACTTGTAGAATCATGGAGTACTCAAATAATTGTACTCATGTTTCCTTGCACCTAGAAATGGATGTAAAAAGTAAGTTTTAAAGGAAACTAGAGGGAAAAAGAGAAATCAGATACAGACACAGAATTAAGTAATGGAGACTACCTTCACGGAAAGTCAAATAGCTGAAGAAATTCATTAATGAAATAACATACGCTGAAAGAATGCTAGCTTTTTACTGTTTAGTTTTTCTTTCAAAATTGTGATTTTATAAGGGTGCTGCTATAGCTTGAGGCAGAGGAGACATCTATGCATCAGAGTTTGAGGGGAACTAAGAGTGCTCCAGAGTAACTTCCACACATAATTATATTAGCTGTGCTTAAAGTAAAAAATCACACTTGGGTACTTAAGCATGAGATTTCTTTTAAAATGCAAATATCCATGTACATTGTGATGTGTTGTTAAATTTTGTTTTGAGTTCATTTACCATGTCCTATCACAGAGCTGAGAACCAGGCTTGGAGGAAATGGACTTTTGAATATAATACTGCAAGGATAGGGTCAGGTGGATTTTAGGCACCTACGGTCACCGAATGACTCAAGGAAAAGCAGGAGGCCAAAAGATGGCTCTTATGTATATCTTAATACATTCTGCTTAAGGGTTGAATGATTGACTTCCTACTCGTTCTGAATGATCACAACTACTTCTCTTTCTTTTCTTTCTTTCTTTCTTTCTTTCTTTCTTTCTTTCTTTCTTTCTTTCTTTCTTTCTTTGTCTTTTTGAGACAGGGTCTCGATATGTAGTTCAGGCTGGCCTTGAGCTCACTTTGTAGCCCAGGCTGGTCTTGAACTCCCAATGATCTTCCTGCCTCAGCCTCCTGAGTGCTGGGATTATAGGCATGAGCTACCACACCCGGCTATCACAACTATTTCTTTTCTTTCTATTTCCTTTTCATTTTTCCAGGATACTAAGGCTTAACTCATGGTCCTTCCACCTAGCGTTAGCCCAAGCCCTTTTAAAAATTTTTAAAAAATATTTTGAGACAGGGTCTTGATAAGTCATTAAATTGTTCAGACTGAACTCAAACTAGTGATCTCTCTGCCTCAGACTCCTAGAGTGCTGGAATTACAGGCACAATTATTCCATTGTACTTTGCCCGTAAAATCTAGACAACATTTTATGATGTATATTCATTCCATGAGTGCCTGCTATATGCCAGGCAGTGTGTCAGGCACTGGACCAGAGAACATAATGCAGTCTGGAAGAGGGAGACACTGTATATAAACAAGCAAGTGCATTCCATAGCTACAAAGGCTACGGCAGTACCTGACTGGGCTTTTTGATATCCTTAAAGGATACAAACTTTTCAGATTTCTTGAGAAGGCTTTTTCTAAAGGTTTATTTTTTACTTTGAAGCTAATTATTTTTAAATTATTATGTTTATTTATAAAGCAAATACAAGTATGTTGTGTGTATGCCTTTCTAAGGTAAAATGTGACTTCAAAGGTATTTCCTCTATGAGTTAGTTTGCCCAGGGCCATACAGCATCTGCACTTAGGGGTTTTTCAAGCTGTGTGTCTGGGCTGGGTCTGGGGAAGGGGATCTGAAAAGACCTGCGTGGAGGGGTCCTGGGTCTAGGAGTGAGGTTGGAAGTGTGTAGAAAATGTTGATCATAGTAACAACTGAAGGGTAGGTTTGGATTTTAAATATTTAAAGCACATTAATTTCAATGTATATACTTGGGTATCCATCTAATTGCTTTTTACGTTTTTCCAAAACAAAGAGAAAATGAAAACTCTCTTAATTATGATTTTTAAGAGAACTTATTTTGTGTTAAATAAATTCTAGATTCAAAGTGCAATAAGAGGTATCAGATCTTTGGGGCTCCACAATTCAGAAAGATAGAGCAGCGCTACATAGATATATGCTCTTAGGTTCTGGAAAAAAGTCTGTCTGTTTAGTCATGTGCAGAAGGTTAAAAATTTATTCATGCTTTACTCTGTGAAGTAAATGCAAAGACATTAAATCTCTCTCTGAAGCCTTCTTCATCAAGAGGTGAAACTAAATTTAGCCCACTCTGGCATGGTTACTCCAAAACAATTCTTTAAACTGTCTTTTTAGATTTTCTCAGGTTTCTGTCTCCTTGTCTCTCTCAAAAAATTCCTGGCTGCAGGGACAGAAGGCAGGTGGCAGCCAGGGACTTGGGGACACTGGGAACCATATTCTTCTGAGTTTATTAGACACTGTGGTAGAAACATTCATTGGTCCGGCCCTAATCACGCATGCTCTGCTACTGTGGTATAGGCTTGGTGAATGTATAGCTCTCTTTTCATAGTTTTCTGCCTGAGACATCTGTCCTTTGACCCACCTTAGCTTTTGATGGCACTGAAAATCTCCCATGCTGTTTAATGGCATGCTTTTATTCTGCTGAGTGAGGAACACAAGTCTGATATCTAACTAGCATGGAATGATCTTATGGTAGTTGAGTGTCTTGTACAAGCCAACCTGCCCTCTCTCCATTCAGCCTCTTCTTTAAGTGTGGGATGGCCATGTAGTATAAATCTGGGTTTCTGTAAAGGCAATAACTAGATCATAAACCCCGCAAAGGCAGTCTCCAAAAGTATAAATTAGTTACATATTCTGCTAAGTTAAGTACCAGCCATGTTCTGTGTGCAAGGAATAGGGTATGTGAGGTGGCTTAGAAAGTCAGTAGACAGCTGTATCTTGACTTGATGGTGTTGCCCCTATTGAAGTCACCAATTCCTGGGTCTGCTGGATAGTGTATCTTTATAGGACCAAGGCAGATTATACTGAGTACTTGCTTATGATGACCATCCTTCTGATGTTGCCTCACTATCATCTGAACGAGCAGGTTTATGTTTGCTTCCTGTTAAGTTTAGGCCAGGGCAACTATAGGTACAGTCAGTGCATGCACCTGAGCTGCTCACTGGTGTGTACGCCACTGAAGTATTCCCCGGTGGAAAGAGGATCTGGTTATTCATCTGTCCTGGCCAGTCTTGTGCTTTGGCCTAGGCCCTTGTTTGTTCCTGCTGCTCCCTTTTTTCTCCATCCTCCTTGTACTCACTGAATCTTTGTTGATTTGAGGACATATCCTTGAGCTGATTGATCCAGGATCAAAATTGTCATTACAAACAGCTCTGGTTCTGAGACTGATTCTTTGTGTTCTCAACTCACCGATAGCAATGATAGTGCAGCTAGTATCAGCACAAGCTGTAAGTGAAATTAACCTTAGAATCTGGAGTTAAATGGATTGCTGGAAGCTACTTGGTCAAATTTACTCCTTTAATACATTGTGAAGGAATTCAGGAGAGCAAGAAACCCTGGAGCAGTAAAGGATATATATTTACATTTTTCAGAAGCAGTGTGGTAGCATATGTACCACCACGTTGCTTCTGACCTTTCACAGCATTTTATTGTTTCTTTTCTAATAGTACTCTTTTCTTTACAGATACCACCTGTTCCATGAAGATCACTTGGTACATTTTAGTTTTATTAGTCTTTATATTTTGGATCATTCTCATTATCCACAAAATGCTTGAAGGCCGCAGGAGATTACAAAAGTGGAAGAGTAAGTATTGAGGAATAAATCTGTCATTTAATGTCAAAGAATGCCTACTTTTATCTCTAGACTTAATTTTTTTTGGTCCAACTTACTAGTGTTATTGTGTCCTGACTGTGTGTAAGTAGTGAATCTAGATAATCAAAGGAGTAAAAGCATGAGGAAGACATGGCACCAACATCCATGCATCTTTCTCCTTCCTGGGCAGGTTGTAGGGGTGGAAGGAAGACTGGGTGAGGCCTGGGGATGTTGCTCAGTAGTAGAGCGCTTTCCTAGAATGTAGAAGGATCTAGATTCAACCCCTGGCACTGGAAAAAAAATTGCTAGAAAACTGGGTGAACACAACAAAGTTGATGGGATGCTGAGTGTGGCTTAGTGGAAGTGAGGCAAACAGACGCAGAATAAGATGGGGCAGTGTCAAAGAATTTCAGAGAGATCTGAAGCAGAGGGGCTGTGGGTGATGAGCAGGAGCTGGAATCAATCTTTAACAAGCGTGGAGACATCAGTACATTTTTCACAGGGCAGAGAAGGTAGGTATGACTGGAAATCAGGACAGGATGAGTGATCTTAAAAATATTTAACAGCTAGTATGGCAGAGGCACCCACCTAACAGAATTGGCTTGGCACTGCTATGTAGCCATACATGATTGTCAAGCCTGATGGGTGGCTCATAATATGAGAAGTTGGTCTTTGAAGACAATGTAAAATGTATCACTGTGACAATAAGTTTTAAGGACAGATGGACTTACGTTGGAGTCCAAGTGTTACCCCTTACTAGTTGTGTAACCTTGAGCTAGTTACTTCCCATATCTAAGTGTGCCTTTACTCTCCTGATGAACAAGGATACTCACACAGGGCTGAGGAAAGGATTGAAGTAAAGAGATTACTTAAGAGATGACATTTAAGTGTCTGATGCAGCATTGTAGTGGGTGTTTATTTCCCAAAGCTCTTATGTCCTTCAGCAGGTAAGGCAAACCAGGTAAGGCCTTGTCAGTCATTTCAATAGGACCAGTGCTTGCCTCTGGATTTAAGCAAGGGTGCCATTAATTTTTTTGGCTAAGTTCTTTAGAATGTGATACTGGGGACAGAACCTGGGCCTCACATGTGCTAGGCAAGTGGTCTACATTGAGCTATTTTTATTTATTTTGAGACAAGGTCTTGCTAAGTTGCCAAGGCTGGCTTTGGACTTGTGATCATGTTACCTCAGCCTCAGCTTCATATCAAATATTACCTTTGATATCTTAGTAATAACATCCTTAATGCACAGGTTAATAAAATCATCGACACTATATATTTGTGCAATAACCATTTTCAGAGACTTTTCCCTAAATTCTCAAAGAATGTGGAGAGCATATGTTATAATGTTCATTTTGTAGATTGAAAAAAAACTTCCTGAAACTAACATAAGTTAAATGTTCTGTCCAAAGCTATATAGTTAGTGAAATGTAGGGCTTGATATCTTTCTAGTTTTGAAAATTATATTAAATAAACATATTTTTTGCAAATCATGTATAGTTCTGAGTCTCTTGAATTATTTTTCATATAAGTGAGATAGAAAAAAATAGTGACCAACAGTGAGAAGTCACATTGGTTTCTTATGAACATCTACCAACAGGACAGACTTAGTGGCTCGCAAAAAGTTTTCTAGCAAGTCCAAGCCATAAAGTCGAGACAAATGCCACACCATTCATGACATTAAATATTAAATGTAAGTTATACATTTTATACATCAAGTAAACAATATTTTATATGTAAGAGCCAATGCTTTTCATTATAAGATATGACAGTGGCATTTATGGTAGCAGAGAAGCTACTGGCTTTAGAAAGAATTTGCATTTTTTTATAGAATAGGAAGAAGTTCATGGTGTCTTGCTACTCAGGCCTTGTGAGGAATAGCCCATTCTTCTTGGTAAGCCATTGAACCAACATAGGAAATACATGTTAAGATTATGCTTGTTTATCAGCTAAATATTTTATTTTTTCTTGGAATAGATTATAAATACACAAGTATGTCTGCTCTCTTAAGAGGAAGTGATTCTGAGAAGCTGAGAGCATTGAATGTGCAGGTTATTCCAGGTGAGTCTTGTGGTGTGTAAACAGAACAAGGCTCAGGAAATTCCAAAGCTGCACCAGTTCACTACAAAGTAAATTCAGGACCTGAGATCTGAGCTTATCTGAATGAGCCTTGTATCTGGGATAAAGGAGCCATGGGCAAATGAAATCCAGCATAATATGTCTTATTACTAGGGGACAGTTATGATCCAAACTATCTCCTTAAATAATGGAAAGTTTGCCTAATTGGCATAAAGAAACTCCTGTGAGTAGGCAGAGGAGAGAGAAGAAATAAGCCTCAGATTTATTTTTAAATGACACAAGATACCATTATTGCTCAGAATTGCAAGAAGTAATTGCAGAGTGGGCATGGCGTGGCTGGCGTCTTCACTTCACAGAGGGTGTTGTTGTGCAAAGAGAACTTCTAATAGCCCCAATTAAAAAGCACCCGGTCCTCTCCTGAGAAACAGCAATGGAATAAGGGGATCCTAATTACAGTAGCTAAGGGGATTTTAACACAGATGCTATGGTTCCATCTCCTTCTAACTGTGCAGCCTCCCTTTAAATTCATGCTGTCAAATCACATTAAAAAAGTGTGACGTGGAAAAAGTCCTCTCCTTTACCAAAGAGAAATAAGGTCCTTGATTATCGAAAAACCACAGAATTGAGTGATATTGCTAACATTCTTTGTCCACTGCCTGTAAACAGACCCCTTTGTACTTTGCAAGAAATTAAAAAGGAAGCTTCCAGTCTGGTGTGTAAACACTTTTCAGAAATGAGTGGAAACCAGACAACCCACTGTCCCCTGCTACAGCTGCCTCTGAAGCTACCTAGAGATGTGCCCGGTGTTTCTCTGGGAACCAGGTCCCTGAGGGTTTTGTTAGCTATGTAAACAAGCAGGAACTCAGACCCCTAGTCTAGGGAAAAATTAGACTGGGTGCAGCTAAAGAGTTCATTTTTAAAATGAACTTTCCAATCCATTTTAGCAGATTATCAAGCTATGACTATTAATAAGCACTTGCAATATAATCATTTGACTCTGATTACATGTGGGATAGGTTGATAGAAATTCTGTGTGGTCAATGAAAATTGTGTTCAGTTAATAAAATAAATGCCACGAAGATGATTTAAATGGAAACATTCATTTTTAAAAGGAGGGAATGGCATTTGTCATGTTTTTCTCTCTTACATAAAACACATTCCCACACTCCAAGAGTGGTTTAATCCAGCTCTACTGGGCCTTTTGGCTGCCTTAGGAATCCTGGTTATTTCTATTTTCAAGTCATAATTTTGAGCTCTGCAGTCTTGTTTGAGAAAGTCAATAGTTCCCCTGTCAACCCATATAATCGGGAGAATCACAAATTTTTAAGTCCTAGCTAACCACAAGACTAACCTCACAGGTTGTATTTATGAGCCTGTGAATTC
This sequence comes from Hydrochoerus hydrochaeris, assembly GCA_004027455.1. Taxonomy (NCBI): domain Eukaryota; kingdom Metazoa; phylum Chordata; class Mammalia; order Rodentia; family Hydrochaeridae; genus Hydrochoerus; species Hydrochoerus hydrochaeris. The sequence goes on from PVLA01001484.1 coordinate 228,019, forward strand.
CATTCACCCAGGAAACCTGTCTCAACCTTTCCGTTTAATAGCTCTCACTAAAAATCCTCTGGCTTTATTACCAGGTATATAACACTGATGTTCAGTGCAGGCCAAAGGGTGATGGCCTTTTTTAAAACCAAGGATCCTTTTGAGGCTTAGCATCTTAACAAGGGAAAGAAGCATATTCTTTTCTTATTTATATTCCTCTTGCCTAAATCCAAGTGCCCCCCCATCCTAAATTGCTCTTTCTGAGAGAGAAATGGAAAGGAAATAATGTCTCCCTTGAGTGCTGTTTCCAAGGCTGCTCTTTGTAATGATGGATTATAGGCAGCAGTAAGAATGTAAGGGAAAAATGTGCCAGTACGGTTGTCTGGAAATGCAGTAACATGAGAAAAAAAATGTCTTTCAAAGAAGTAGAGATTGTGTGTTACATTCACAGAGCCAGTTGTCAATTCTAGCTGACATTTGTTCCAGAATGTCTCCAGTTCTTCACGCATTACAAAGTCAGTATTGTTACACACATACACACAGAGGTATTGAGAGGCTCACTCTCTCCAAAAGAAGTTTATTCATCCCACAACAGAGAAAGGCAAGATCACCAGGATGCTGGCTTCCACAGTGCTTGGTACATGCTAGGGGCCCAGCGAACACTGGTGGAATAAATGAATCTCACTCCTGTAGAAAGAGATGTCAGACAGAATCAAATTCCAATCTTTTGTATGTCTGTAATATTTTCTCCTTGCCTAAGAACATGATGACTTGGTGGCCTGTCTTGGCATTGATCTACTTAACATTTTATTTATTCAATTATTACTGTCTTATAAGTGATGCCTCCTTCTTATTTATCTTTGTAGCTGTGTCTTTAACATAATATCTGGCATGTAGTTCATGCATGATAAAAGCTCATGAAACCTCACAAACACTAACGGGAAATGAGCATAGAAAGGAAGAAGAGCAGCTGAAAAAGAAATGAATCTGAGGGCCTTTAAAGGGGGAAAACAAATGAAGAGACAAAGAGTAATTAGAGATAACATGATTCTACTTTGATGAAGAACCTATAGCACATTTTATGGAATTGCTAAGGATATCAAAGAATAATGAAGAACATTGGTCATCTTAGAGGAGAGATTTTGAGAGCTATATGCAAGTAACCTTAAAATGTGTCTCCAGAAACAATGCTTGAAGGATTGATCATTTTGAGAAACCAAGACCAGGGGATGAAGGAATGAACTAGTATCTAATTCTAAATCACTGGGTGCAAATACTGAAAACCTCTGACTGACTGCAGAAGTGAAATTTGTTGGTAAACTGGTAGGTAACCCTTAGAATACAGCAGACAGCTTAGGGACTCTGAGCTTGGAAAATAAAATGGGAGTTAGGAAAACTGGGATGCCAAAACTATAGCCCAAGCCTGGGAGTGGTGTAGGCTGTGAGAACGGCTTTGCATGTCACCCCTTGGCATGCTCCCTCTGAGCAGCTGGGGCCACCTTTTACCAACTTGCAGCTTTGCACCCCTCTCCAGGATTGCAAGCCCTAAGCAGGAGCCGGCTGGATGTAGGCTGCCGGTGGTGACTCTGGGTGCCAGGGTCTATCCGCTCCTCAGCTTCTTTTGTACTTGAGATGACCCCTGAGATGCCACCTACTGGACAGCCACACATAAATCAGGGATAGAACCCTCACTCACTGCTGCTGCAGGAGTCCTAGAAGGGCTCATTCGTATCTCCCTCAACATGGTGAAAGCTTTAAAACTTAGAATTCTTCACCTTTAAATAGTCAATGAAACTTTTATGGAGCATGGGTCAGGCATTATGTTAAGTATTGGCAATAAGTACCTTGGGTACCACGAGGTTCTAACATAAGTAAGGACATTCTACTGTTGAGGGGAAGGGACGGAATATCACCTAAGCACCTTCCATATTCACTGTGCTTTCACATGTAAGCTTGGTTTAATTTCACAAGAACTTCACCTTTTTTCTAATGAGAAAACTGAGGCTAAGTAAGTTTAAGCAACTGGTTAGCTGGTTCATAGCCGATTCCTATCAGAGTCAGGATTCAAATTCAGTTCTCTCCAACTGATGCATTGTTTTGTTTTCAGTCTACTGTAGGGATTGGACCCAGGGCCTTTGTACTGAGCTATATCTTTTTTATTTTGTATTTTGAAACAGCATCTCGCTCAGTCACTAAGTAGCCTATGCTGGACTTCTACTTTCAGCTCTCTCTCTTGCCTCAGCTTCCCAAATAGCCTGGGTGGCCAGCGCACACCACCACAGCTGGTCTGACGTAGTTTCTAGCACACCGCTTAACGGCAGTGGTGAACTGGAGAACTGCTGGCTCAAGCTACAGATCAGTACTCTTCTTGCATTTTACCTTTAGGATTGGGAAGTGGGAAGAAGTATTTTCTCTATATAAAGTTGTAGCAGCCTGTGTGACAGTGTGAGTCATCCACAAAGAAGCATTTCAGCATTGGCTGTGATGGGGTGGATTCTAAGGGAACATGGAACAAGAAAAACTGAATTTTATTGTGAAAGTGAAATGAGTAAATACCAAAAGTAAGTGACTGACCCAATTTATATTACCCCAAAATAAAACTAATGGCAATGTAAAATTATAATTTGCAACATGTTTATGACCAGTACAATAAAGCATAAGCAGGTTTCAATTTCCCGAATAAGAGAAGATAAATTATTGGTGCCAGATGTTTTGCAACCAAGCAAGATAACATGAAAATTTAATTTTTACTTGCTTAACTGTAATATTTATGACTCTTAAAATACACGTTTGGGTTCATAAAACAGGAAAGGTTGCAACCATCTGCTTGGTTACAGAATTGATCAAAATGCAGAGGGTGATTCTGTTTGCGGGAAGAAATTCACAAGTATGAAGAATGTATAGGCAGGATAGAATGATTTATTCTATTCTTTCATTGAATACTTTTTTTGCGACCGCCATTTATACCAGATCTGGAAGAATTGATGACAAAACATCTCCAGCTAAACATCTCCTTCCCCTGTGCCTGAACCATCCCACCTGCCGGCCCGCCCCAGCCTACCACCCCTCCTCCCACCCCAGCTTCCGCTAGTGAATTGCAGCCCTTCCCTTGCAATCTAGATATAACTAAACTTCCTCAGGGATGGAGTCTCAGACTTGATCACACATCCTTAAAGCACCATAAATCATTGTGCAGTATTTGTCACTGATGCAATTTTATATTTTTGTGTTAGTATTTGATAGATGTCTCTCCCATGAGCCAGTTAGCAACTTGAGGTCAGATATCTGATGATATTCATTGCTGCACCTCCCACCCCATTCACAGCATGGTGCATATGTACAGGAACTCGTTGGGTACCCAGAACATAAGAACTCAATGAAGACATCTATTGACTGCCAAAAGGGCAGCAGCTGCTGTCTTACAAGCACCTTCAACTATCTCCCTCCACACTAAATTATAAAACAATGGCTATCTGAAATAATAATGAGGAAGTGGTCAAATGCTTCAACAATTCCATTTCTTGGAGCATGAAGTACATCTGCTGTGTGAGGTAACCAGGACCGAGTCAGTTCAAGTTTCTTTTTCTTTTCTTTCCTTTTTTTTTTAATAATTCTCTGTAATTTTGCAGTCATTTATCCCTCCCCCCCATTTAATTTTCAGATTGCCTGGACTTGGGGCAGAGGAGTAGTTTTAGGATCACTGTTAATAATAACAGATGGAGCTTTGAGTGTCATAGGGAGTTGGCACCTCGAATAGTGGAAATCTATTTCAATGTCCCATAATTGGTTCTGTTAGTTCTAAAAGGTTACTAAGCTATTTTGGGCTTGTATAAAAGTGCCAATGTTTTTATGCGATGAAAGTTCAGAATGATGCAGAGTGACATTTAAGCTCTGCACTCCTCCCACAGTAAGAGATAATTAAGACTGGAAGGTTTTTGAAGCCAGTTTAGACAACTGACTAAGCATCACCCAACTGTCTGAAGACTTCCCGCTGTCTGGTCCATAGTAATCAGTGAATAACTGAATTTCTTTTAGTTTTGTGGAAAGCTCTTTGGAGGAAATAAAATACATTATAAGTGACAGTTTAGATGTTTATTGCTGCTGTCTTGTGGAGGGTTGTGATAGCTAAATCTTCCCAAGTGGGAAGGAGAGGAGAAAGAACCAAGGGCATCATTTCCAAAACTGCCTCTGTTGCCCTGCTCTGCTCAACACCTGCATGAGTCCTACTACCTTCCGAAAAGAACCCTGGAGAGCACTGAAACAGACTCTGGTAAAATTCTTTTTTGACTAGACAGTACTTTCTATTTTTCAGAGTTCATCAAAATGTATTTTTAAAGTACACCTTTAACAGTTTATTTGACCTTTACCTTATTCTTCTCCTTTTAGCTTCAAGGCAACCATTGTAGCTGGACCAAAGCCACAGGGAGGCTGGATGTTGTGTTGCATGCCTAGAATCCCAGCAGTCTGGGAGGCTGAGGCAGGAGGAACACAAATTTGAGCCCTGCCTGGGTAACTTAGTGACTTAGGGAGACTCTGTCTCAAAATTTTAAAAAGAGGGTAGTTCAAGATGAAGGCCCTGGCTTCAATTCCCAGTACCACAAACAAACCCAGAGGGAAATGATCTGGGTAATACAGATGTCAGCATTCTCCTCTGACCCTCTAAGTGGAATTTGCAGGCAAGGCTAAACCTGTCCAGCATGGCTCAGAATGGGGAATTTACCTGGTCTGGTGCTTTTGGTCATAGCCCAGGCCATGTGGCAGTGTGTGGAGAAGGATCCAATGTATAACCCAGCTCACACAAGAGGGCTTAGGAAATTTGAAAGCGAATATGTTAATTCACAAAGGATATGATTGAGACACAGACAGACCAAAACACTTGAAGAGCAAACTCATGTGCTCTGTCACACAGAACCATGTTGGAAGTCACATCACAGCCATCTTAGTTGCTTTGTCCTTGCTAGGACAAAATAATCACAAAGGAGAGCTTTATTCTGTCTCAATTTGTAGAGGTTTTAGTCCATAGTGGGCTGGCTCCAAGGCAGGGTGGCATGGCAGAGGAGAAACAGCTCATAGCATAGCAGGCAGGAATCAGAGGAGCATCAAAGGAGAAGGAGCAATATATATCTTCTTCCCTACTTGAGGTATAACCTGACTGTCTCGCTTAATATAGCACCTTTAATATTTAGTGGGCTTTGGTTTGAGGATAATTTTTGAAAATGACTTTGTATGGGTGAGCTCAGACAATGATCCTCTTTTCTTTTTCCTGTTTCTCTTCTCTGTCTTCTTTTTTTCCTCCTTCTTTTCTTCTCCATTTTCCTCTCCTGTTCTTGTCCTTGTCCTCCCATCCCCTTGGGATTGAACCTCAGACTTTCTCACTCAGCTACGTTGCCAGACATTTTTTATTTTTTATTTTGAGACAGGTCTTGCTAAGTTGCCCAAGCAGGGCTTGAACTTGTGATCTTCCTGGGTCAAACTCCCTCAGTACTGGATTTGTAGGTGTTTGCCACCATCCCTGGGTTGACCTTATTTTCTTTAAAATTTCTGAGTTGTACTCCAGAGTTATCTCTTTATTCTGCTTGAACCTGTGCCCTTTTATTGGGAGAAACAAAGCATAGAGGGGTTAAATAACATCCTCTCAATCTTGATGGGGCAAATCCCCCTTGCTAAGAGAGGCTGTAAAGAGGAGGAGGCTAGATGTGCACTTGGGAGACTTGTTCCTTGTCTTTGGCAGAGACACCACCAGGAGCAGTGACAGAGCATCTTGCAAGTTTCCATTACACTGTGGGGATCCATAATTACTTTGAAAAGATGAATTGAGGTTAAATAGAAGATGTGGATATACAGCTCCTTTGAAAGGTGATAGAAATGTTTTTTAAAAAATAAGGAAACAAAGAAGCAGCATCACAGAGCAACCTGGGCATTGTCATGAACAGTGTGATAAGGCTTCATTGAAGAATATAACTCATGGAATTTTGTTTTAATCAGTTTCTACTGCTGGAAATCCATTTTGTTTGCTAGATTCAGCCAGGTTAAAATTCACACTAAGGTTCTTCTTAATTTTTTAGGCTCTTCTAAGATTCCTGAAAAATCTTTAAAAGAATGGTTCAGAGATTTGAAAAATTCATGAAAAGACATCTGTGAAGTTCCCAAATGTTTTTGACTGCCTCTGTTGCCTTAACTAGAGTTGGTGAATTAATACTATTTGAAAGAAACTTTTCCAGTGCAGCCTAAGGAAAAAAAAATTCCATTTTTAAAAGTTATTCTGAAGGAAGAATTAAAATGACACATATCATATCTTTCTTGGCTTTTTATCAATTTTTACAACTTTTGCTATTAGCATATAAGTTGCATGACTTTGGATACTAGGGGAAACTGAAGATAATGTACCACTAGGGAATTTCTTCAGATCAGCCATCATTTTGACAGGAATAGCTTCTTATAGTAAGTTATGGCTATGCTGTGCTATAAAACATCAGCAAACTGAATGAATAAGCAAATGATGAGCAGTTTGACTTTCCAACCAAAAGATCTCAGTTAATTTTCTTTGATAATTATTTAGTTTTATGAATAGGGTCTTTTGATTATTATAACCTTTAAAAAGAACTATCTCTAAATCTCACATTCTAGAAGCTATCAGATACTTTGTGAAAGACTGTATAAGCAATTATTTACACAGTAAATTCACTCTAAAGCTTTAATATGCATTAAAATGAACATGAAAGTCTATAAAATTCAGGCTCCTAGGCTTTTATGAAGGTAGGTTCTAATTCAATAGATCTGGATCTGAACCCAAGAACAAGGGTTTAAAATTACTACCCCTGGTGATTTTCAGGCTAAAGTTCCTTTGATTGCTATATTAGTTTTTTATTGGTGTGTAACTGGTTACCATAAACTTAGTAAACAGCACACATTTATCTTCTCAGTTTCTAAAGGTTCTAAGTCTGGGCATGGCTTGGCTGGGCATGACTCGGCTCAGGGTCTCCCTAGGCTGAAATCCAGATGTCAGCAGGTCTGCATCCTCATCAGGAAGCTCTGCTTCTGCGCCCATTTGGGTGATGGGCTGAATTCATTTCCTTGCTGCTGTATCCTGGGACCTTGGCTTCTTAGTATTTGGCTGCTAGAGGCCACTCTCAGGTCCTTGAGGGTGCCTGCTATTGCCCATCATTAGGCAATTTGAAAGAGCCTCTAATGTCAGAGGGGGTGCCATGTCTCTTTTAAGGTCTTTCATTAAGTTAGGCCCCATCCAAGATAGTCTCTTTCGATTAACTCAGGTCAACTGATTTGGGATATTAATCACAAAATTCCTTCATTTTTGCCTTATAATATCACCTAATCATAGCAGTAAAGTCCATTCTACTTATTACCTTGCCCATGCTCAAGGGAAGGAGGATATAAGGAACATGTATACCAGGTGGTAGGAATATGGGGGACCCTCTTAGAATTCTGCTTACCACAGCCCTCCTTTGAAAACACAGGTTTAAAAGGACAGACATCACAGGAGTGAAGAAACAGGAATCACTATAGGAACATGCTGGGTGAGACTGGGCTGATAGACCAGCCCTGCAGGGGTGGTTGCTACTCAGTGAACATAACACACAAACTGAGAATGCTAAGGGGCTCAGGAGCAGCAGGCCTGTGAGGAGAGAAGGCCGAGCAGGCATCTCAGATCCAGGCAAAGACTGGCTCTCAGCCCTATTTGTCCTAGTCAGGAAGTTTTGTCATTTACCTTTTAGAAGGCTAAACGCTCTCTAAGAAGAAATTCTAATGTTAGTGGTGATTTTAGCACTTTTATGAATACAGAAGAGCCCTTAGTATCAGCTAGAAATAGCCTCAAGAAGGGTCTATTTCTGTTCCTCAGAAAAAAGTTATATCTTAATTTTTTAATTCTTGAGTTAAAATGTACAGCTTCCTGGAAAGATTTACAAAACTAGACACCAGAATAAAATAGAAAATCTGAACAAAATAACCGTCATAGAAGAGATAGAAAATCTATCAAGTTGCCCTCAAAAAGTAACAGGAGAACAATTTTCTGGAGAATTTTACTAATCTCAAAGACATATGTTGTAGTCAAGGATTGCAAGGACAACAACTACATGCAGGACACATAATTTATAGTATTATTTATAATGGTCACTGGAGTCAAATACAAAGAAAGTACAGGAAATCTGTACAAAACACTAAAGACCTAGAAAATCCAGCTAAGGACCTGGATCCCATGGCGATAATCTGCATGAGTACAGCTGAAAACCCAAGAACACGACAATGATCCATGCAAGTCTATTTCATGAATCTGTGCTGGGAGGGCCCAAGGGTCAGTGGTTGAAGCTAGAAAGTCTATGCCAGTGGGGTGAAGGATCTGTACCAGCAGGCTGAGGGTTTTGTACTGGAGCCAAGAAGCAATGCTCAAAATAAGGATCAGGGCTTCTCTGAAAAATACCACAACCATCTTCAGTGACAGTGAGGTCCTGAGCTCCTCCGATGATGAGAACAGCCTAGTACATATCAGTAAGCCAGTGTGACAAAACTTCTCCTGGAGATTGAACAGCATACCATCTTCCCTTCCAGAGCTAGGAAGTGATGTTCAAAGAAAGGACCAAAAAGGGCACTGCAGCCATTCCTCAGCCACAAGGTCCCGAACTCCTCCGAAGATAATAGCCGAGTTCATATCAGGGGAACCTGCATGACAAGCTCCTCCAGGAGAACCAACAGCTCCAAACAACAACAATGCTTAGGAGAACCCACAAGGCTACTCTTCCTCTCCATCTCTCCGTTTTATGCTGGCAACAGTCTTCAGTTGGGCCATCCCCACTCAGAACCACTCTGACACATTCAGCTGGTGTTTAAGTTGATCACCAGTTACCAATCTAATAATTGCTAATTAACCCTAGCAATAAAGTGCTTCAAATAATCATGCTAGAGACTCAGGTTTCTGGGTACCGTTCCGTGGCTAAAGCGGTAGTATACCCAAATACAACCATTATTCCGCCTAAATAAATCAAAAATACCATGAGACCTAAAAATGAACCCCCTTGACTCAAAATGAGCAAACACCCAATACCGCCACTAACAATTAATGTTAGACCGCCATAAATGGGAGAAGGTTTTGCAGACAGGCATATAAAGCCTATGACAAACAAGATGCTAAGAACATGCATAATATTCAAAGTCATAATTCCTACATGGAATTTAACCATGACTAGTGGTATGAAAAACCACCGTTGTAATTCAACTACAGAAACTAACCTAATGACCCACCTACGAAAATCACACCCACTAATCAAAATCATCAACCATTCATTCATCGATCTTCCAGCCCCATCCAACATCTCAGCATGATGAAATTTCGGCTATTAGGAATCTGTCTTGGATTACAAATTATCACAGGTCTATTCCTAGCAATACACTACACCGCAGACACCACCACAGCATTTTCATCTGTCACCCACATTTGCCGAGATGTCAACTACAGCTGACTTATTCGATACCTACACGCAAACGGAGCATCCATATTCTTTATTCTCCTCTACCTTCACATTGGACGAGGAATCTACTATGGATCCTATACATTTACAGAAACCTGAAACATCGGGATCCTACTCCTATTTGCAGTTATAGCCACCGCATTCATAGGTTACGTATTGCCCTGAGGGCAAATGTCCTTCTGAGGCGCTACAGTGATTACCAACCTCTTATCAGCTATTCCTTACATCGGAACAACCCTTGTTGAATGGATTTGATGTTCCCAATGGCATACACATTGTTGAAACTACGGAAAGTCCTTGATTTACAAACATTCGAGTTGTGAACTTACACAGATGTGTTGTACAAGATTCACCAGCTTACTGTTTCAGACTTACTTTGTTGGATTTCGAATGGATTGACATACAAACATTCTTCTGGAGTAGAACTCATTTGTAAGTTGGGGACTTACTGTATATTAGTCTCTTTTCTGTTACTGTAACAAAATATATGGCACTAAATACTTTATAAAGAGAAATTTAGTTGGTTCATGGTTCTGGAAGTTCAAGGCACAGCTTCATTTCTGCATGGCTTTGGTGAAGGCCTCTTGGCAGATGGTTCCACAGTAGCAAGGAGCAATAGTGAGAGGGCGAGAGCACGTCCCCTGAGAGGAAGCCAGAGAGACCAGACAGGGGTCAAGCTCATGCTTTGACAACAAGCTTCTTATGAGAACTAACCAGGGTCCCACCAGAACTAGTTAACCTGTCTGAGTACATACTTACCTACTATTTTGTTTCAGATTTTTGCATATATGATTTCTCAATGGTTTTATTTTAGACGTTTCTTAAATTTGGTGACTCTTAATGCTTATGCCCAAAACAAAGCACCCTCTTGCCTAGGTCTGTGCCATTGATTGGATGTGGCTCATTATGTGTTGCAGACTTGGTCTCCGCTGTGGTGATGAGAGGTGTGGGACCTTTACAAGGCAGGGCCCTATGGCAGGTCACTGGGAGAAAACTGAATGACCAAGGCAGAACATGAACTTAATCCAGAGCTTATGCTAACACTGGAGAAATCTCAAGTGGATCAATGATTTTAATGCAAATGTAAAGCCATAAAAGTAAGGGAAGAAATTATGCCTGAATTCATTTAGAACTGCAAAGTTAACCTTTCTAATCAAGACACAAAGTTCACTTAAAAGACATAAATTTGAGTATGTGTGAAAAAATGTACACAGCAAAATGCATCACAAGCTAAGGTAAAAAGGATAACAAATGGAGAACAATTATTTGCATCTCATTGAAAATAAGAGCTAAGTACCCAGTATATATAAGGAGCTTCTAATGACTGATGAACAAAAGATCCTGCAATCAAATAAGTGAAGAGTAAGAACAGAGAACTTTACGGAAAAGGAAATATGAAAAGCTCTTAAATATTTGCAAAATTTTTAGGCTTATTTAGAAAAAATTCTTTCAAACCTAATTAATTTTTTTTGGTGCCTATTATGTACCAATAGTATTGGCCTTCTGGGTAGAAGAGACACAGTGGTGAACCTACATTTGCTTTGCTTCCAGGAGTCTACATCCTGGTGAAATGCAAATTAAAGATCCACAGATATAGTCAGTGCTGGTGGCACATGGCTGTAACTCCTGCACTCTGGGAGACTGAGGCAGGAGGATTACAAATTCAAGCTCAGCCTGGGCAATTGAGTAAATTAGTGAGAACTTGTTTCAAAATAAAAATAAAAAGGACTGGGGATTTAGCTCAGTGTGAAGGTCCTGGAATCAATCCTTATTCATGAAATTAAATCTCCTTGAAATTTTCCTTTTTAAAAGAAAATTTCTCATTAAAACAAAAACATTTAGAAAGTTCTATAATATTTCTGTTTGGGCAACAGAAAGAAGTATCATTTTAAAAAATGTATCCATTTTATATCTTTCTCTTGTCTAATTGCTCTAGCTAATATTTTGAGGACTATGTTGAATGCCAGTTGTGACATGGAGAGCCTTGATTTTTCCCTGATTTTAGAGAGAAAGTTTTCAGTTTTCCCCATGTAATGTAACGTAGTTCAGTAGGTTGTTCATAAATGGCTTTTATCAGATTGAGATAAAGTCTTCTATAAGCATTTTCTTTAAGGGTTTTTTTTTTTTTTTTTTGTACTGGGGATAGAACTCAGGATTTCATACTTGCCAGGCAGGCACTTATGCTGCTGAGCTAAACCCTTGGCCAGGTTTTTTTTTTTTTTTTTTATCACAAATGGATGTACTTTGTCAAATGTTTTTTTTTTTTTGTACCAGGGGTTGAACTCACGACCTCACGCTTGCCAGGCAGGTGCTTATGCTGCTGAGCTAAATCCCTGGCTTGCCAAATGATTTTTCAACATGTATCATGATGAACATATGATTTTTGTCCTTGCTTCTGTTAATGTGATGAATTACATTCTTTGAATCATGTATGTTGAGTCATCCTTGCATCCCTGGGGTGAAGCCTGGTTGGTCATGGTGTTTGATTTTTACAATTATTTGTTGCATTCTGTTAGGCAGCATCTTTTAAAGGACTTTTGAGCTCTGTTGATCGGGGAAATTGGCCTGTAATCTTTTTTTCTGTTTGGATCCTTGTCTGGTTGTGGAATCAGCACATTAGTTTCTGAGGATTATTTTGTGAAATTACTTCTTTCCTCTCAATTTCATTGAAGAGTTTGAAGATTATTAGTGTTGGATCTTTCCTCAAGTTTTGATGGAATATAGCTGTGCATTTATCGAGGTTTTTCTCAGCTGGTAGCTGTATTTTTATTACTGTTTCAATTTCATTGTCTATTATTAGATTGTTGTAGATGTTTAAGTCATCTTGGTTTAGCTTTGGTAATTTATACGTATTTAAATCTCTGCTTTTTTGTGCTCCCTGCTTTAGCTCAGTTGGTTGGCTAAAGGCCCCACTCTGTAAAAGTGAGGTTGTGAGTTCCATCCCAGATCCAGCAAAAAAAAAAACCTTTAAAATAAATCTCTGCTTTTCTTGAGTTCTACAATTGTTTAGCACATATGTTGTTTTTCTTAAAAAAGAATTATTTGTTTGAAAAATAAATAAAACACTTAGCCAATCTTACCAAAAAGGGAAATGAAAGACACAAATCAATGCAATTAGAAATTAAAAAGTTGAAATTACATTGGATATTGTTGAAATCAAGAATATCATGTTTTTGAATTATTTGAATCTTTTCGTTTGGTTTCCTAAGAAGCATCTACCTAAGCTTGTCTTCAAATTGTTGTCACCTCCTTTCCATTTATGTTCAGGCCTTTGCATCAAAAAGATATCTACAAAACAAAAGCCACATATATTATGTAGAATTCATCTCAATATAAAAGCTAGAAAGAGCATATCTCAGATCTTAGGATAATGAAAGAGATGTCACTATGTAGGACCCGAAGTTTTTTTCTCTACTTTGAAGTTGGTTGATGATAATACTAGATGAATAAAGAATTATATAGAGTCACATAGTTATAAAGCAAGAAGACAGATTAGAATGCATCTAATTTAAAATTTTGCTTCTTGGTAAAGTTGTCCTTGAAATTGAGGACATTATTAACATTCTCCTTGGGGACATATTTCAACAAAATGTGATAAAAGGAAATGTTTCCAGTTAGTTTCCAAACTAAGATTCTTTTCTTTCTACTTGATATTGTGCTTTTACATTTCTTTTTACATTGCTTTTCTCTGAATATAATTCAGTTCTTGTGCCCAGAAAATGAATTGAGAAGGTGAAGGAAAGAAAGAAGGGACCAAAACAGAATTGGGAGAAGCAGGTTAAAGGTGTTAGGGTTGTAGGCAGGAAATCTAGGGAGTGATGGAAACTGCCAAAACTCTTTCTTGGTTGTAAGGTGGGGTTCTCTTGCTGCACTTCATCCACTGGAATATATTGCTCTTAGTGCTCTTCCTGCATTAGAATGCATCACTCTTTTTGCCCTGCTGTTGAGGAAATGCACACTAATGCAGCTCTCCTTTTTAAATGATAGAGCCCACTGGGGTTAAGGACGTGCTTCCCCCAATACCAGAACTAGAAGTTCCTTCACTACATCAGTGAGATCGATACACAAGGTGAGTGATGATATGGTTTTATTGACTATTTGGCTTGTTCATTATAAGCATGAGTGACTCAGGGAGGTACAGTTCACCCCAAACTACATTTCTATCTGGGTGTAGGAGATAAAAAGTGATGACCCTGATATGAATCAGAGACATGAACTAAAATCACTATTTTCTCCAAGATCCAGGAAGGATAAGTAAACTAATCTCACTGTCTATTAAACAAATCTCTGTGTCTGTTCCACTGCCTCTGAACTGTCAGCTCATCCCTGGGCACTGTTTATCCTGGAGTCTACCCACAGTTCAGTCACAGCATGAGAAGAGAGAGAATGAGATCTGTAAAGCAGAACTCTCCCTCCACCCTGCCATCCATTACTGAAATAAGAAACTTCCTTAAATCTAAAGGAGTTGAATTCATTGGTAATCTTGATGGTTGCACATTGATTTCCATGTATTTGGGTTTAAAACTGTGGTCAGAAGTAGTATAGAAACTTTTTTCACTCACTCAACCAAGATTTATTAAGTAGCTGCTATGTTAAAAGTACTCTGTGGCCATTGTAGGGCATATAAAAATTACAACAAGGGTAGAGTTGGGAAAGCAGCATTTATATCCTCTCTTTATGCTTGTGGTGATTGGCTGTATCGTTTACTCTTCATAATATTGGAGTTGTCATCAGTCAAGACCCTAGCAGGAAACTGATGTCATACTTAAAGTGAATAATTGAGCGGAGTTTGGTGCAGGGCTTAATAAACAGGATATGGGGGAACAGAAAGGGAAAATGTAGCCCTCTGGGACTGGGGCCATGGGATAAGAAACTGAAGGGACTCAGAGAGGAAGAGACAGATGCACTCCTCACCCTGATGCAGAATGAATATGTGGGAGGGCTGTGTGACAGGGGCTGTGACCTCTGGAATGAGGACAGCACAGCCTGAGAGAGAGAGAATAACAGAGAAAATAAACACCCACTGTGCTGTCCGCCCTTGCGCTCTCCATCTGCCAAGCCCATGTGAGGCAGCCACGCTGGAGCCAGTGTAAGCGGTTTGTGGAGAGCAGATCAGACTCAGAGAGGCAATAGAAGGGTCCAGCACAGATGGCTCAGTCTGCCAACTGGCAGCTGAGTGCCCAAGATACATCTGTGGTCAAGGTTTATGAGAGGCAAGACTTAGTGGACTCACACCCAATGCTGTGGGCTCAGAAATTCCTAGGGAGAATAAAAGGGATTCACACAGTTGTTTCCATGCCACATCGCTGGACATTATGATCAATGTGCCATTCTGCTCCTCATTCCAGGCTGAGTAACCTCGCAGATGAAGAGTCATTCGTAAATGAATGCCTACTGTGTGCCAGGAATTCTTCTGCTCATTGGCAAAAATAACAAGGCAGTCGGTGGTGGAGCCAGAGCATGAAGCCTTTAATTACTGTGAAGAGTGTCAAGTAACATAGCAGAAGTATTCAAAGAGACTAGGGGAGCCCAAGAGAGACCACACTTAGAGGACACTATGCCTAGTGTTTTTGGTGGGTTACACATAAGTCTGTTGAATGGAAGATTAAACCCCAGCTTCTGTGCCTCTTCTAGAATCATGGAATGTAATAATTGAAACCTTCATGAACACTTGGGCTTGCATTTAACAGATTTTGAAAGTAAGCCAAATGTACTGCAGTAGCAAAGTTAGGGAAAACCTGGGTTTCCTAATCCTAAACCAAGAAGTTTATTATCACTACTCGCATTGTCTTCGTAGGAGTGTAATGGGGGACCACACTGTGTAACAGAGGAATGGAAAGGGCTCTTCATCAGCGACCCAAGGAAGAGTTTTGGTGCTCTTCTAAGATGATTTTAATAAATGATCTATTTATTTATTTCCAATTTCAATTTAAGCAATGCTTAATAAAAGTCTTGTGCGAATATTTGCTTGGTTAAAAAAAAAAGAAACTTTCAGGATATCAATAAGCAAACTGGACTGCCTTCTCTCAAAGCATATTTACAGTTTTATTTAGGGATCAAGTAGGCTGGGGGATGTTTGGGTCCAGCAGAGAATGCATAAAAGGCAAACAGCAGGAATGGGGAATTAGTTGATGAGAACTAATTCTAGGGAATTCACTTGATCCATGAGAGCAAGAGAATGAATGTTTTCCAAGAGCCATTAGGAGTCAAGACAAGCTGGTGGAACCAACAGAAGAAGAGAACACTTAACTCTTCCTTACCCATCATTATACAGCTTAGAATATACATGCCAAGATTGTCATTTTGTGAAATCAAGAGTGAGTAAGTCAGAAAAATCTTTTTTCTCATTGGGTCACACTGGAGACTTTGGGTGATTTTTCCTTTATAGGAGGATTGTTTCTGTTTGGCAAATTACTTAAGAGGGCCTGGATTGTTTGTGTATACATTTGTTTGCATTTGTAAATCTTGGCCTCCTTTTGGCCTTATGATGTTTTTTGAAAAACAATTCAAGGATACAAAAAATGAGTTTAAGTGAAATAATTGAGTGCTTAAATTTAGTAGCAAATTTTTTTCTCTGATTTCTTTGGCTTTTACACTTGTTATACCATCATGGATGTAAAGAATAATTATAGCTGTCAATTATAATAACATGCAATTTTTTTATGTTTTGATTTTTTTGTTTAAAGAGAAAAAAACAGAAAAAGGATAGAAATATTACAGAATTTCAAGAAAAGAAGATAAACAGTAAGAAATCACTAGTTGACAAATTACATATTGTTCTTTTAGAAATAGTTTTTCAAGTTACAAAATTAAAGCACACAAAGCAGACACTCAAGCAGTGAGAGTGCAAACAGATCTGTTCAACAATCCAACAAGAACCTAGAAATATGGTTATCAATCCCACACACCTAAACATACATGCAGCTATATCTTTTATAGTGCTTCCTATTTCCTCTTTTTTATAATAGCAATTATACATTTTAAAAATTTTATTTAAAGAGAAGAAAAAAAAGCAAAACAGAAAAAAGGGTAGCAACATACAGAATTCTAAAAGAAAGAAAGAAAAAAAAGGAAAATGAGAAAAAACCCCACTAAGAAACCACTAGTTTATAAATTACATATTGTCATCTTGGATGTAGTTGTTCAAGTTACAGAGTTAAAGGATACATAGTAGACATTCAAACAGTCAGACTACAAACAGTTCTGCTCAAAGATCCAACAAAGATTCAGCAATATAGTCATCTATTTTACACACTCAAACATACATGCAGTTATATCCTTTAGAGCACTTTCTTTTCCTCTCTTTTTTACAATAGCAATCACACATTTTGGTTTTATTACACTTGTAGTTCTTATTTACTTTTTACACTAGAGACACAATATGATATTTATAATATGATTCTTATTTATTTTACTAATGAGGATAGTCTCAAGTTGTCTCCATTTACCTATGAAGGCCTCAAGATCATCCTTTTTTATAGCTGAGTAATATTCCATTGTATAAAAATGCCACATCTTTTTCATCCACTCTGCAGTTGATGGGCATCTTGATTGTTTCCAGGATTTAGCTATCACAAATTGTGCAGCTATGAACATAGGTGCACATATATCACTGTGATATGAACTTTTCAGTTCTTCTAGGAAAATACCCAGGAGGGGAATAGCTGGATTGAATGGAACTTCCAATCCTAGTCTTCTGAGAATTCTCCATATGGATTTCCATAGTGGTTGCACCAGTCTACATTCCCACCAATAGTGGAGCAGTGTTCCTTTTTCCCCGCAGCCTCGCCAACATTTGTTATCAGTTGATTTCTTGATGGCAGCTATTCTTTCCCGGAGTGAGGTGAAATCTCAATGTTGTTTTAATTTGCATTTCTCGAATGACCAGTGATGGTGGACGTTTCTTCATGTATTTATTTGCCATTTGTATATCTTTCTCTGAGAACTGTGTGTTCATCTCAGATGCCCATTTTTGGAGAGGGTCTTTGAATTTGGGGGGCTTGATGTTTTTCAATTCTTTATATGTTCTTGGTATAAGTCCTTTGTCTGAGGGGTTGCTGGCTAAAATTCTTTCCTACTCTGTGGATTTTCTTTTCACTCTGTTGGTGATTTCCTTTGAAGTGTAGAAACTTTATATGAGATCCCATTTATGGATTCTTTGAAGTGTTTCCTGTGCAATAACATGAAAATATTGACAAGGAGACAGCTCTTAAATGCTGAAAAATATTCCTAGAGTTAAAATGGAACTTAATTTTCTGACATCATTATATGATTAAAATTGCTTATCTGAGTTGACTTCCAGATTTAACTGTAGGATCAGACTTAATATTAAGTGCTGGGGTTGGCAGATTTTACCTCAAGATAAAGCACTTTGGCATACTGAATATTTTAAGTTGAATGGTTCAAGAAAACATAAAAAGCAAGGTTACTCTAATTTTTCTTTGGATCTTCATTTCCTTTTGAAGCCTCTCATCTCATGTAAAACATGTAAAGAAATTAGCGTATATTTTCTCTTGTTAATTGCTGTTGAACCCTCAGCCATGAACCTAGAAGGGCAAAAGTAAAAGATGGTTTTCTTCTCTTACACAAGCAACCTAAACAGGAATGAATGTTCCAGTGCACAGGTTTTCTGGTACCTATTTTTTTTCCCCTAGATTACAAACTAAAATTTTAATTGTAAAATTAGGAATTGAGGAATTGGCAAGTGGAATTCTACTAGTCTTACTTTCTCTTGTCTGTGTACCTCTAACTAATAGGAGAGTCAGCTCAAGTCTGGGATTTTCTAGCATTTAAAGATGTCATATTCTGTGAAGTATGGATATTATACAATTTCTGAAGAACCTAATTATTGTTTCTCTGCAGATCACCTATTATTTCCAAGAGTACTTGGAAATCAGTAGGAACTTGGCTTATAAGAGGAATAAATTAAGCACAAGTTTTGTTAAAGTGTGGTAAATCTTAGAAGGCAACTTCATTTACTTGTTAAAATAACAGACTTCAGAAGACACTGTAAAGCACATATAGGTGTGGGAGCTGGTAGGGGAGGTTGAATTGCCTACTGCTAGACACAATAGAGTAACACAAGTGTCATTTACAGGGTGCTGGCTTCCTGCTGAGAATTTATAGACCAATAAAACCTCTGGCCAAAGGAATCAGGACAAGCTAATAGAGAAGGCGGCTTTGAGCAGGTCTTTCTCCATCTCTCAGAACCATCATATCTCCCAAATATACAGTTTCTCACCACCCCCCATTTGTTATACCTATTATTTGCAATTATTTTTGTGATTAGAAATTCATGTCTGTCCCTGTCTCTAGACTGGAAGGCATGTGAGGGGAGGGAAAATGCTGGTTCTGCTCAAGTAGCTGGTATGGTGTGTGGTTCACTGTGGGAAGTTCATAATTGATAGATGGATGAATAAGCATTCATCAGCCCCCACTGGCCATATGACATGTGCTGTGTGCACACTCTTATCTTCCTCACAAGGACACCTTGACACAGTGTAATTCTCTGCCTGGTTCACCAATCAGCCTACCATCTCAGGATCAATATGCGATTCAATCCTAGGTTGGTCAGGCAGTTTTGCTCCTCCTACCATGGTAGGGACAGAGGTGGCTCAAGGAGCAGAGCATCTGGAGGGGCTGCCTAAGAGAGGAGGCCACAGCTAGAGCCCTACCAAATTCTCTACTGGGAGACCAAGGAGGTGGATTGATGTCCTTTGAAGGAGACATCTGATGGAAATATTTTTGCTGGTCACTTGCCCTGCGTGTCTTTTGTAGCCTGGTACTTCTGCCCACATCTCTACCTAAGTGGCCCAAATAAAAAAATGAATCTGTTGTCCTTGATGCCTGGCGTGATTCCTGGCTTCTCACTAATTCTAGATTTTAGCATATTTTGCTTCTCAGCTGGTCCAAGTCCAGCCTTGATCCACTCCAGGGCTATTCCCTGTGACTTATGTTTTAGTCTGCTACTGACCCATGGTCAACCATAACTTATGCTTGCCTCCTTCGCCTCTGTACTCTGTTGAGGGTCAGGACCTCCCCACGCTTAAAGCTCTAGTTTTGGCTTCTAGACAAAGTTTTACTTTCCAGGTAAGATTCCCTCCCTACTCTGCACTTTCATCCTAGCATTAATTAAGCTCAGCTTTCTCCTTCTGGAGTCATGTAAGATGCAGTAGTTATTCAGACCACTTTTTTCTCCCCGCCTTTTTCCAGATGGTTACCTTTGCCCTTTCCTTCCATCTTTAGAAATCCCCTGTGTCCCACTTGACCCACTGTCTTTTGAAAAAACATACCTTTTTATGTGTTCTTCCAGAGTCACAGTACTTCTGTCAGATTACTTCTCACCTCTACTGCAGCTGGTTTTACTCATACCCATTTCTCCTCCCAACCAAGAGTGAGATTGGGAACCACAGCTCCAGCTCCTGGGTCCTCAGTGACAGGTATCCATTTCTTCCCAGCCCGCTTCTCCTTTCCAAAACTCTCTTGAGTCATGACAGGTGTTGGCTGCAAATTCTGCAAGTGGTTGTCTATAAGGGGATGGAATTGCTGATCAAGCAGGGTCTTCTAGCACTATGATGATGCACTAACTTGGTAGCAGGTACTTCACATGTGTGTCTTAGTGTCATGATCCTATGTGGCTTACATATATTTTACACTATACTTCTGTGCTACTTTTATTAGTCCATTTTTCAATATTATAGCATGATGCCTGAGGCTGAGTACTTTATATAGAAAGAAGTTTAATTAGATAACAATTCTGCAAGTTCAAGGGCATGGAACTGGCATGGGCTCAGGTCTGGTGGAGATTTCATAGTAGATAGCATGTGGTGGGAGCCTTTGGGAGAAAGATCACATGGTGAGACAGGAAGCCAGTCAAAGAGGAGGGGACAGGCTTGCTCTTTAGTAACGTAGTAACCTTCTTTTAAGAACTAGCTTAAGGTCACAGGAGAGCTGCTTAATCCACTGTCTCTCTGTCAGTAGATGACTTTCCTTTATCTCTCTTTCCCAACTATATTCCTCTCCTTTCCTTCAAGACATGATAGAATAAAGATGTAGGCTCAATTTTGTGATAGTTTATTATTTGAGTTTACTTTCTTCTTCTCTGTGTCCTTATTTGCTTTACTTCTGTTTTCTTCTTTTTTTGGCTGTGTACATATTTCTTAACCATCCTCAACTCTTTGTGCTATTCTGATGGGTGGTGATCTTTGAGTGGTGAGTGGAAAAGAGTTCTTACATTTAGAAATCTAAATAAGACATCATCAGATGATCTAGAGGCACGGCAACTAAAAGCTACATTTAAGAAATCCTCTGTGGATTATGTACTTCTGTTCTGGGAATTACATACTTTAGTGAAGAAAGAGTAGCTACTCTAGAAACTCCTGTGATGTGAAGGAAAAGTATAGCAGGCCAACTCAGGCAGCAGGAAAACATCATTTTAGAAATAAGAAAACTTCATAAAGTCATCCAGATGAGTTCTTTCTCTACCCTGAGAGTTAAGGCTGTTAGCAGAGCCTTATTATGTTACTATGGAGATAACTGCTGCTTCCTGGAAGAATATAGTTTGGTAGGTTATCAACTAAGATACTTTTATCAGCTATTAATGGGAGGCCCAAGTCAAAATGTCTTAGACGATAAGACAATTTTTCATCTCACCTAGTGCAGAATTCTGACTAGGGTGCTCTAGGGTTTGATTAATTCAAGATTCATTATATCAAACACTCAAGTCTTTCTTCCCTTTTATCTCTGTTGCTTTTGGCTTGTTTTTTGTCTTCAGCTTTTGCTTCTCCTGGTTTCAAGATAGATTGTATAGAATGGTAGTGCGGTGACAACATCATTACACTTTATGCTATGCTGTCTTCTGAAGGTGCCTCTCCACCTCCAGCAGGTTTATTCCCCATCAGAGTATCTAGAACTGGGTCAGAAACCCACCCCTCACCACCTGGTAGGAGAGCAGGGAGCCACATGACTAGAGCAGACCAATCAGGATTGACCTGATCCTCAAGCTGGAGAGAGAATTAACCATCAGTTTAAAATAGGACTCTTGGGCTGGGGATTTAGCTCAGTGGCATAAGAGCCTGCCTAATAAGCGTGAGGTCATGTGTTTGATCTCTGGTGCCACCCACCCACACACAAAATAGTGCTCTAGACATAGGAAATGAGAGAAATGATTATTTGGGTACCTCAGTGCCTAGGACAGGGATGGCGAACATGCATGCTGCAGGTAGCTTGCCGAGCCCTCTGCTGATTCGCAAGCCAAGTTGCTCCAGTCAAGGTTTGACAAATTACCAGCATGTATACAATAGCAAAGATCACATTCATTCTGCAAAAACATGCCGAATACAAACTTTTATCTTTCAGTAAAAAAACTCTTTGTATCATTGAAAGTTCTGTTACTGTGTTTTTCTTTTAAGACAAAAGATGTTAATGTATGAGTTGCTTTTTTTCTACACTAAAATCTCAGTATTCAGGTTTAACTACAATGTTGGCACTTTGCTATAAATAAATGGGTTTGGGTTGCAATTTGGGCACTTGGTCTCCAAAAGGTTCATCATCACTGGCCAAGGTGATGTGTGAAGAAAGAAATTGATTCAAGACAAAATAAAAGGCTGGGGCTGTAGCTGAGTGGTAGAGCACCTGTGTAGCATGTGCAAGGTCCTAAGTTCCATCCAGAGTGCCAAAACATACAAAAACAAAAACAAAAAGAGAGAGAGAGAGAAAGAAAACACAGACTCACTCCCACACCCTTGCACCAACCTCTTGGGGCACACAAAGGCTTTCCTCTCCTTCGAAAGCCTGTCATTTGTTCATGTCTGTGTGTGAAGACAGTACTGTCTAGGGCCATTGTCTCTACCCAAGATACATCAGTGTCCAAGTGGGCTGTGAGAAGAGTTTGTGGATTTTCACTGAGGAAAATGGTATCAAGTGTGGATCACAAAGACAGACAGGTGAAAGTCACACAATGATCACTGTCATTATTTGTCAAATTCTTGCTCTGAGGAGCCTCTGACAGTCACTTTTCACCCACTGAAAGGCATCTTGGCGGGGGCAAGCTTGTCCACCAGCCAAGGAGCAACATGTGACCTGGGCTACACCAAGTTGACTCTCTCAGGACTCTGAATTGTGGGTGTATGGACAGGAGGGTGTTAATGGCTGGAGTCTACTCTTCCAGCAGCAGGTTGACTCTTTCTGTTCCCCACACCCATCAACCCCAGCCCACCCCACCCAGCTGCTTTGTTCTGCGCCTGTTCCTCCTCCAGTCTGCCCTTCCACACTACCACCTACTGATCAGGTCCTCACACAGAGATCTCCTGCTGAAGTCTCCAGGTGCTTTTTGTTGCCTGTTGGATGCAGCATCTGACATCTATTTTATTTTATAAAGTCACAGGATGTAAGAGCTTTAAGAAATCTGATAGTTCATCTAGTTCAACTCCCTGGCTTTTCAGTGGAGGAAACTGAAGCCCCTAGAGGTTGAAGATTTCACCCAAGGTCACATCACAGAATTTACTGCTGACAGAACTCAGATAAAGACAAGGTGTCCTTCCCCCGGGGTAGTGTAAGCTGCTTTTTTCTTTTTAATCCCATTTTAGTATAAAGCAGAGTCTGTCTCCCCTCCCTCCCTCTCCCACTCCATAACTGTAACATTTAATAGAGTATAGTGAGTTAAGAATCCTCCCTGACCTCGACCGGACAATTTGCTTTGTGTAGTTTAAAGGCTTACTTTGAGAGATATCCTTTCAGGGACTTGGCATGCGGCAGACAGGCATCCGTTTTTGTCTGTATATGGGGCCCTGCTACTTCCTGGCTATCTGCAAATGTTTATTCTTTCACATGAAGGTTGTGTTTGGAAAGGAAGTGGTTTGCACTAGGGAAATACATGGGCGGGGGTTCGGAAAGAGGTGACTTACCGTTTCTAAGTCTGACCCTTCCAGCTGTGTGCATTTGCGGGGGATCTTCCTCTGCCCCTCCGGAATACGTGCAGATCTGCCTTCTGCTTTCAGTGGGGGAAGACATAGCTCTTGTAGCCACTGCCTTGACAGCCCAAGGCTGGGGTAGGAGTTGGGAAGGAAATTCATGATAACAATACTGATTATGTGCCAGGCGCTGTTTGAAGTACTTACATCTTCATTAAATCATTTTAAAAGGAGTTAAAAAGACAGGGACTGTTACATTAACCCCTTTTACCAATGAAGGAATTAAAGCCAAGAGAGGTTAAATAACTTGCCTCAGGTCACACAACTTTCAAGCCAGAATGGCTGAGATTTAAATACAAGCAAATTTTTGTTTTTTGCTTTTCTCTTTTTTTGCAGTGTTGATCAAATCCCTTACAACCCTCACCCTAGGCAAGGGCAGCTGGGCAGAGCTCCGTCCCAGCTATCCAAGCCCGAGCCCCTAAACTTCTGCTCTCTTGCATGTTAACCACAGAAACTGTCTCTGAGGATGGAAAAGTGGATTCTGTTTCTTAGGAGCAAAAGATTGTCCAGTAGTCAACTGGTCTTCCTTCAACACTTCTAATAGGGAGCTTGCACTCATGAATCTTCTTTGTCTCAACAATGTTCAGAAAGTCTACATACAAACAAAATTCTACCACACTTTTCCTACACAGCAAAAGATTCCTGTATCTATACCTGAGTAATACAGTACATCAAAGAACCCAATTGTGTAGCAGTTGTGAGAAGAATTACATGGAACATATTATTATTATTATTTTTGGTCTGAATGCTCATAAAATAGGGTCAGTAAATAATGCATTAATTGATTTTTTAAAATAAATTCTCTTAATCTATCACAAGCTTTCCTATGGTGAAAAATATTAATTACAATGCAAAAACACCCAACAAGTGACAAGAAAAGCCTATGGAATTGGAGTACCTGGTAAGTTTCCTTCTTTTGTAGTGTTTCCAGACATTTTTCTACTCAAAATTTGTTACAGAGACATAGGAAATTATTGATGTGTCATCCTTTTTTTTTTATGGGATTGAATCTAGGGCCTGAGCTATATATCCAGGGTTCTTTAATTTTTTATTTTGAGCCAGAGTCTCATTAAGCTGCTAAATTTCCCAGGTTGGGCTTGAAATTGCAAACCTCCTGCTTTAGCCTCTCAAAGTCCTGGGGTTATAGCTATGTACCACCATGTCCAGCTCTCTATTCCATTTTCATTTGGGCAAACAATGTAGGAATTTTTCCTCCTTTCTCTCTGGAGCCCAAGACCTAGCATACAGTCTAATACTGAGCCACATCTCTAGTTGTAGATTTTCTTTCTAAGCAAGGTTCCATTAGAAAGTTCCTCTATGTCAAAACAAAACAACAGTTTGTAATTTTTATACCATGGTGAGCTTTTATGCATTTTCATGTACAGAAGTTACACTTTTATGCAATTTTCTTCTTTCTTTCTTTCTTTCTTTCTTTCTTTCTTTCTTTCTTTCTTTCTTTCTTTCTTCTTTCTTTCCATACCCAGGATTGAACTTATGACCTTGTGCTTGCCAGGCAGGCACTATGCTACTGAGCTATATCCCCGGCCCTGTAATTTTCATTTCAGGTGAAAAAATCCACATGTAATAAAAATTGCCCACTTAATTGTAGCTATCTAAATAATAGACTAACATTAGAAGGAACGTTCTCTAGGATCTAGTAGTCATTACTTTTTTACACAGTAGAATAATGTGAACAGAAAGGACCTCAATGCTGTACTGAAAGCCAGGTATTTCACTAGAGGGAGCTGTGTTCTAGAGACAGGATGGATGGGGGTGGAGGAGCAGCAGGCAGGTGAGAGAAGAGGGGATCACCTGGAGGGCCTTCCCTCCCAGGGACCCAGCTTGGTCAGCCTGCACCCAAAGAAACCAGGGCAAAACTCCACCATTCCTTCCCATTGTCTTAAAACCATAATGGGTGAGCAGTGTAACATCTTCTCCATCAGCATCCACACCTAGGTTATCAGCAAAACTTTCAGTGAAATTTAACTGCTTGCTATTTATCAAATAATAAAGTCTTGATTGGGCTTCCCTTTGATTATTAAATATTGCTAAAGTGGAGGTCTTTTATTTGTCCATCATTTGTTAATACAAGGCAAAACAAAACAGAAAAACAAACCCACCTACCATATGCCAGTCACAATCTGATACCAGAGAGGAAACCCAAACAATTACAACCCAGCCTGGAAAGAGGAAGACTGGGTCTTAATTTTTTTGAGGGACTAACTTTGTCTGTCTCTGGATTTCTAGTACCACACCAGGTGTCAATCTGAAAACTATCCAGTAATTGTTTACTAAGTGAATGGAATGCAACTGGGAGTCCAGACAAGGGGCATCTAAATCAAAGTAGAAGGCAGAAGCCAGGGAAGATGCCCCTGAGAAGGGGACACAATCTAAAGCAAAAGGGTCCTGAAAGGTAAACTAAAGAATAATTTGGCTATTGGTGAAAGGGGCACATTTTAAGTCACTCAGTGGCATAAAGAAAAAGGACCTTAATTCAAGGCCAATATGGCCTCCAAACCCTGCCCCCCCACATACTTGTTAGGTGCATGGGCCTGGGCTCCTGACGTTCAGGACACAGAAATACGCTCTCTTTGCAAATACTGTATGCGACTCTCTTTCCCAAGGTCACTGCCGTAATTAACGTGTGAGGGAGAGGCAGGCTTTGTTACACTTGAGTATGTCAGAGTTTTGCAGGGGAAAATTGACAGCATTGTGATCTATTGCAGTATTTTTTTTTTTCACGGTATAATTTGAGCTTGTAACTGCTTAACCAATTAAAGATTAAGTAGACAGACCTCAAATGTGACTGCATAGCTGAAAGAATGATTTATTACGCCAAACGTTATCGGGGTACAGCAGAGGGGAGGCTGATTGCATTGGGAAGGACACCACAGTCAGAAGCTACTTGTCAGTGCTCCAGAACCATTTTGTTGTTGCTGTTGTTGTTCAAATGGAGAAAAGCTGCTTCTTAAACCACATCTCCCTGCCCCTGAGACTGCGAGGGCACAGTGACATGCTAAATGGCCTGGTAAATCCTATGACTAAGGAAAATTAATGGTGAAGCAAATATATCCCAAGGAAATCCTTTTTATTTTCTTTCCAATCTTCCCTAATTACAGTTCTTGACACATCATAGAATATGCTTTGCTGGAATTACGCTACAGCCAGATTTTTTAATCCATTCAAAGATACTTTCCCTTAAAGCACAGTTTCCTTTGAGAGAATGATGTTATCCAGGTTTGGGGAATGCATCGGTCTTTGGCATCAACACATTGGAGATTTCAGTTCATACAGGTTTTCATGGGTTCTAATCACTGTGTGGTGACAGCAGCATGGGCTAGGTAGCACTCTGGAGAAGTGGCAGGGGATGCAGTTGCAGGGATAACCTGCAGAGACTTCTGTGGGGTTTATACTGAGTCTTGGGGGAGGAACTGGTGAGAGTTTCTAGAAAGAGGCAAGGTCCACAGGGCAAAGGGCTTTTTTTGAATGCTGAAATGAATGAAGCATTTTTCTGAATGCTGAAATGAGCTGGTGAAGGTCTAATCAGAGGAATCAAAACCAGATTCCCACCCTAAAGACTGCTGACAGTTCTGTCATGGATGGGTCAGAAGGGGACTGAGACCTGGGCTGGAGCCAGGCTGGTATCAGTTACATTAGCTCATAGGTAGCATGGGGAGAAACAGAAGCCAGATTGAAGCAATGGGATGGAAGGAGATACACAAAGAAGAATAAATTGGTAGCACTGGGAAAACAATTGGGTGTAGGGGGTGAGGAAAAGACAAAATTTAGGATGATAGATAGCCAGGCTTCTAATAGAGGAGCTGCTATGCATCAACTAAGACAGAGATGTAGGAGGAGCAGGAGAGATGATAGATTTATGGGCCCCTCAAATTCTGATTTATAGAGCTCTGGCAGGAAGTTGATAGTAGGGCTGGTACAGGAGTGACATCTTGGTTCCACATAGGAGTTTGTGTGTCGTGGCACACAGTTGGTGGTTGCAGAAGCCATGGATGCCTTGCATGGCAGTTGCATAAATCCTGTAGATTTCTTTGCTCAAATGGATAACTTTGGATGAAAGAAGTGCAAAGTGAATTTCAAATTAACCCTGTTTTACTCAGGAGAGTGCACAACAGTTGCAGTAAATGTTTGCAGACAGATTGGGTGGATATATGGATGAAGAGATGATTAAATAAGTGATGAGCGTAAGTTCATGAAAATCAATAAATGTTCTCTTTTGTCTTGCAATTTGTTTCAGTTTCAGCGCTGGCATGAAAAAATGTGACTACCTCAAAAAGCAAAAAGGCACCATTTGGATGCAATATGTGAGGATTTTATTTCTGCTTTTAAAAATCAATGAGCCTTTCATGATTTAAGCCTGCTAATTTCAGACTTGATGTATGTTCCTGCTTGACACTGGTGTCCTGGCAGTCACCGACCAACTGCTGCCTTTGTAGTAAAACCAGCTGGAGATTGCTAGTTGAGTGGCAGACTGGGTACTATTCTGCAAGCAAGTGTGTTATTTTTGTGCATTACTTGTTTTGAGTAAATGTGAGTCTTTGGTCTATATTCTTTGCCAGAGAGCAAATAGGTTTAAAAGAAAGAAATACGTGGGATGCAGGCACTGACTCATAATATCTGTGTCTCATGTTAATGGCCCCAGCATATTCTCAGAAGCTGTAGAATAGACCAAAATTTCCTAAATAATCAGTCACACCACCAAGCCAGCTAGAAACACATCATTTACTATCACTGATGGATAACTTTATGTTGGTAGAAAATGTGCAAGTCATTCTGACCCTTTAGAAATCATTGAAGAAATATTTTAAAATGCACAAAATGGCCATAGTGCTTCAATATCTCACTACCATGTGTTGAAAAACATGGGCACTGCCAGAGAAGTTATAAACCCATGTTGTGGTTCTGAGAAGTTAATAGAACTCAGATTTGCTATCTGTTGAGACTTTCCTCTGCTCTCCATTGATTAACCTTTGAGTGAAATGGAGCAGAGACCTCAGTTCATTCAGGCCTGACACGTTATTTGTGTCTACAATTTCCCCATAAATTTGGAGAGGCAGAGACAGAAATTGCAGATGCAGGAATTCAAATCCCCTTATGCTGCATTTGTCAAGATGAACAGATTGTAAACTGCTTCTTGCAAATATGATATGCATCTGGGCATCAAACTAATAACTCCAAACCATGGGCTCATTTATTTGTGTGGTGCCTCCCTCCAGAAGCTTCTGAGATTGGCTCTGGAGTTATTATATATCCCAGAGCTGTTCAGTTGAGCTGTTGGAAGATTAGAGAGACTATCTGGCTAAGGAATTTAGAGGACTTTTCCAATGAAACGGAAATGACAAATTTTTCTGTTTACATCATCACAGTCTTTACAAATTATGCATTTGGAATACTTGGTTGAGCATTTCTGAGGGAAGCAAG
This sequence comes from Hydrochoerus hydrochaeris, assembly GCA_004027455.1. Lineage (NCBI taxonomy): Eukaryota > Metazoa > Chordata > Mammalia > Rodentia > Hydrochaeridae > Hydrochoerus > Hydrochoerus hydrochaeris. The sequence continues at coordinate 256,889 of PVLA01001484.1, forward strand.
ATGAGATTTGTACAGTACCACGCCCGGCTTTCTATCAAATTTTGATGTTCTCCTCCACATCCTCTTTTACCTCTGGTTATAGCACTGTTGATAGGTTTCTGTGTTAAAATTTTGGACTAAATGTGTATGCAGTATTTTTTGTGCATGTGAATGTGTTAGTTTAGATAGGTATCAGCAATGGAGCTCAGAAGTACAGAACTATTTCAGTCATTTTAGTCTTTGTTTTATGGTAGCATAATATTTTACAGTATTATGTGCCACAGTTAACTTATTTGTATGGTTCTGATTTTTCACTATAGCTCATCTTACTTTAAAAGGTAACATTCATAGAGTTCTTTGCAGTAAAAATGATAAATTTCATTGATTTTAATGGGAAAAAAACTATACATTTCTACGACCCCAAATATCCATTAGTGCCACACCAATATTGCTCAAATGGACATAGTTTACTTGCATGTCAATATTCTATTACACAACTCAACCATTTCCTGTGGATAATTATCCTATAATATGGCTGCCTGTCTCATTCAGTATTTACAGGTTATATGTCCAAGATTTTGATATATTTGTTCATCTTACAAATAGTCACTAAACACCTACTATGAGTCAGACACAGAGTGCTGGGAAAATGGTGACATACAAAACAGAATCCCCTGCTCTGAAGGAAGTTACCTCCTAGTGTAAGACAGATAAGTAAGATGTGAAGGATGCTAGATAGTGGTATGTCCCAAAGAGAAAACCATGAAGCAGGGAAAGTGCCTCACTCCAAAGGCTTTTGAATAATGATCAGAAAGATGGAAGGAGTAGCTGTGAGAGTGTCTGGAATAAAAGTATTCCTAACTAAGATGTTCTCTAAGGACAGATGAATTTTTCTGACTGAGAAATGGCCAGTCTTTTCTGCCCTGAAGTTCACCATTTGATTTCTTGTCCTTTACCACTTATCAGCAGTGGGAGTTCCCACTCCAAATCTACTTTCCTCTAGTGTCTTCCCTGCAAAAGAGGCAAAGGTGATCACAGTTTTCTGGGAACAATGAATCACTCAACATATAAAGTCTAAGACACAGGGAGAATGAGCTTGGAGGCTCCCCACTATCTCCTGGGATCAGAGGCACTGGCAGGGAAAATGTGAGTAGCCCTCCAACAGGGAGACTGGGGAGCAATTTGTCTCTGCTTGAGGCCACAGAACAGAGAGAGGGGACCCCAGTGATTGGATGGAAAAGAACTCAGCCCATGGGAAAATGAGCATATTTTCTATTTATAGCCAAGTGTCTGTTTATCCATGGGCTTTGTCCGGATGTAAAACCCAGCCTTTCTAATTATTAGTTGGATGATCACAGGCACATTACTTCATCTCCTTGAGCTGCATTTTCCTCTGTGAAATGGTGTAATAATAGGGGTTATCTCATGGGAGATTACATGAGATCAGACAAGTACAGTGCTTATCCTAGGTGTCTGAAACGTAAGTAAACTCTCAGTCAACAGATGTGCCATCATTGAGGTGGCTTTGACAGCACATATACTACATAAGCTATTGTCATCATCATCATCATCATCATCATCATCATCATCATCATCATCACCATTACTGTTCCCTGGCCTCACTAGGGAATGACACCAAGTTCAGGGCTAAAGAAGGCATTATTTGTAAGAACTTAGCATTTTTAAAAAATGCCCTAGAAAGTGGGTAGAGTTCAGGATTTTCAGGAGTGGTGTTGACTTACAAACAGGCTTCCCTGGTTTGTCAGGTCAGGGGAGGAAGAGGGAAGACACAATGGAGCCATTTCAGAGTCATCAAAGGCACCTTCGAGAGACAGGATGCTGAGCTGCTATGACCATTTAATGCTTGACAGTAAATGCCTGTGAAATGATAAAGAAGCCTACAGCGAGAACCACCCAAGGGCCAAAGAACCCCTCGTGGTTTCATTCTGTGTCTCCTTAGTCCTAGCTTGTTCTCAGTTGCATGGAAACAACCAAAGTGTTCAGCTACAAATCTAGCTCACAGCTTCAAGAGAGCTAAGCATATAAATCTCAGGGTTCAGATGTCTCTAAAAATAATACGTTACATTTTTCTTTTGTTGGGAAGCTCTGAGTAATAGTTCAAAACGCTACTCAGATCTGAACCAGGTGTGAATCCTCACTCATCTTGAATCTTGTACTGTGGCATAAGCTCTCTGGGCTTCAGTGTCCTTGTCGGGGCAGTGGAGACTGAAATTGTATCTACCTATATAAGGCACTATGGAGGTGAAACGGGAGGATGTGCAGTATGTAAATCATGCAGTACCGAACCCAGCACCTAGTAAATGTATATTATTATGATTGAAATAATCTCCTGGATAAAGAGATGGTTTTCTGTTAAATGAGGAGAGTATAAATAGAAAACAAGAAGGGGAACAAGACATAGAGAAATGGAGGCCGATTGTTAAAAGCTAATTCTGGAAGCCAGGTACTTATGACTGTTTAAAAAAATCCGGAGAGAGGAAAAGAATAAAGCTGGCAAGGACTCAAAAGGCACAAACTTAGCTTTGCTTTTTGCCAAGGTTTCACCCATCTGGCCTTGGCTTCTCTGTTGTTTTTTCCTTCCAAATAGCATCTGAGAACCTGGTGGTTAAAGCCAGGGAAAGAAGATAAATCATCTCTGAATCACCCCAAATTTCCACACTCAGTGAAGGCATTTAAGAAATACACATATTATTCTTCTGCAGTACAGAAATTCCTTTGAGGCTAATAGAAGAGGCAGACCTGTCAGGTGAATCCAGCGACCACAGGCTGACATAATCCTATTGCTTTTTGGCTGACAGCTCGTGCAGAGAAAAATCCTCTTTGATCCAGATAAAGGTAAATTTAGTTTAAATCCCAACATAAAATTCTAACCCTCCACAATCAGCTTCTGGTCCTAGACTATGATGGTTTTGGATACCATAAATAGCAGAAATCCCATCAATATATTTTTTTTTCTGTTTGGGTTGGAATAATTTAATCATTGCTAAAGGCGAACAGTTGAAAGGGTAGAATAATTCATTATTTTCAGGATCGAAGGAAATGAATACAATGCTATCTGTCCTTGGAGCTGTTTAATAGCAGACATTCTAGCAGACCATCTCATATGGATGAACATACAGAAAATGAACATAAAACTGCCTAAGGGATGAAATATTCAGACAAATAAAATACATGGTTAAGCACATCATTTGTTTTCTTTTATGTGAAGAATGGCTGGTCTGAATATAGTCCTATGGCATTATGAATTCTGATCAACTACAAAACCAGACAAAATTGCAGTTCTAAAATGGATTTACAGTATGATCTCTTTTGATGTGCCTTTAGAAACATGGGAATTTAAGAAACCATGTTGAAGCCTATATCCCAATATTAGAATGTAAGACTGTTTAGGAGGAAGATCAAAGGGCAATTTTTACATTATACAGAAAGTAGCTTGACCCTGTAAAATAATTGCTTTTATAAAATTAAATGGCATTTGAAGCTATGTATTATCATCAACTCCAACTGTTTAGCGTGCACACGTGCACACACACACGCGCACACACACACACACACACACACACACACACACTTTTTCATAAGGAAAGAAGAGAAATGCAATGTGTGGATCAAATTTTTGCTGAATTGCTTCCCTGACCTTGGACCTTTGCAATACTTATGATTTGGATGTATGCCTTTTTTTTCCTAACACAAACTCAGCACAGTCAGCCTGTGCATAAGGTGGCTGGAGATATGAGCACCTTCAGCAGCTAGTTAATCCATCTGAAGCATAAGAAAATCCTCCCATAACTGCATTCAGGGTTTACTCAGTATTGAGCCCTTTCTTTCAGCAGCCTCACCCTCTCTGGAGTTGGGCCTACCCAGCCTCCCCTTTTGAGGTCTGCAGAGGGTGCTCAACCCTTAGGTCAGTGGTGGCGAACCTACCACATGTGTTCCGCAGTGGGCTGTTTATCGTCAGTGAAAACTTTAAAAGGTTCGCCATCGCTGCTTTAGGTGTGCTGCCAAGGCTGTGCACATCTCTGCTCACTCCTGCAGAGGCCTCAGCTGGCCATACCACCATCGACTGAGTTGGGCATGCAGCCGAAGGTGAGACCCACATAACTACACAGATTTTTGTTCTCAGTGGGATGCAATATTTAAGCTTAGGCTTATACTTTAAGGTTTGGGATTCAATTTTGCTGATCAGATCTGTGTAGTTCCAACACCCCAAAGCAATTTTTCTTGAATGTATTCTATTTTAAATTTCAAATATGTTGTAGATGCTTTTTATTTAATCACGCACAGGCACAGGATTACATTCATTATTTAGACTAGAACTTTTTTACACTTGATGTAAGAGAAAAGCTGGCAGGCTCATTCAGAATAATTGCATAGAGTGCAATGAACCTGACTTATGTAAAGGATTATTGAAGGAATACAAAACTTTCATGGTAATCCTGTTAAATCATTCAGTAACTGACTGACATTTGTCCAGATATGGATTCTTTGCTTTGCTAGCTTCTAAAGCAGAGCAAAGAAGCAATTATTTAAAAGGGATGCTGAAAACTAGTATTAAAAGAGAGAAATCCTGGAGGGTGGATAAATATTGAGTGATTATTCTTTCCTTAATAATGTAGTTTGCAGACCGTAGACCAGGGAATCATTTCTCAGTCTGTGTCTGCACTTGGCAAACTTCAACATTATATCATTAAAAGGTAAATGCAATGTCAGTAACATTAACCACTTTTAAAAAAAATAACTCCCTCATTGATTTTTTTTTTTTTGTACTGGAAATTGAACTCAGGGCATCACACTTGCCAGGCAGGCAGTGTGCTGCTGAGCTACATCCCCAGCCCTGCCCTCTCTTATTCTTTTAAAAATTTCTACTTGATTTTATCTTAAATATTTCCTGTGCACAAAGTGGGGTATAATTAGGTTTAAAGTCGAAGTCTGGGAATCTAGCTCCTTTGAAAATGTTTCTCTTTCACATTTCTAGTCAGTGATGCTAAAAAGAATCATGTGAGAAATAAATCAAATTCCTTTCCTCTGCTCTATACATAAGAATTCTAGAATGTAGGAAGAGGAAAGTAGCATTTTTATCAGTTAGTTAATCACCTCTAGATTTGGTAACAGAAACATTTCAGGCAATCAGAAAAAGAGAAAAGAAACATGTTTAATTGGTTCCTGAGAGAATCTTATTTTTCCAAGTTGTAAAGAAATTGTTCTGATGTTTTCTATTTGGCTGTTTCAGAGATACACAAATGAAATACAGAGTGAAGACAAATGAAATGCTAATGGGAAGCAGGGTGATACTGAAACATCCCTCCCTGGTCTGTAGGGAACAAAGGCAGTTGATGCTATCAGGGGAATAGAAGCAAACATGAACAAGGGATTTTCACCCCTTGCAAAACCACAAGCTTCATTTACCTTGGAGAGAGCCATGGGGCAAGATTCCTTCTGACACCGCTGATAGGGATGTCAGCGGGCTACGGGGCAGGAGCATCATACAGACTCATCTGATGAGTGAGGAGCTCACAGGTATCCATCATGATGTCCCCCAAGTGCAAGGAGGATCTTCAACACACCAGCCAGTCACCCACACATTCGTATCTTCTGTCCTTTGCCAACAGTGAGTGTGAGCAGTGTAGTAGATTTGTTAAATGCAACCCAAGGATCCCTTCAATTTCCTATTTAATACTTCCAAGCTTTGAAATTATGCCATCATTGTGCTTATGATCATAAGAAATCAATTTTAAACTAAATAGTCTTTAATCCTCCTTTTCATACACATTTTCACCCTGTATTTAAAGTATGGGATTAAAAAAGTTCAAGGAGGCTAGAAAAATAGAATAAATTGAAGGGTAGAACATTTTAAAAAGCACCAATTTATCTTGCTCTCCAATGTCTTAAGATTTAGAAAACTTACTAGTATTTCAAAGTATTTTAATTCTTGTAAACCCTCTTTTAGAGTACCTGTCTCACCTGGGGTGAGACTGTGTTCCTTTACTGTGAGCACATAATAGGTGCTCAATAAATGCTTATTGTAAGAATGAATGATTATAAAGAGATACTTACATTTCTCTTATACCACAACAGATAGGATCTATAAGTAGTGTTATTTTTGCTCATGACATTTAGGTAACAAAACAGAGTTCAGTACAAAAATTGATGTGACATTTACAGGTAGAAATTTAAGATTTAAAAAAAAATCTAGGGTCTGCGTCTGAATCTCTAAATATAGCATGCTTGACCAGGAAAAACAGACATGACTATATGGGAATGAATTTTAGATGAAAGGAAACTTTCAATATAAACTGTATAAGTTTAAATTAACATAAAGAAAACACAATTATTTGCAAAACAATCATATACATTAAGAAAAATGATAACACCCTTTAAACTTTTGTCAATACTGTCTGTGCAAATTGCTTGTAGTGTTCTCAAACGGACATCTCTGGCCAGTTGCATCAAAAACATCCCTTTTGCTAGTACACACAGACACACTGTGGCCTTTCTCTTTGCACAGTGTCATGTAAGGTCATGGCTGTGCTTTCAAACAACTGGTCTGGATATGTGAGACCTGCAGGACAGGCAGCAACAGCTGGAAGGCATCCTGGATGTATGTCGTGCTATTGCAGCCCTGTGAGAGGAAAAAATGTAAGTGTAAGGTTATTTCTGTCATTCCGTCTTGACAATTCTCCCAGAATAGAGGGAACATCGCCAAATTGGGACTTTATGCACTTTTGGTAACGTTGGTGCTTATAGCAAATGTAAACACATTCTTCATTATCTGTATTAACAGAATTTACTCAAAATGAGGCAAACCCTTTCTGTAAGCTTTTAAGGCACATCTATGTGTGTATATCCATGGCCCAATGAGTCTAGTCTTATCTGTCCCTTTCCCAGATCAGTCTTTTATAAAATTTTTTTTTATTTTTAATTTTAAAGAGAATAAAACAAAAGAGGACAAATCTAAGCAGATCAGAACAGAACAATGTAAGCAACACAGCACTTCACAAAAGACAACTGGATATTAACAGTAGCTATCATAATGTCTTTCTTTGAAATAGTTGAACTTAGCTTTACACACAATAATGTCAAACATAACAAAATAGAATAAAACCACTCAAGAGAATGAAAGTATTACAAGGCATTCTGAACCAAATAACTGAAGATGAACAATGGCTACTATATTATCCCAGATCAGTCTTACTGCCCTGAAGCCATGTGAAAGCCCAGTATGAAGGGAGTCATGTTATACCTATAGCTATATAAACAGAATGGTCTACAGAAAGCTAACTGGAAATACTGTAAATTATTCAAGGCCAAATCCTTGAACACTGTCACCTATCCATGTATGTTGACCCCTTTTGCTTGGTTTGTACATCTGATACTGTTATTTTTGCTGTGTACAGTACTAAGCAGTTCTAAACAGAGAGCCCATTTAAAGTCTGGGATTGGCCTGGGCAGGTAGCTCAGTGGTAGAGCACTTTGCCTACATGCGCAAGGTCCTGGGTTTGATCCCCAGTACAGTAAAATAAACAATAAATTAAATCAACTGTGTGTGGTGGCCTATATTACTCACTACTTGGGAGGTTGAGGCAGGATCTTGGTTTAAAGGCAGCCTGAGGAACTTAGCAAGACCATGTCTTTAAAATAAACAAAAAATAAACAGGGTTGAGTGTAAATAGCTCAGTGTGAAGACCTTGGGTTCAATCCCCAGTACTATAATCAATCCATTAATCAATTAAGCTTAGGGTAGCTAATATGAAACTTTTTGCTAAGGGAATGAATATTTGCCCTCATATTTGTGATGACTGATGAGATAATCAATCTAATTAATCAGATTTTTAAAACAATTTTTTACTTCTGACTGCTAGGGTTTCCTCTGATATGTACCTGTCCCTCTGGATCAGTCCGTACGGCTCCTGTCCTTTCTGGTTGACTCCACTGCACTGTGCAGTGTCACACAGCTTTTTGGCATTGTCACTGTTACGTTTGTCCCTGGGTAGCTTTTCCTGAATTGTTAGGTATGATCTCCAAATACACTGGCATATATATTTACATAGCCCTCTGAACGTTTTGTCATTTCCCAATTTTGCCATTGACAGCTACCTGAGAAAGCAAAAACTCCTGGATAAGCATTGCCCATGAGCAGTCTTGGCTTGTGAAAATCTTGTGGATTTGGTGGGTGCCCAATGGCTACAGATGTTTTGTCCATAGTGTAAGACATTCCTCCAACAACCACTGGTAGAATACAGTGCCCATGAGAAGGTTCCCTGGGCTGCTCTTTTTCTGTCTTACATCACTGTTGTTAGCAAAGCCACACCAGTGTTGGGGCAGCTTCACATTGGACCAACTGGTGCTACAAAGTCCTGATGTACAGGCCAGCCATGGAGTGAGTAGTCAGTAGCCCTTGACACTGAATAGGCAGAGGATATGTATTCTGTCATTTTTTTTTCTTTTTGCCATCCCAGAGCTTAGACACAGCAGCACAATAGGTTACTGTGAAAGGAAGGAAATGCCCATTTTTCCAAAAATCACCATCAAGCAATAATCCTTTATTGTAGCCAATAAGCACATGTTAAATCTAGTGTCAAACTTGGCGACAGAAATCTGCCTCGGCTGGAGGAAACAGTGACAGAAATAGCGTGCAAGCTTAGCGTTTCTTTTTATAGTCAGAAATTCTTGAAAATTAGGTATTGTTGCTTCATTAGAAGGTTTACAGCTGGTTGAGCTACACAAATGTACTCAAAAAACACTGTTGCTGATAAGATTTAGAAGCATTGCAGTAACACTTGCTGCCTGGGAGAAAGACAAAAAGAGAAAAAAAAATCTAGTGCTAACATTTGCTTTGATGCAGAAATACTTTCTCTCCCAGGACCACTTACCTCTAACAATACACTATTGATCATGGGGTTAAGGACCTCAGCCTTCTTGTTGCTCTGTGGAATCAAAAGTATGAAATTGACAGATTAGGGACTCATAATATAACGCTTGCCACATAAAATGTAAGACACTGGCCTTGTTCAGGCATCTCTCAGTGAGGAAGGGGAACTGCAACTCTTACTAGAGACCATGCTTCATATTTGGCCATTCCCCTGTGTGAGCTCATTTAATTCGACAGAAATTCCAACAGGCAGGCACATACTCCAATTTCCAGGTAAGAAAATAGGGTGAAGAAATGTGTAAGCTCTCAGTGGCTAGGAATGTAAACTCAGATCTTTTCAACTATTTAAAGATGTAGCAGGTCTGGCAGTGGTGTGAGGTTAAGCTGAATTGTGTAAGTACTAAGACTAGATTCTATCTCTACTTAAAAATTTTGATAGTATGATAAGTTTTGCCTTTTTTATTTTAAAAATATTGCAATAAGATATCCATCTAACTTAATTTGTTTTCCAATTTCTTTTTCTGGGGGGAGCCTCCTCGAATTTTGCTTACCTTTATTTACCATAGTCTCAGCTCTGGTTTAATCTTTTTCTGTTTTTTTCTCTTTCTGATTTAAATGCAAGGATGAATATGTAATTATAGGGCATCTTCTAGAACAGTAGTAAAATTAAAGCATCCTTAAGTATAATTTGCAATCAGGTTTTCACATACAAGTTTGAAAAACATGAACATATATAAAGTAAAATGTTCAGAGTATGAAATAAAGTAAGTGTTCAAAAACTTGGAAGTTAATATCATTATCCTCATTTATGCTGTTGCCCTTTAATAAACAGTCTTCCCTATCTAAAAATGTTCAACCTATAGGTGTTTACATGGCTGAGCTAAACCCCTGGTTCTTGTTCAACCTATAGGTGATAAATCATTAAAGAGACTGAAGAGAGGGCAATCTTAATAGGTGGTTTCTCCCATTATACCTGGAAGAGTGTATGGCAAACAAAAACATATAAATCAAATACATCTTCTCAGAGCAGCCTACTTTCACTGACATCACTCTACTGAGAGTAAAGTAATATCTCACAGAGGAAACCATAATGGAGTCTTGGGAAAAAAACACTCCTTAAAAATCCAGTCATTTTAGTAAGTAACCAGAAAATCCCTTATGGTATTTGCTTTCATGTTTATGTGATTATCAATAAACCTCTAAAATATAATCAAAATGAGGGCAATAAAAAGACATTGGTTTTTCAGAATCAATGAGATGTGCAAGCAATTTAAATAGAGCCTGGAGAGCAATATACACTCATTAACTTCAAGTTATGAATAATGGCTGCTTTAAAGAAAAGAAACAATGACTTGATACAAATGATTCATCAAATCACAAGATCAGGGCTATTGTTCTGATGAAATGGCACTTTAGTAAACTCTAATTGAGATTTAGCTTTTTCTTTCTATAAAATAACGTGTCTGTTCCTGACTTTGTGCATGCAAACATTTACATGAATGTGTGTTTACGTACGGATATAAGTTCAAGCACACACTTGTCTGCTACAGCCTTATTAAACAAAATGTGGGCTGTGGATTAGAAACATTCTGATTGTCTGAGAGCATATTGGCACTACAGGATTTCAGTCCTTATTCCAGATGTACTGAATTGGAATTTGCATTTTAACAAGATTTCCAGGTGGTTTGTGTGCATTCAGATTTATGAAACGTTGGACAGAAATACAATATGTTAAAAGGAAGGGAAAACCGTGCCATGAATATTGCCCACTAATGGAGATAAATCAATTTTTAACATAAAAATTACACCAAATATGACACACACACACACACACACACACACACACACACACACACACCTGCATCCCTAGGCAATCACACAACATAAAACAGTTGGCTATTTGTCTGATGCACCTGGTGGGCAGCCCATAGGAGTTGAGAGACCAATTGAAAGGACTCAGTTTTCTCACCTAGTAAACTGTGGAAAGAGTGAGGAGAAGGAAGAACAGAGCCTTGGGGACCTGGACTGCCAATGCTATCCCATTGTGATTAAGCCGCTACACCTCTCTGCAGACCTAGCATCTCCCCTACGTCCATGGGCACTAGGTAATTTACACAGTGCAGGGCACCCGAAGGCATTTTATCCAGCCTATCCTAGCAGAGGCTCCTGCTCCTCACCATTCTGCAGGCACACGGGGAAGCTCTATTACTGAAAGCCTAAAGTCAGACGAACAGAAAAGTTGCCTGTTTACAAAGGAGGAGCAACAAACCATGTTCCTTGACAGCAGAATGGCAGGTAGCTCATTTCTTACTAACTGAGTCACTTATAGAAGCGTGGGGGACAGATATCTTTTGGGGCAACGTCAGGTCCACAATTATTTCCTGCTTATTCTGAGAACTGCTCTTGGCCTGAGGAGGGGTGGGAGGTGCACTCCAGCAGCCAGGCAGATCTGCATGATACCAGCCTGGCCCTTGTCATTCTTGAGGGACAGCAACGTGGACCTCTGACCCATTTGCATAAACTTTGTAAACTGTCTCACATAGGACACAGGACTCTGGGGTTCCAAGATCTAGGGCCTGGGAATTGCTGTTGTTGAGTCACATTGATAGCGACACTTTAGAGAGTGTGTAAGAGCTTTGGTGCTGGGTCCCCACTGCTACTCACAGTCTCCCCATTAAAGCCCCCTCTTCTGTCTAAACCATTTATAAGTTATTTCTCTTGCTTCCTGTTATGGGTTGAATTGTGTTCTCAAAAAGGGTACACTGAAGTCCTGACCTGCTATTACTCCCTAGTGCGAGGGCTGTTGAGTGTAATCAGTTAAGGTGCAGTCACTGATCCAGTATGGCTGTGTCCTTCTAAGAGGAAAATCTGGACACAATATGCACTGAGGGGAGACCATGCGAAGACACTGGGAGAAACCATAAGGTGAAGATGGGACAAGACTGCTGTCCTGTGGCCACAAGTGAAGAACACCTTGGCCTACCAAAGCCAGAGGAAGTCAAGCAAGATCTACCTGTGGATGCTTCAGAGGGAGAATGACCGTGTCTGAACCTTGACTTCAGATTCTAAACTGTGAGAGAGTAAGTTTGAGTCATGAATGTCACTTCATGTGTGGTACTTTGTTACAGTTGTCCTAAAAAATTATAAGCTTGCATCCAAAAACCATGTAGCTAAAGCAGGAAGTAAACTCTGCTGTTATGCCAATTGGTAATGTTTTTTCTTTTGGTTTCAGTTGAACTGTAATGATAGAGCAAAGAAACTTATGTGGTTTATAAAATAGACTAAGCTCAAGAAGAAATGAGACTACTCAAAGTTAATTATTTTAATAGAGATGCTTGAAATATATATAGTTCTGCCTTGTCTCTAGATGTCCCCTCAATGCCTCCTATGTTTGTAAGTGGGGCTTTTCAGAGGTGTGTGGATCATGGGTGTGTGAATATGGATTAAAGATGTGTGATCACTAAATTAGTCCATTGTTTGGTTTAGCACAGTTCTGGTTGGGGGTAACGGGAAGCTTCACCTTGGTATGGATGGCCCCAAAGAATAGGCTTGTGGACTGAATGGAATACAAGGGTGTGGGGCACATTCCAGACAGACTCCTTCAAGCTTCAAAGCTCAGGGATATATAAGGACCCTGTGGCCAACTATGAGGACACAACCCCATTGTCTAGTGCAGCACAGACCAAGGCACATACATGATTACTGAGCCAGCAGTAGGCAACCATGCATATGCTGTTCAGTCAACATACAAGAATGTAAACATGTGATAACCACCCGGATAAGGGTTAAACAATAAAGACACGGGCTGCTCTCTTGCTGCTGCCTACCTTTTGAACACATGTCTGCCCTGCATGCATTCTTTGCCCTGGGGATCTCACCTGCCAAAGTACCTTTTTAGGCCCCCAGCCACAACAAAGGGGAAAAGAAGGAAAGCTCATCACTTACTGCTTTCTGTCTTCCCTGCCACTGACTGATTCTCCTCTGCCATGCCACCTTGCCTTGGAGCCAGCCAACTGTGAACTGAATCTCCATAAACTAAAAGCTAAAATAAACCCTCTTTTAACTTTGGGTGTTGGGTATTTTATCTTAGCAATGAGAAAAGTAGCTAAGATATATGGATACATAGTAATATATATTCATTGCAATATAAAATATATCTTCATTTATATGAATGTTTATATTATATAAATATATTCAGTATTATATAATATATATTCATATTATGTTAATGTACAGAACCTTCATTCTGATACTTTTTTAAGCAAATCAAATAATGAGAGCTTGGTAGAGTGGTGCACACCTATAATTCCTGCATTCTGGAAGGCTGAGGCAGGACTGCAAGTTTGAGGTTAGCCTGGGTAATTTATTGACTTAGTAAGACCCAGTCTCAAAAAAGGCTCAGAGTATGGCTCAGTGCAAAGGTCCCAGTTCATTCTCCAGTACCGTTACCAAAAAACAAAAAAAAAAAAAGAAAAAAAGAAAAAAAAAAGCTTGTAACAGTGTGCAGTCTCACCTCACCTAACATCTCAGGTGTCTGGGACTGTGGTGCTGAGGCCAGAGCACAGGCATAGCAGAGCCCTGCACGGCCTGTGACAGTAGGTCTCATGGCTTGATTTTAGCATCCACCATGGTACAGCTGCTGATTATGCAGTTACCCAGAAAGGAACTGCATCCCACTTTTCTCACGGCCCCTCACAGGCCCACTTCCCTTAGACAGATAAAAACACAGATTGTAATCTTTGTAAAATACAAAGATTGTAATCTTACCCCAACAGTAGTTAAAGAATTTGTAAACTTCTTTGATAAGGAAGTCACTTCATTGCACATTGCAGTAGTTAACCTGAAATAAGAAAAAGAGGTGCAGGGTTTTCAATAAGGTAAGAGTTCAATGGTCATGACCGTGATAACAATGTAGCATGACATCTAAAAGGGCAGCACATGAGGCCGAGGTGGCTCTACACGGAAGGGCCATCAGATAGTCTTCCTCAATAATTTTTCATGATTCACAATCACAGTTTAATCAAATTCTGGTTTTCTCTCCATGCTTAATTAAAGAATAATCACCTAATTCATTTGACCTCTTTTTAGAATCAAAACTATGTGCAAAAAAATGCCAAGTTTGAGTTCCAGCTCTACAGGGGTAAAAACTCTTGCCAAGTGGAATTTCTCCAGCTCATTGGTCATTTAAAATAATAATGCAAAAATAATGAATATTCATTGAGGCACTATGGTAAGTACTTGTACATCTAATCATATTTAATCCTTATAGGGACTTAATGATTACTATTCCCATTTTATATAGATGAAGAAACTGACAATTATAAGAAGTAACCTGTCAAGGATATGCAACAGTAAACTGTAGAGATGGGATTTAAACTTCTATATTTTATGTTTTTCACTAGATGGCTCAAGATAAAGATGTTAAAGGAATACGTTTTTAAATACTTATATCAAAATTCTAAATTTTGGTCATTCTATTTCAGATACTTTGTCCCAAGAAAATGAAGTAAGAGAGATACAAATATTTAACTACAACAATGTTCATCCTAACATTATAGATCATGACCAAACAAAAAACTAATTACATACATAACTATGATGTGGCTTCTGTTATTTTCTTATAATCAGTGTATATGATGCTTATGAATAGTAATTAAAATGCTATTAGAAAAATTATAACACCAAGTTGAGAATGTTATATGTCAAAAAACTTAATGTCAGTAGAAGTAAGATTTTTTTTTCACAAACGGGGGCCCAATATAAATAACATATGTATTAGGTCTTATAAGCTATATTCATCTGTCCATCCATCCATCTGCCCATCCATTCAGAAGTTTTCTGCAGGAAGCATCAAGAGTAAGGCTAGGAGATTTCTGGGTCCATTTTGTCTATGTTTCTGGGCAGAGGTGGACAATGCTTATTGTACAGACAAACCAGGGGCTTGGTGCAGCTTGGTAATGTCAGGACAATTAAGGATGATAATCAGAAAGAGCAAGAGCAAGGTCCTACTAAAACATACTCAAGGACTTCTGCACTTCAGCCCTCCTTCAAATCAATACTGCAAAAATAAAATAGAAGTCAGATGTCCTCAATATTTTAAACTTATCCTGTTTTGTCTTTTCCTCTTCCCGCTATATGCTGAAGTATTGCATAATCTTTCTAGAAGTATTATAGAAGGTGGATTATATGGATTTCTATATGTTTAGATATGATAATCTAGACTAGATGGCAAATCTTTACCAGTGATAAAAAAATGCCATCAGCATGAAGACACTAATCCTGAATTTCTGGAAGACACTTCAGCTAAATCTCTTTAACTTATTCTATTAAATGCAGGAAATAATAAGCAAAGAGTATTACTGACAAAGTGAACTTGAGTACAGAAATATTGCATGTATGTGGGCATCACCATTTATCTCCATTAAATTTCCTGTGTCTCAATAATGAAAAGTTATTTGGACCCATGCTGATTTTTTTCATACCATAAAATAGAGTCATATACATAAAGGTTCATGATTCATTGTTCATTTCCATACCAACTACTTTCTTGAGTATGTATGTGTGTGTGTGTGTGTGTGTGTGTATATATATATATATATATATATTTCACTACATAACATAGTAATAACAACTATGCTTTACTGAAGAACATATACCACCACAACACGTATACACACACACGCAATCCACAGGGACCTGACTTACATTGGCCACCACTGTCACCAGAGTGCTGAGCATGCAGAGTGGGGACAGGTCCCTGGGAATGGAGGAGGGTATCTGCTTCCTTTTGTACAGTTGAGGAGTTACAGGTACATGCCCTTTCTCTATTCATGTGATATGCTGAAAATGTAATTACCCTCAAAGGTCTATACTTCTAGACTTTGATCTATTAAACACTTGCATAGCTTGAATGACTTGTGTGTCTTCCCTTCAGTTTTCATCAGTAATTCCTAGAATGTCTAGTTAGTTCTTCTTTTTGCTAACACAAAATAATTCCTAGAATGTCTAGTTAATTCTTCTTTTTGCTAACACAAAAGGGAGTCCTTGTTTCTTAAGATGACCATAAAAATGGAGTTAGTTGACATGAAGCCGTTATATTCAGTCGCCTAGGTGTATGTATGTGTGTTTTGAATATACTGTAAATGTAAAATGGAAGAAATAATTAAAACTGGCATTTACTTTATCAGAACTTTTGCTTGATCCTGGGCTGGTTTCTCCTCTTCTTGTCCATGAAGAATTAATTCTGCAACTTTATGAAGCTGCTCAATACAACGTGCAGTGACTTCCGCCAGACTTTCAATGGACAGTATGTACACTTCCTGAATACACACAAGAAAATCACTCACCAAACAAATGTTTTTTACAAAGCCCTGTGATATTAAACCATGATATAATAATCATAATAAATATTGTAATAATGTATATATTTTTATTATTGTCTTTTTAAGACAAAGCCTTGCTACGTTATCCAGGCTGGCCTCAATCCCATAATCCTCTCCTCCCTCCTGAGTGTAGGGATCGCTGATGTGTGCCACTGTGCCAGCTTTAATTACTGCTATTTTTTTGGTGTTGTAGACAAAGCCCAGGGCCATGCAGGGCAGCTACACTGCCAGTCCCTTAGCAATATAATTCTAAATATAAAATACCAATAGAACATGAAAAAGTTTATGTGAAGATTATGGCTATGTCTAGGACTTTTCTAAGTGGAATGTTGCCATAAAATGTAAGCTGTAATATAAAAAAGGTCAGTTCCGCCAGGTCCCCGGGGATGCGGTGAGCCTGTTTAGAGTTGTGTCCTTAGCAGCCACAGCTAACCTGGACACACAACAGGCAGCAGCCAGAACAGTGTAGAAGGGAGACTGAGTGAACAGACCACAACACACACTTTTCCTTAGAGTGATCTAATTTAAAACATTACTTTTTTAAAAATTAAAATTCGACATAAGGTACCATTATTGCAAACTACTTTCTCAAACAGAGGAAGTATGCACACATACATTTAATAATCTACAGAATAACAGGCACAGCAATGAAAGTTTTTGAAAAAGCTTAAATTACCTCATTAGTTATGGTGCATAAAGACATTTTATAGTAACAAATTTGCATCTAAGATGGAGATTTCCTCTAAGGATAAATCAATTACATTCTTAAAAATCCTTTCCCCTTTAAATTATAATTGTAAAGCTATAGAGGAAAACTACAAAATCTGTGTTAAGCCAGCAATTGTCTTGGCACAGAGAAATTTTAAGACTGATTCCATTCCTACTCATTTTTATAAAGAGCATAGAGGACAAATAAAAAAGGCCTTTCTTTGGTTAAAATTAGGCTGCTAATAAAATTAACATAATATTACTACCCTTTTGGTGGAGAATCTTGAATAAATTTACCTCTATGGTCTTAGTTCTCTTTTCTTCCCTTTTGTCTTTCTGAAGTTCTTCAGCCTTCCCTTCCTTTTCTTCCTTCTTAGTTTCCTCCTCTGACTCTTTGGCCACATCTACTGACACCAAGGTTTGATCCTCTTCTACCCAATCATGGGCTTTTTTCATGGCCTGCAGTGTTCCCCAAACAAAGGACATGTTTATTGTGGGAGCATGAAAACTAAACCATTGCAGCTCCAAGGCTAGACTCATGTTGCTCTAAATCTCTAAGGGCAAATTTCTGTGTGTTTAAAAAGTGATGAGGCCATTACTTTCAACTTCATTAAAGGACAACCTTGTTGGTAAAATATAAAATAGAAGAAGGGGACAGAATAGAAAATACAGAGAGAAATTTGCAGGGCCCAAGGACTTTAAAGGAAATATTTAAAAATGATATTCAGGTAAGAATAAAAATGATAGTCCCACTGAAAATCTATATTACATTTTTCACTTTTCATGACCAACTATAAAAGATTAACAGCACTTTTTTCTATGTAGGTGAGAAATTTAGCCAGAGACACGGCTAAAGCAAATTTCCACATCTGATATGTCTCGTGGAGCTCTGAATGTTTCATGAACCTGATAATGTATCACGCTGCGAAGATGAAAGATAGTCCTGCTCCTGAGATTCACGCAGGCCTTCTGGCATTGGAGGCAAAGACAGGAGCTGCAGGAGAGACCTGGCGCTAGTTTAATTTCACATGGTGCAGGTTAAACAACCTGTGGCCCTAAAAGTCATGGCTAAATTGAAGGTGCAGAACCAATCTTTCCTATCTGCTGTTTCCTGAATTTAGGAAGGGCAGATTCGTCTAGATTTTATCACCCTCTTTTAAGCTGCTCAAGTATGTCATTTCTTAGCGTGTGCTAAAAATGACTTCCTATCGTAAAGTGTGTAAGTCAAAGTTGAATATGTTAGAGTGCCGGGTGGCAAGTTAACACCAAGCAGATTTGAGGAGAGAAAATCTAATGAAATCATGCTTGGCGTATCCTCTTTTTGGGATAAAGGTCGATACTGACCATGTAAATAAACGAGTGCAAACCTGCAGCCATCACGCGTCCCTCTCTGAAGGGTGGCAGATGCTGCAGGGAGACAGATGAGGCAATTTCCCACTGTGTTCAAGTCACTGACCTGCCAGCATCAGTGACCCCTATCTGAGATAAAGAAATTACTCATCTCTACCTCACCACCTCATGCTGCCCTTTCCTTGACCACCTTGATAAGTGATGTCTACAGAAACCACTGCTTGCTAAGAAAAAAACCATGCTCACTAAGAAAAAACTCAGGGATGGCAGTTGGAGGGGGTGGCGCCCATCATACGGCTTTGAGTAAGCAATGATCTCTGATTTAACTCCAACAGCAAGACTTTGTACTAACTTGCAGAACATACCGCTGTATCATTAGAGGAATCCAGACTGCTAATGCTGGATGTTTTTGGACATGATGTAGCATAGCTTCCGGAGGGCTGGAGATCTGAGAGGTAACTTGGCATATGTCTCTCTCTGCCTAATTCTGACATGTGTCTTGAACTTAAAAATGGGGGAACAGAATTTGAAAAAGCTGCTTGGTGATTCTGCACGCCTCAGCCTTCTATCCTGACGATAACCACTGTTACACCACAAAGGGCAAATGACTTGTTCAAGGTCGCAAGACAATTACTAGTAGAGTGGCAACTACACTATCAGTCTCATGACATGGTCTGGCATATTCTCTACCTTTGCATTTTTATTACATTGCCTCCTCAAATCTTAATTACTGACTTCCAACTCCTCTTCCTTCACTGTGGCATAGGGGGTTGGTGGTTTTGCATTTCACGTGGCTGTCTGGAATTTTATGAGTGAGAGACTCTCCCATCCCACTGGTTTGTAAAACCAGAAATGGAGATTCAGATGGTTCTGACCTTATTGAGTTTGTCAGGAGTGGCTGCGACGTGTAATTCAAACAGAAGCTCTGTAAGCATGCGAGCAAATTCTTCCCCCTTTTCTTCTAACCCTAGAAACAGAACATGACAAAAGAAAGAACCATGATTTAGTCCTCATGCTGTAGAGCATGGAGCTCCCTGATGGTCAGCCTGTAGGAGGGGTAGGCTCAAGGGGGCTGTGGCAGTCTGCCTCCTGGCCGTCAGTGAAGCTGCCAGTGAGGATGGACATCCTCCACTGGCCACCAATAGGGAGGCAGCCAGTTGCTGCATTGGTTGACTCAGGGCCTTTCCTGGGCATCCCCAGGCTGACCTAGATGCAGCCAGAGGCCAGGAGGGACTCAGACTATCCTATTCACAGCTATAGGTGGACAGCATCTTTTTGTTTAAAGAATGCTGAATGAACAATGAATGACTTCTGTCAGCTCTGAGACCTGGGACAGCACTGCAGTTAGGACAGCACATTGTTAGACTGTGCATTGCAACCCTAGTAATTCCCAGGTTGCCATTCTAGGTTCACAGAGCTATAGTGCTGAGAAAGCAGAATTGGCCTCCATGGGATGTGTGCTATCTGATGCAACACCACTGTCTCTGGAGAAACTTCCCCAGGTATCCTAGGATATCTGTCTGGTTGTTGTTGTTGTTGTTGTTGTTCTTCTTCTTCTTCTTCTTTTTTTTTTTTTTTTAACCAGTACAGGGAATTGAACCTAAGACCTTTGCCCTGAGCTACATATGCAGTCCTAAAAAATGTGTTTGTTTATTTATATTCTCAGCTCCTTTTTATTTTCTTATTATGAGACATGGTCTCACTGAGTTGCTAAAATTGCCCAGACTGAGCTTGAACTTGACTCTCCTGCCTCAGTTTCCCAGAGTACTGGCAGTACAGGTGTGTGCCACCACACCATGCTCTACACTGCTTTTAATGATCTACCTTCTGTTCAGCCTGGAAGCTCTCTATGGGCAGAAAATAGTATTTGACTCAGTCCTAAATCCAGTGCTTAGAACGTAGTAATAAGTGCTAAAATGAACACTTACCAAATTAATAATTTATTAATAAATTACATTATACATATCATAAAATTAACACAAATTAATATTACTAGTGAGCAACAGTAATCTTGTTGCTCTCATTTCCATGCATAAGATATAAACAACATTTTAAACCTCTGGTAGGTGTTAAAGAACTGGTTCCATAATAGGTTTATTACTTTGTGTGTGCGTGTGTGCGCGCGCGCGCGCGTGTGAAGTGTTGGAGAATAACAGCATCATTAAATCTGGCTCGATTACAAGTCTCTCTGAGAAGAAAATACTATGGTTTATGCCAGTGGGTGAAGGCAAGACCTTCAGGGGGGACTAAGGCATGTGAGAAATATTGTCAAATAGCTATTTCCAGTTTTATACACAAAATGGTAGCTCATAATGATAGCCGAGGTAGCGTGTGGGTCTCTGTTCAAAACATTTGGCATAGATTGGTTTATTACTAGCTACCATTCATCTGTTTTCAGGAGGGAGATAGGTTAATAAACAAAACAGATGAGAAAAACATCTATGTCAAGTGATACTTTATATGGAGAAGTATAAACCAAGAGAGAATGGAGTAGCTGTGGCTTAGGAGTTTTAAACAGGAGGTGTTGTGGTAGGAATGTTTGTGTCCCCCGAATTCACATGTAGCAACAATGGCCAAAGGAAGGATGTCAGAAGTGACATTCTCAGGAGGTGGTCAGGTCACGAGCTCCGAGCCTCATGAATGAGATCAGACATTTTGGAAAAGAGACTGGGAGTGCTGGCTGGGCCCTTGCTCCATGTGAGGTCACAGCCAGAGGGCGCTGTCACCTGACACCACACCTGTAGCACTTCAGTCTTGGAGACTTCTCAGTCTCCTGAACTGGGAAATAAGTTCATGCCATTTGTAAGCTACACAGTCTATGGTTTTCTGTTAAAGCAGCTGAAGCAGATTAATGTAAGAGGGAAGCCAAGAAGGTGACATCTGTGCGATGACCTGGAGGAGGAGGAGCAGGATGAGCCACAGGTGTCAGGGGAGCCTTCCAGCAAGGGCAGCGGGGAACAGACTGTGCCTGACAAGGAAAGGGCACAGCACGGAGGCCAGTGTGGCTGCAGAGAGTGGGAGCTGTGCCTGGGGGCAGAGAAGTGTAAGGAAACCACAAGGAGAGAGAGAATTTAGCCTAAAGAGCTAAGCGCTCTGACTGAGGGGGCTTTTACAGTGTTTAATCCAGTTCTAGAGAAGAAGGGTGTTAAGAAGACGTCTTGGAGGAGGTGGCACTGAAAACAGCCTTCAAGAATGAGAACTCATTAGCCATGCAAATGGAGAGCTGAGGGGGAACCACAGAGAGCTGGGAGTCCACCGAATAGAGGTCTTCCCGCACCCTACACTCCCCATAGGCCAGTGAGGTGGCCAGGGACAGGCACACCTGGGCAGCGCCAAAAAGACATCGTTGCCCAGCTGCCTGGCCCTTGTCCTTTTACATGGGCAGAAAAAGCCCTGCATGGGGGCAGCCCTGGCTTCCACTCCAGCCTGGCCTTCAGTGGCTCTGTGGCCTGGGACCTGTCTCAAGGCTGCCTCAGTTTCCATTTCTTCCTCTGTAAATTGAGGATAATAAAACACACCTGTCTCTTTAGAGTTGTTATCAGACCCAAACACTACAAGAAAGGTGAAAGCATTTTGTAAATGTGAACACTGTATGTAAACAGTTTGTTATGTGCTCTGAATATAAACATAGGAGATTAAACATATTTGGGAGAAATCAACATTAAATTAGGCCACAAGTACTTTGGGTAGTTACAGCTTTTAAGTATGCATTGATTCTATAAAACACATACCAAATACTAGCAAGTATTTTAGGAAAAAAATCATGAAGAAAACTGGAAATAGGTACAAACAGATAATAATGTTGTGACAAAGACTGTTTATTACAATTCTCAGTCTGTACACATGGCCATAAAGATCTTCCCAAGGCAATAAAAATAGAAAATGGTCTTTTGAAGTCTCCTCACAGCTATGGTAAACCAAATCAGAGACCGATGGCAGTGTGATAAAATTATACACTGCCGAAAAGACAACATACAAATCACTTGCTAACGCCATTCAATGCATAGGGGCCCAATATTAAATTGATCTAAAAATGACACCATTCTTGCATTTTTTGAAGCTACCAAATAAATTATTAGTCATTAGAGATTTTTAGGAATGTAAATGCTTGCAAGAAAAAAAAAATGCACTGGTTTCTGCCAGAGTTGGGCCCCTGGATTTTCTGCTCACCACTGGCCCCAGTAAGATTTCTCTCTGCAGCTGCTGGGCAATTCTTATCCTTCCGGAGCTGTGATACTCCATCACAATTGGGTGGATTTAATGGCAACACCTCTATTCTTTGCTCTCAGTGCTTCATTAAGTGTTTCAATGACATTTATTTATTAAATTAAGTTAATTAAAATTAATAGTGTTTTGATAATCTGGAGATGGCCTTTGGGAAAATGTCTATAGTATGGGAGATAATAGAGTTTTGTCACTTAAGGAGACATAAATCTACCATTTCTTAAACATGCTGTTTAGCACTTCAATTTTTGTGCATGTGTATTTGTGTATACACACACACACACACACACACACATGCACAAAGTATTAGAAAAATATCTCAATTTACTGAAGCTCTGCACTAAGACGAGAACACATTGTCTATAATAACATTTTCTATTTAACTGTATGGAATCAGATTTCTTCTCCGAGGACAGCATCAGTTGGGAATGTAACATTGCTTTAACTTGTGCTGGCAAAAATCTCTTCAGTGTAAGCGGGGCATTTGGGATCCTTTATATACTTTCTGAATGACACTTCAGGAAGACCAAGGTCTACCTCTGGCATCCTGAGCCTTGGGGAGGAATTCCTGATTGCTTTTGGCAGTGGTTAGTCTGCCCAGAAAGGACCTATTAGATATTTTTTTTAGGTTTTATTTTTCCAGAATGGGAGCTGAATGACCTTTGAGAGCAGTGGCTTAGTGTTTTCATTAGAGAAACAAAGACAAGCTTGTCATCTTCGGAGATTTTTGTAGATACACACAAACATGCTTTAAAAAAAGAAGATTCTTTGACAGTCTCTTTGATATTGGCCTCTTTCTATGCTCCAGCATAATTTTTATTTTGATGAAATGAGGATAAACCTCATTAAACTGAAAGGACATAAGGTCAGTATGTGAGGCTGAAGAGGGAAACAGTGTTTCAGTAATCATTTATGAATGCTTTGGATAACTTTGCCCTACAGATCAAGGTTCAAGCATGTGAGAGCTTGTGTTCAAGTTTTGCTCAGATGTATCTGACCCACCTGGGGACAAGACATTTTCAAGGACTTGACACCCTGAATACATATATAGTTATCCCACATGGTGCATAATAACAAGTACAATAATAAATAAATAACAGCTGCAATTTATTATATCTTTACTATTTTCCTGGCATTGTGTAAACCCTTTAAACAACAACAATAGCTGACATTTTTACCTCATTGGATCCCTAGAACAGCCCCTGGGAATATGTGTCATTGGCTCCATTACAGAAGCACATACTGGGTTTCAGAAAGGTTCTGTAACTTGTCCAAGGCCACACAGCAGGAAAATGGTGGAAACGTTTCAGTAGGGCCCTTTAGATGATCCCAGGAGAAGCCAGTCTTGTGCTAAATTTTCAGCATAGCTTGTGTAAAGCAACTGTGGTGTAGAGTTTGGCTCTGACTCAGTAAGAAATCACTGTCCTGGACATGACAAATGTTTTACTCTCTTCTACTCCCAAGTGGACAACCCAAAGTAACCATCTGGCATGTCCAGGTTTGGGGCCATCTTTCCCTCTTCATGAAACATTGCTTTCCATGGAATAGGTTCTGGTCTCTTTGGAGTCAGTCATTGATGGAAAGTTTTTCAGGAAGTGTGTGCTTGGGTCATTTCAGTGATTGTCAACCCAGTGCATCACATCCTGGCACCGTGTGGGAAAATGGCACAGCCTTTGTCAGAACTGCATTGTTAGTTTTTTTCAGTTTTTATTTTTGTGGTGCCGGGGATTGGACCTAGGACCTCACACAGGACAGGCAAGCACCCTAACTCTAAGCTGCACGCCTGGCTCTAGAACTATACTTTTTAAGTGAAGTGTAAGACACTTAAAAATACACCCTACCTCTTACATGGGTAGATTAAAAGGACTAAGAAAAACATGCAAAGAAATTACTGCAGGACTTGCCTGCCATGAACATTAATTACATTAAACAACTTTCACATGCAGATAAAATTAGCTGGGGGCATGCGAACTCTAGCTGGGGCTCAGCACTCTGCACTCTGTTCATGCAGCCATATTTATTCACTGTGTTTGGGATGTGCCAGGGACCATGCTGGATGCCAGAGGAAGAACAGGGGTTCCTGCCCAGCCAAAGAGGATGACAAACCGGTGTGCTGAGCTCCTGCAACCACAGCAGGTGTGCAGGGCATTCTGGAGACGCACAAGAAGAGCAGCCGAATGGAGTAATTCCTCCTGTTTGAGGAAGGGTTGTGTTTATTAATGGCAGTCTCATAAAGATTATGCCAACAGTTTATCGTGCTATGTAATTTATTTTCCTTACCTTGTTCTTCTTGATTCTCTTCATTCTCTAATTCTTTGGCTGCAAAGATGTCTTTAATAGAAATTAGGTTATTTTTTAAGTGTTCCAGCTTCTCTCCATCCAGCGATGCTAAAAATGACTGAACCTGAAAAAAAGAAATAGGCCAGCGCAACTGTCAACTTTTCCACTCATTAATGTTTATGTACAGCTGTACCCAGTTTTCCCCTGACTCAGGTGATTTGTGGGGTAACGCTGGATTGAACATGGCTTTTGTTACCTATTAACCACACTTTGTAGCAGTTACCTAAGCTCCTCAGTCTTTAGGTTACATAAGCTTTCTCATTCTTAAAACAAGATCCATCCTTTATTGTGATCTTTTGTGTGGTAAGAGAGATACCAAATAGAAAATATATGGCACAAGTACATACAGTAGATGCTAAGTAAATGGTGGTGGTAGGTCTTCTGTCAGAATAGTTAAAATTTTGACCACATTTTGACCTAACACTGTGTTCAAATATCAGTTCCTTCCTCACTTACAAATTATTGACCTTGGGTCATTTGTTTAAACTTTTTACAAGTTTCCTTATCTATGAAATGGGAACTATATCTACTTTCTAATGTACTTAAAATACTTATAGCAATGCTCAATAAATTATATATACATGCATACATGTACATATATGTAAGTAAACAGAGAGGCGTTACATAGTCACATGTGGATTTATGTGGATAGGGTACTAAAGTTACAAAGCTGGAGAAGAACCATTTTCATTTGCTGAGAGCTTGCAGCCTAGAGGAGGGAGGCCCATGCCAACTAATAATGGCCAGGACAGCTGTGAACCAAGGGAACAGGGGAGACACGGAGGAGCCTGCAGGCGCTCCATCTTGAGGAGGTATTGCTTAGGCCTATGTCACCCCAATTACTGTCTCCAGAACCCCTCTTTGAGACTATTCTCTGTACCTGCTTAAAAATTATTTGTACAGATGGCCAGCCATTCTCCGCAGACTAATTAGAATTTCGAAAATGGTCAAAGGGCTTGGAATATCATACTAAAAGTGAAACATAACTGGAAAGTAGTGAAGTTGTAATTTTTTTCATTCTGCAGGGCAAACTCTGGCAGCAGAGGAGCTGCAATCCTCCTTGGCACATGTTTTAATATTCATCATGGGAGTGGATTAGCACAGCAGGATAAGACAGAGTGGTAGCCAGAGCATCCAGGATGCAGGACTCCATTTTCCTGAAAGGCCATGCACATCTCTAAGCATCGTGCAACCTGCTGGAGGTTCTGGGAGGAGAGAGGCTCGGCAGGAAGTCATTAACATAAAACCCATTTGCGGTGGAGTTCAACAGGTACAAGCAAGTAAGTCCTGCTTGATGGGTCCTGGCCCTGACCTTCATTTCAGCAGCTTGCACACTCATGCTTTTTCCCCCTAGTTCATTTCATTCTGCTACGGATACATGCACTGAATCTTGAGATGGGTCCAGTAATAAATAGTGCTGCACCTCAATAAACACTCCTGGATGCTGACTGTGTGCTCAGTACTATGCTACATGCTGTTCAGGATAAAAGGTAGCCAGTCTGCCTTAAAATTTTTTTCCCTTAAAATGTGTGTGCTGTTTTGATTTGTTTACTATTTTTAACATCAAATTGTGAGGCCAGTTGGCCAGAGATGTGCATGAAATGGATATGCAGAGGTGAGGGACTTTTGGAGCCACATGCCTATAATCTTCTGGAATGTATGGTTAGAGATTAAAGATAGCCCACAGGGCCACAGGTCCAAGTAGGATCAAACACTGCCTTAAGGAATAAAAGCTCTAGACTTCATCTTCCCCATACTCCGATTTATCATTTAGATTGTTCCAAAGTCAGTTATTTAACAGACCTGTCTGACCTTCCTCTTTCTTTCCCCTAACCCTGACATGAGTTCTTGCCCAGATGCTTTTCATTTGTTTTTATCCTTGCTTTATGGTTCTATCAATAAAAGGCCACAAGGGTTTAGTTTGGGTTCGACATTTGAGACGTCCCCACACTGAGGGATCTTAGTTAATGGCAGCCCCTCTGGGCCCTCTTGGAGTATGGATTGAATATAACTCTAAGTAATCCTTTGTTTCATCCTTTTGCATGAAGCTGCATTTGTGAACTGTGACAAATGGTGTAAGGCACATGTGAAGGAATGTATGAGGAATAAGTTGGTGTAATTCAGTGCAAGAGGACTGACCTCTCAAAGCCTGGAAAGGCAACAAGGACATCCAACTTCACATCCCAGTAAGGTAAGGGGACAAAGGCAGCCATGGAATAGCCTAGTATGTCTCTGTGAGATCACAGGTTAGGCTTATCAACCCAGAGGTCTTTTAGCTGTCCAGCTGCTCAGTAAGCAGGGGCAGTTCATTTGTTCTTTGTTTTTTTTTGCTCTTTTATTTCTATTTCATGGTATGGATCACATTTTATCCTAAAAGGATGTCTCTTAAAGACATTTGGATGCAACATTTCTAAACCTCACTTTATTAAATTATTGATTATTATTTGACAACAATATCCATGTTTTCCTCTAATGGATAGCTTAGAGGTGGAGCATCAGGAACATGTTGATAAAAAATCAAGACAGTGATTAGGTCCTGTAAAAGATGCTATCTGGTATCTTTGTAAGGTCGTTGTTCTATTCAATCTACTCAAGCAAAAAGGTTCCCCTCAAATGACTTCTTCCTCCTCCCTCATCTTTCTCTGAAACTCCTCTTCTGTCTCTGATTCTCTAGCAGAACAAGAGAGATGGTGAGAGGGTAACCTCTAAAGTTATACTATCGTATGCCAACTGGACTTATTTTAAAAAAATAATAGAAGTAGAAAAAGAAAATAAAATAGAAGAAAAAACAGAAAAAGAAGATAAAATAGGAAAAGAAAAGGAAATAAAAATAGGCTAAGAAAAGAAAAAGAAAAATAAAAAAAGGAGAGAAAGCTAATGACAACAAAAGTCAAGCCAGCAAGTTACACAAAATTGGGAAAAATGTATCAGGAAAAAGTGAACCACATGAATATTTTTTACCAAGGTTCAAGCACAAACATATATGAGCCCAAAATTATAAAGCTGAAAAGAACATCTCCAATCTGTCCTTGGATTTTTTTACTCCCTCTCTCTAGCTCTCTGAAAGTAAAACGGCAGACAGGTTCTTTGATGAATGATTTAAATTTCTGTTTGGCAATCCAGTTAGGTTGGTTAATTTGTAGGTTTTGTCTTTGGAGACTTGTTATACTAAGGAGTGGAGCTCTAACCTGAAGTCTTGGTTTTGATTGTCTTTCTGTCTGTGAGATGGTTGGGATTTGTTTCTTGTCCTCCAGAGCGTTTCTCTTTTCCATGGCTGCTGCATTCTAGAACTGGTTTCCAGGGTGGGGAGTTCCCCCTTCCAGCTGACCTGTACCATATTCTTAAAAGAATAGTCTGGAGTTGATCCTTAAACTCTCCAAAAATAAGTGTAAATGTTTAGTCCAAATTTATCAGACTTTCTACCCTTAGGCAGAACTAGAAATTAACTCACTTTCTTCTCCCTTTAGGAATGCTGCTTCAGGAGACTGACTGGCTTTTATACCACAGATATGTTCACTGATGAAACTAAAAATATTGTTAGGTGTTGGAGACCACTACAAAGTGGCTCTGAGCAGGATTTAAATTTTACTAATAAAAAAAAATTACTAATTGGCTTTCTATGTTTATCTGTGAGTCTGTCCTAGGCCTTGGCCCCTTGCCTGGCGACGGGAGCTGATTCATAGTAAGTGAACCTCTATGAATCACTGGTCCTGGCTGAGGTCTGTATTGATCTATGAGGCCAGAGACACCTCAAAGTGCAAGTTAAGGCCACCGCTGCAGACACTTGGCTCCAACCCCAATTAACAAGATAAGAGACTGCAGCTGGAGGAATTTGACTCCAGCTCACTCCTACCATACATATTATCCTGGAGATAGGACAGTTCTCCTAAATTGGCATAATTTGCTACTTGGAGAAGTCTTTGAAGAGACTCCCAAGATCCTGCTAACTTCTCGTGCTTTCCTCAGTTTCCCAGCCTCTTGTTGGACCTATTAAAAGTGAACTGATCCAGAGAAGTCTTAGCCCTCAGAGTCTTGAGCTTAATTAAAGGGTTTTGACCCTTCTGGAGCCCCTAAGAAATCTTTACAATTGTCTCTTTTTATTTAACCTCCGCTGTACACTTGTTTGGAAGATTGGGGATCTAGGCCAGGACCTGGTAGTTAGGGATCTTTATGAATTTATAAACAGTTTTACATCAAAATAGGTCTAGTCTAATAAACTATCAACCTAAATCCTTTCTTAATAACAGTCTTTGCTTTCACAGAAAAGGGTTTCTTCTTTTTGACTCATTACAAAAGATCTCTGCTCATTGATGACATATAGGAAATGTTCTGACAAGGCTTTTGAATTCCTCCTTATACCCCTCTCCACAAATTTACAAAACTGTAATTGCTTGATTAATTGCCTTTGTGTCACTACTGTAAACTCACTTGCCCACCCACCAGTTTCGAGGCACTAGATAGACCAACTCCTTTGTTATGGTTTGTGTTCACCCCTCGCCCCCCAAGCCTCATGCAATCATGGAGATGTCTGAATCCGGTGTTTGTGATTGGTTTGTTGGCTAGTGTTGGGATTGGTGGTGTGAATGCTGTACCCACCCAGGGGTGGGAAGCTGGCATACAATGTAAGGGTAGGAAGGTTTTTGTCTATCTGCATGCTCATTTCAACACTCTTGGACTCCATGTGAATTTGTGGTTCTTTGGCTTTTATTTTGAACAGGTGGTAACATCTTCCTGGTTTCCTTGTTTAATTAATCAGCTAAGTAAATCTTACAATACAGGTTTGTTTATATTGGCATCAGCTATGATTTTGCCTTCTCACCCCCCCAGTACTGGGGATGAAAGTCTACTATTGAGCTACATTCCCAGCCTTTTTTATTTTTTATTTTGAGATGCTTAGGCTAAGCTGTCCAGGCCAGTCTAGATCTTGTGATCCTCCCGCCTCTGCCTTCTTTGTAAAAAATTATCCTTCAGTACTTTTAACTAGAAGACTTCACTGAAGCTCATGGATGACAAAAAGGAAATAAATATAGACAGTAACTTAAAGCCTAATAACCCGGAGTGGAGAGAGTGTCCATATCCTTTTTGGCTCCTGGTTGTCTGTTATGCGGCTCTTAATCTCAGATTAAGCAGGGATTGAGAATGACTCAGTCTTCCCCAAATCCAAATGTAAGACAGCAAGGTGTAGAAAGCATTAAAAAAAAAAATCACTTTTCCAATCTGAGGCTCACTTCTAAGTTCAGCTCCTGTCTGAGGACCTGCCTTTCCCTGTGAACATCGCGAGGATGGCCCAGAGCTCTTCTTGGAAGGAGGTCCTGAGAGTACTATACTCTCCAGTGGCCTCCCCTGGAAAACCTCAGAGGACAGTCAGGCTGATGGCCTCAAAAGACAATTACACATACAAGTGAATGAGGGTGTATATAGTATTGAGAATAGTGACTATGTAAGTGCTGTGTTAAGACAAAAAGACACAGATCCACATGCATGCCTGTGTGCATCACTGTATACCCTTCTAAAAACATCACCTAAGATAGGTGAGATGCATGCCTGTAATCCTAGCACTGGGGAGGAGGGGTGAGGCAGGAGGACTGCCACAAGTTTGAGGCCAGCTTGGTCTGTATAGTGAATTTAAGGGTAGCCTGCACTGTTACCTATAAGGAGGCCCTGTCTTATTCTCACCCATCCAAATCATCTAATAGATGTGGTGGTACATGCCTGTAATCCTAGTAGATGGAAGACTGAGGCTGGAAGAGTGCAAGTTTGAGCCCAGCCTGAACAGTTTAGCAACTTACTGAGACCCTGTCTCAAAAGAAAAAAAAAAAGTCACCAAACACTGAGCTTCCACCAGTAATGTTTCATTTTCCCAGAGTCACAAAGTTGAAGTCTGACTCGTCAGGGTCATCAAAGAGGTTGCACAGGGACCACCCCCAAAAAGAACTTTAATTTTCAGTGAATAACTGTCCTTTGTGACCCGGATATCCTAACAAGATGACCAAATAATCATAACTCATAAAGCAAAATGAATCAAAACCCCACTATCTAAAAGAAACAACAGTGGCTTTGTTTTCACTGGGTGACATGCAGACATGGGCTATACGGGATCTCTGGTTCAGGTATGATGTCACCAAAAGCAGGCAGAGGGCCCAGAGCACAGTGGTCACCTTTTAGAACAGCTGTTTACACAAGGGGCAGAGGCGGTATCTTGAACATGTGCTGGGCCCTCCTGGAGCTTTGGTGGAACACAAGCTTGGTACAGGACAGAAAGGAAATTAATTATATGAGCTTGCAAACTCAATGGGCTGCACCATATTTATAACTTTAGCCCAAGAATAATGAGGCTCTAAAAAGGTAGTATTTGCATTTTCCCTGTTTCTTTCAGATTTAAGAAAACACACCAATAAGCACACTCTTGCAAATGACAGTGAAGATGTACCTTGCTTTCACTTTCATTGGACAGAATTTCCAGGGCTTCCAGGTGGGACAAACCTTGGTATTCATCAAACAGCATCCCGTAGTGTGGAGTTCTCTCCACTGTGAGCTGTTGTGCCAGCCTCTGCTTCTCCTTTTCCTTGGCTTCCCTTAACATCTGCAGAAACACACAATGTTGTGCATCAGACGTATGCTTAGAGCCCTGTGTCCCATGTGAAACGCAGAGAGCGGGGCTGTAGAGGGCTGAATTTGTAACTGGGAAATATAGCTTTTGGCCACTTTGAAGTTTCTAAAATGTTATTTTTTGATTGATGTCATTGATACATTGATAATATTCCATTTTGAATTTTGTACTTTCATTAAGTGGAAAACAAAAATAAGCAAAGCTCCTATGTCCAGGAATAAGAGACTGGAAAGGAGTGTATCAAAGCTTTATCCTGGTTTCCACTTAAGTGTTTCCCATAAGTGGTCAATTTTCTTATTTTCTAAGATGCAACCATTTTCTATAATGAGCAAGTTTTAAGCACAGTTGGTGTCTTAGTTATTTTTCTCTCCTTGCTGAGACAAAATACCCATCATCCAAAGTGAAAGGGGGAAAGGTTTATTTAGCTCACAGTTTGTAAGGGTTTCAATCCATAATCAGCTGGCTCTGAGGCAGGCTGGCTTGGCAGATGAGCATTGCAGAAGAGAAACAGTTCATGGTGGGTGGGCAGTAGTAAAGCAAGCAAGGGACAAGATAAGCCTCTTTCTGTCCTTTATATTGTATCCAGGCTATGGGGATTAGGGCAGTGCCAAACCAATCAGTGGACTGATTTAGTAATCACCCATTCTCAATCCTAGCATCACACCATGAATCAATTACACACTTTAGATCCAGCTACCTCTGAAAAAGGCCCACCAATGACTGCATGAGGCTTTGGCTGGGGTGGGGGAGCAGCGGCATCTAGACACAAACCATAACACATAGGAAGTCTAATCTCTTGAAACAGGATTAAATGTAAATTCTTCACCTAGGCAGACTTCCAAGCAGAAATAAGCTGGTCTGATTTTCTGTTACATTATTTTAAAACTTTTGTTCAATGAAAAGGATAAAGGCTTGCTTGTTCTTGCTATATTCTACCCACCATGAACTGATTTTTCTCTGTGATGCCCCATTGCCATGCTATCCTGCCTTGGAGCCAGCAAATTATGGACTGAAACCGCTACAAACTGTGAGCCCAAATAAATTTTTTTCCTTTAACTTTGACCAAAAAAACCAACAAAAACAAAAAACAAAACAAACAAAAAAGAAAAGAATAAAAACTCATGATGGATTTATCACTACATATTGAATAGAAACAAGCTAACAGATGCTCAGACAGATCTCCAGAAGTATGGCTGAACTGAATTCCTGTTCACATTAATAATGCTTCTCCAGTTATTATTTTGTTGTTTAAATACAGACAACAAAACAAACACAAGTCTATCAGTCAGTCCTAATTTTCTGTGCTTGCCTTCTTTGATTTTAAGCATCTTTAATTTGATTTCTCATTAAGTTTACTGGGGCATTAAGTTTATAGCATCCTTTAATACCTGTGGTGAGCACCATAAATACTCTAGCCAACACCACAAGGACACAGGGAAGATCATTCAAGAATAGAGCCTGGTGTTTATCATGTGCCAAGAAAACAATCAGCCTCCTCCTTTTGGGTTTTTGAGGTCGTTAGCCAAGAACCCACTGTGCCACAGAAAGATTTCTCTCTCCTGTCTATCTTTAGGATGAAATTAATACAGCTCTGGATTTTAAAGTTTCCCAAACAATTTAATGAAACCACTTTGAGAAATTTTAATACTTGCAATAAAATTCAACTACCCACATCGATCTCAGGGCTTGGTGGTGGGAACATAAAAAAGCAAAATGGCTCCGGGATTGCTTCCTTTCTATACCAGCTTCCATCTCTAAATTTGTACTGTGGGAAAGAGGAAAGAAGGGATGAAATAGAGTCAAGAGGGAACATCATGCCAGAGTGATCAAGATTCACTCAAAAAGTACGGAGTGGAACCAAAGGGTGCTGGTTCTATTAAAACAAATGGAGATGGATTTCAATAGCTGAGAGGAATTCTGGCAAGGAAAAATTCCTGCCACAGGGAAGCCATAGAATCAGTGGAATTCAAGAGTTATGCAGTCCCTGTGTTATTTAGAGCATATTCCCTGCAGCGCTGGGATAGACTGTGTCACAGGACTTAGTGCATGTATGAAAAATTCAGGCTTGTATAGTACTATGTTTTTGCTATAGTTTGGATCTGAAGTGTCCTCCAAAAACTCAGGAGTTAAAGGTTTAGTCACCAACCTGTGGTGACCAAGTGGTGGAATTTTTAGGAGGCAGGGCCTGGTGAGATCACTGGGGATGTGGCCTTGAAGGAGATATTGAGACTCCAGCCCCTTTCTCTCTTTGTTTCTTGGCTGCATGAGGTGATCAGCATTTAAATGAGGTGATGAGGCACTGCCCAAAGCAATAGAATTAGCTACTTGTGGATGGAAACCTCTGAAACCATAAGCCAATACAAACCTTTTCCCTATTTATTTATTTAGCAATACTAGGGATTGAACCTAGGGCTTTTGCACTGAGATATACCCCCAGTCCTTTTTTTTAAATTTTCTGTAATTGAGACAGTCTTGCCCAGGTTGGACTCAACTTGTGATCTGCCTTTCCTGCCTTTAAGCTATTTTGTCACAGTGTCGGAAAGCTGACTAGTACAGTGTCTCTTGTGTGTAGGGGAAAAAATATAGCAGATCTCCTTCTCGGGTGATGACAGCTTCACCTTTTTAATTGCTCCAAAGACCCTGGAGCCATTCCTGACACACCTTTTACCTCACAACCTATACTTGCTCCATCAGAAAATTGGGATCTGTCTTAAAATACTACTCAGGATCAGTCATTCATCACTACCTACAGAGCCTCCATACTGTTCTGAGCACCCATTTCTATTGTCTGGATTGCATCAATTGCTCCTCGGGGTGGGTGTGTGAGTGAGCCCTGCAGTTGAACCTCCTTCTCCAAGGAGCATAAGGATCAAGGGTTCCAGCTGATGGACTTGGAAATCCAGTCTTTGGCCTGCCAGGCTCCTCTCTGCAGCCCCTCAGAAACTTGGGACCAAGGCCGACCTGTCCTGGGAGGCTGGGAGCTCCATCACCAACAGATTCTATTGAAAAAATAGTTGTACAGATTTAGCAGGCACAGTGTGATATATTGATACATGAGTGAAAGTATAGTGATCAAATTAGGGATAACTGCATAACTGTCACCTCAAATATGTTTTGTTTCTTTGTGTTAGGAGCCTGGGAACTCCCCTTGCCTAGCTCTTTATGAAATCTGTATGTTGTGGTAAACTGAGGTTCCCTACTGCTGTCAGTAGACTTTGCCTGAAGGACTCTACCAAGGCCTTGCCCAACCTTCCTTAAGCAGCATGTCTCCCTCCTCTCTTCTCCCCTTCTCCCTTCATGGAGGTTGGACCTGCATCTTGGTCTAATGGTTCTCCCAGTCATTCTAAGCCCCTGCCTGCTTTTTTGCACACAAGCACCTTCCCTATTAGCATCCTTGCATATTTCAGCCCATATTGACATGTTTTTGAGAGGAATTAGAGTGACACATCCTCTAATAGTCTTGCTGCCCTCATCTCTCCTAGTCTATTTTCAACACAATAATGGTAGTGATTATTTTAAAGCATAAGCCAGTTCTGATCATTCCTCTTCTGCAAATGCTGCAACAGTTTTGTAGAATTGAAGGTCTTTCACAAATGCCCTCCATGATCTGCCTTCACCTGTGCCCAGCACCACTCTGACCCCACCCTCAGCAGTGCTTTCACATCCTATGATAGCTGTGCTGATTCCTACCAGAAGCTCCTGACTCAGGGCCTTTGCTTGAGCTTCTCCCTCTACCTGGAATGTGTTTCAACCAGGTGTCTGCACAGTCAGCTCTGTCCTTCAGGTCTTTGCTCAATGTCATTGTCTCCACGAATGTCCCATCATGTCTCTGTTGTCCCCTATCATAGTCAATATTTATCTTGTCCCTCTCTCCCACATTCTTCCTGCTCTGCAGCACACAATATCTACTAAAATACTAAGTAATTTTTATTATCTGTTTGTCTTTCTCAGAACAAAAGCTCCTTAAAGATACAGATTTTTATCATTTTGGCTACCAACAAACAGTACTTGGCACAATATAGACGTTAAAATGCATTTGTGAAATGTGTGAGTAAATGAACAATGAGTGACAATTTACTGCCTGGAAAGAGGCAAAGTCAGTGATGTGCCTGTAAAGTCAGGAGCACTGTGGTGACCTACTGAGTTGCTTGGGTGTGCTCCAGAATGTCTGTGCCACACCTGCCACAGTGGCTCAGATGTGAACAAACACTGCAGGCTACTATTGAGGTTCCTTAGTGACACATTTCTCTGAGCAGTGCACCTTTTAATAACAGGCTGAATGCAGTTATGATTGAAAATTGTGAAGGCAGCATAAAAATTAGGATAATCTAATAAACTAACCCAGTACAATTCTTCATTTTATAGCCCAAAAGCCTTGGTTAGCCAGTTGTAGACTCAGTCCCATTTCCTCTTACATCGCCACTGTCTTAACTGAAATAAAATGTACACATCCCTCTGAATAAATGTATACATACCCATAAATGTTTGAATCAGATTCTATTCTAAGAAACTCACTGAAGGCCATGCAATTAATAAGTGGTAGAGCTAGAATACATAAAATGGCATAAATAGTATAATCCTTAAGCTATTATTAAATGAATGAATTAAACTACAAAACAGTATGAAGAGTAGTATGATATCTATTATGGCTTGGGTCTAAATGTCCTCTCAAAGCCTCATGCAGTCATAGGTGGGGCTTTTTCAGAGGTAACTGGATCTGGAGTGTGTCACACTGTAACTGATTCATGGTACAAAGCTAGGATCAAGGGTACTAGTATTAAAGGAGTGAGTACTACCCTCCCTAAGTAGTCTGGATAAGATATAAGGAATAGAAAGAGATGTGGTCAACTCTTGTTGCTTTGCTACCTTCTGCCCACCATGAACTATTTCTTCTCTGTGATGCCTGTGTGCAATGCCACCCTGCTTTATTTAGAGCTAGCTGATTATGGACTAAAACCTCTACAAACTGTTAGCTAAATAAACCTTTTCTCCTTTAAGGTTGGGTGTCAGGTATTTTGTCTCAGCAATGAAAAAAGTAACTAAGACACAATTTGGTACTGAGCATGGAGTTGTTGTTGTGATTATACCTCAGTATGTAGTTCAGGATTCTTTGGTTCTGGCTTGTGGGAAGACTTTGGAGATGCTGGCTGAAAAAGTGGAGCTGGAACACCTGAGGCTGTACTCAGTAGGAGATTCTGGTCTAGAGCTATGAGGACCAAATGCTGATAGTAATGCTGCTGGTAAAGATCAGACTTGGGAGATGTCTTTTGGGAAGAAAGACTATTTTGGCTGCTGGACTCTAGATGATGTGAGTTATGGCTTGGCAGAAAGTTTGACTGCATTTTGCTCAAGTCCAGAGTCTTTGCCTGAGGCTGGGATTAAGGTTAGTAGACTAATTAATCCTGCAGAAGAAATTTCAAGACAGCCTCACTGGGTGTGGCAGTGCATGCCTGTAATCCCAGAATTTGGGAGGCTGAAGCCGGAGGATCACTGTGAGTTTGAGGCCAAAGTGAGTTCAAGGCCAGCCTGAATTGCATAGTGAAAGTTTGTCTCAAAAAAAAAAAAAAAAGGAAATTTCAAGGCAGACTAATACTAATGTTGAAGTGGTGGCATCACTACTGTTGGGAATTTTTAGCCAGATTTATTTTGAGAATCAAGAGCAAAGAGCCCAGCAGAATGATTCAAAATGTTGTCAATTTGGTCAGAAAGGAAGCTGTGGACTGAAAAGATAGGGCAGAGGAGAACTTGATTGCTGAGAAGGAACAGGAGAATAGAGCAGATGGCCTGAAGGCATTTCAAGAAGCAGCAAGTCTCCACTCTTCGCAGCCTCAGAATTGTAAAAGTGAAAGACTTTGCATTGAGAAGAGAGCCACAGAGCACCATGTTCCAGAATAGTGGTGGCCTAGATAAGTTGTTCCTTGGCACTTGGTTCATAGGCACTTAACCCTTACAGCCAAGACAGAAGGAAGCCTGGCTACTGCTCTAACTGGCAGCAGACCTTGGCATCATCCACATGGTACTAGTGTTAGGTACATGCAGGATGCAAGAATTGTGGGATCAGGAAGGCTTCTACCAACATTTCAGAGGAAAGCCTGGGAGCCCCTGAGAGGTCAGTGTGTGAAGCTGGGAGAAGCCAAAGGTGCAGTGGAGACCCCAGAAGTTTGGAAAGTCCAGGTGCATGACTGCCTAAGGAAAACTGCAAGGAGGGAGCTGAACTGGCCTCAGAGAGAAGCCATGGGAGCTACAACCACTGGAAGTGCTGTAGGGACAGAGCTACCCAAGACCTTTGGAATTCACAACTTGCCACAGATTGTTGGGCATGCTGGAAATAGAACTGTGGGAACTAATGCTTGCCCTGATGGATTTTGGTCTTGCTTTGTTCCCATTCCTTGCTACCCCACTGTTTTTAACTTTTGGAACAGAAATGTCTCTCTTGTGCCACTGAATGTTGGAAGTGTTTTACTTTCTTTTCATGTGCATAGGTTCTTGTAGCTAAGAGTTTGCCTTAAATCTCAGAGGAGATTGTGGACTTGGATTTTTCAGCAGTGCTCAGACTGTTAGGACTTTGGCAACTTTTGAAGATGGACTAAATGTCTTTTGCATAAGGAGATGTGTATGAGTCTTTGGTGGGGCCAGAGGTGGAATGTTATGACTTGTGTCTAAATATTCCCTCAAACCCTCATGTAGCTGTGGCAGAGAGTCTTTTTAGAGATGTCTGGATCTAGAGTGTGAGATGCTGGGATTGATTCATGGTGCAATTCTAAGATCAACCACATGAACATTAAGGGTGTGAGTGCTACCTGCCCTAAGTAGTCTGGATAAAATATAAGGGATAGAAAGATCTGTGGTTGTCCTTGTTGTTTTTCCACCTTCTGCCTGTGCCATGATTATTTCTCCTCTGCCATGCCACCCTGCCATGGAGTCAGCTGATTATGGACTAAAACCTCTACAAACTGTGAACTAAATAAATCTTTCCTCCTTTGAGTTTGGGTGTCAGGTATTTTGTCTCAGCAATGAGAAAAGTAAATAAGACAATATCTGCACATTCATGTACATAAGCATCATACATCTATATGTTTATGTACACAAACATATGCATATGTCTATTTGTATGAGAACTGAGAACACATATAAGAAATTACTAACAGTGATGGTCTCCCTTGAGGAATTAGGAGGCTGGGGAAAGGGGTGTGTCAGAAACGCAAGTTTTGGGCAGTGGCATAAATACCCGCTTGGCAAGCACAAGGTTCTGAGTTCAATTACCAGTACCAAGACAAACAAACAAAAAGAAACTCAATTTTCACTTTCTATTCTTTTTATGCCATTTGAATTTGAACATGTGCTTTAAATGGCCTTTTAAAAAGGAGACATAAAAATCTATTTGCTTTCTTGACTAAAAGAAGAAAAATGCAGAAGTATATAGTCCAACCTGGGACAAGGAAACAGTTCTCTCCATGAGTGTCTTAGTCCGCTTAAATCCTGGATCACTTTCTGCAAGGACATTCATGGTTTTCTTGCCAATGAATTCCAAAGCATCAAGGCCTCCAGTTAAGACGCTTTTGCCCTGAAGATGAGACAATTGCATGCGATTAGTTTTCCTAAAATTTGTTGTTTTGCAGCAGTCAGCAACTCCTAGGTAACTGGCACAATCTTCAAATATTAAAATCAATATAAAGCCGTGATTTTTTCTCATAAGATTTATCATCCATGTAATCCTATTTTATTTTCCCTGGAAAATCATATGTTATATAATTTGTATGGTATGCAGTGTTATTAAAAAATGATGCTTAGGAAAACCAAAGCACATTAGGAATTAATTTTACTAGCTCTGTGCAGACGATGCAGATGTATGTAAGCTGTAAAATTAGCAGAGATGCCATTGCTGATTTTGTTTAAAAACAGTTTAACCTAAATAACAGAATTTCTTAGATTAGTTTATTAAAATGTCAAACACTCCTGCTAATTTAGGAAATTCTTTAATGTAGAACCCTGGAGTGTGGGGCCCTCAGGCTGTTTCACATGACTCATATATTTTCAGAAATGAGCAAGAGCCACCAATAATTAATATATTAATGAAATAAGACAGGTTGATTTCCATGTGCTGTTATACAGTTATCACTCTGAAAATTCCATTGTCAAACACTGTTTCTTTTTAAAAAACTAACACAACTAAGAGTTGTATAATCTGTTTGAGGGAATAGAACTGGATGCATTTCTTTGAAACTACTTCTGCACATAGGCCCCAACTGCGTCACTGTAATTACAATTTGCATTTTTCTGTATTTTTCCCCACCTTATGTAAAAATTATCTATTTTATTTTTATATTATGGTCTACATACATTTTCTAATCTTCATAATTACCATTTAAATATCAACATTCAACTTCAACTGAATTAATATATTTTATTAGTCATTTTCACCTTGGACATTCAGCCTTTTTTTCAGATATGTGAGCCAATCAGTAATCATGCTATAAAACATTTAAAAATGCACAGCTGGGTAAGGTGATGCATTCATATAATCCCAGCATTCTGGAAGGCTGAGGCAGGAGAGTCTTATGTTCAAGCCCAACTTTGGCAATTTAAATATTGATGTAGTGGGATCTCATTTCAAAATATAAAATGAAAAACAAACAAACAAAAAGGGTTGAGGATGAGGGGGACAAAGGAGGCAGATATTTATCAGTTAAAAAAGAAAAAAACCTGGGTTTGTAGTGTGGCTATGTTGTAGAACATTTGCCTGGCACCTGCGTGCGAGGCCTTGAGTTTGATCTCCAGCACCACAAAACAATACAAAAAACAAAACAACAGCAAAAAATTCAATTTAAATTAAAATAAATCACAAAAAGACAGGCATTAACTTTAGCATTATTCAAGGAAGGGAGAGAGTGGGAACTACAACATAGGAATGGGGAAGGAACGTGGATCTTAGTTATCTGGAAACACTTCAGGAATATATTGGGTATTACCCCTGACTCACTATTGGTCCTTCTTTATTTGAATGGTTTTATTTATTTATTTTTAAATTGAGGGTTAGAGAGATAAAACCAGCCAGAAAAAACCAGCTGTCCCAGCTCTTCCAGAAAGTATTTTCTCCCCCAACCAGGAACTGTCCTTGCAGCAACTGGAAAGTGTTAAATCAGATTGAAAAATATACTTTCTAAACAGCTCCTTTCTTTTAAACACAAACTGTATTTCATGTTGCCCTTATTATTTTGGATCCAAGGTTATACCTACTCTGCAGCAGAAAGTATAACAAAAACCTAATCCAAAGTCATGAGCAAGGCCATCTTTTCTCTGATGTATCTAGGTCACTGGCAAACAGGGAGATCAAAAGGAGGCAGACACCAGGGAAAACAGGAAGCAGCTTTCCACTCACAGTGTTTTGAACCACATTGGTGAGGGCGGAGAGCATGCCCCGAGAGCCAGAGCCGGCTGGAGGAGAGGTGGGGGTGCTTCCTGCAGGGTCCTGATCTGTAGCCACATCTGTCATGTGAAAAAAAAAATCCTGTTAGAGTTCATGATGTTGATGTGAACTTAGGAATCAACTAAACGTGTGTGCAGTGTAATGGAGCCAAGAGCACCCTAGGTCAATGTCACACTCACTTTCAGGAATTCCGTTTTCAGCATCAGGTTGCGCGCCTTCGGAAGATCCGGAATTTACACTGTGAATCCGCAGGGTGGCCCCGGCCTTTTCCTTGACTGCTGTCAATCCATGACCTGTTAGAAGTAAATACCGGGTTCATATACACCAGAAATTCTTGGGCTTGGGTGTAGTTCAGTGGTACAGAGCTTGCCTAGCACATCCAAGGCCCTGGTTAGATTATTAGAATAACAAAAAAGAAAAGATAAAAATTCACAACCTGCAAATTCTCTGGCTAATCTTACAAGGCTATGTGAAGTTGCAGATGTTTGTCTTGATCTTCACTGAATGAAAGTAGTTAAAACAGAGACTTTGGATGGTTGAATGGCCCCAAGAAATTACCTTGTTTCTCTGTGAATATTTTCTTACTGGGTCTCTGTGAGGAGCAAATGATAACCACAGGGGCCATAGGAAGAAATGGTGAATGCTTAAATATAAAAAGCTTATTACAGTAAAAGACACATGACCAAGAATGACAGGATAAGTGTGTTCAAAGTGAGAGGGAGTATTTTTGAGGAGAATTAATGGCAATGTGTCTTTCATTGTAATACATTTTAAAAGAGCCAGTGTGTTTTTTAAAATTACACCATATATATATATATATATATATATAGAGAGAGAGAGAGAGAGAGAGAGAGATATCCTAGATGTTTTATTGTTCTCTTTTGCTTCTCGCAAGACAGTGTCTTTGAGTGGTATGCCCGATTTACCCTTTTGACACAGTGCCTTACAGCAGATACACATCATTCAGTTTTTGGTTCCATGCGGGTTTGATTCCTAGTGCACTGTAAATGCTCAATTAGTACTGGCTGAACTGAAATAAGTTGAGTCCAATATTTTCCTTCTACATGTCAATTAGTCCAAAGGTTCTGAGCTAATACCTCTACATCAAAAGGCAGGTTAGTGAAAACCAGAAAGACCACTGACAGCTAACAATTGTCTTGGGCAGTAATGGTCCAAGTCAGGCTTAAGGGCACAGGTTTTACTTCATTAGCGCCAGGCAATACCTGTGTCCCCTAAGCCCAGCACAGTGGGGATTCAACACCCATGGGTGAATGCAGAGTGGACCTTTCCACTCACACTGAACAAAGTCCAGTGCTTCACTTAAAACAGCAATTGTCCTGTCTGTATTTTGTTCCGCAGAGATCTCATCTCCAGGTCCCAGATGGTCTGGAGCCTTTCTGAGTCCTGGGCCTGATAATAAAGGAATGAACAACCGCTGCCTGGTCCCAGTGGCTGTGTGAACTCTGAAAAACCATGCTCCCTGCCTTACACACAGGCAGAAAATGGAATTTCGCCAGGGGCCTCACAAGGCCACAGCAATGTTAATATGTGGGGGGAAAGTCCCAAGTCACAGAGGACTCAAGGGTTTAATAAAATCACATAGAATCA
Organism: Hydrochoerus hydrochaeris; assembly: GCA_004027455.1. Taxonomy (NCBI): domain Eukaryota; kingdom Metazoa; phylum Chordata; class Mammalia; order Rodentia; family Hydrochaeridae; genus Hydrochoerus; species Hydrochoerus hydrochaeris. The sequence goes on from PVLA01001484.1 coordinate 299,407, forward strand.
GAATGTGCTTGAAATAACGGGTTGCCTAGTACTAAATAAGAGAAACACATGGATGAATCCAAATCCAGGGTAATATTTCAATTGTAACCTTATTTATCAGAGGAATATTAATGCAAAGTACTACTACCAATTATATCCAGTGAAAATTACCTGTCACTATACATTACCTAGAAACCTATGTAACTAAAGAAACATCATTTGCAACTTTAATTACAAGTATAAATAAGTTTATACTTATATACAGGTCTTTAGACACAGTTCAAACTCATGCCCAAGTTCCTTGAAAAAATAAATGGCTAAACCTAAGACGTGAATGAATTCTTTCTGGCTTCCAATGAATTCTGAGTATTTCAGGGAAAACTTACTGAAATTTCAGTCACACATGTAAGTTATGGGACAGGATCATCTCATTCATTTACATACTGAATCCACATTCCTTAACATTTTAAGAAAGTGTACGTATTTTCAAAAGGGAAATGTATATCCAAATCTCAACCCACGATTCTCATCTAGATTCCTGAGAGCCAAAACCAAGGAATAAATGAGTTCAAAGAGGTGGGAAGGCACCATCTGCTTAAACCATCAGAAAAGTGACTGTACCTCCCTCCCCAAGACCATTTTGAAGTTTAATTAACCTCATAGTCATTATCTCCTCTTTTACCATCTCTACTCCTGACAACCGAGGGTCCTATTGGGGGTTCTCTGCAGGAAGAGCAGTTGCTCACCATCTCAGAACACAAATGGTCATGAATATCTGTGCATAAGCTGCTTCTGGAACAACCACTTTGTCCATGGAAGGAAGTACCATTTTTATGTGCATAAAATGGAGTGTCTATTTAACATACAAAAACAGGCTGCTACAGCAACTGTATCTGTTAGTTAATGTTTCTTTTTCTAAATGTTTTTGTTAGTAAAAGCACATCTTCACTGCATTCTAGTAGAAATATTAAGTTAAGCTTTGTCATTTTTCATAGCTAAGGTTTGCATGCTAGTGCCACACCCTACTTTGAGGAGTAACTTCTAAAACTTTACTGAGTGTGACATCTAGTGCCCAGAACAAGAAAATGGTAGTATGGAGTCATACTAACTTTTGATGGGGAGTGATTCATTTCCAGGGAAATTTGCTAGATTCTCTTAGTAGGAGAAAAGTAGTAAATATGAATAATATGCTAGGGTAAAGTTCATGAAGTTTCTTCATGTTACCACAATCCTTAAGTATCCTCAGAAAACAAAATCCCTCTTAATTTCATGGACTAAAGATGGAATATCCTCTCCTTATTGCAGTAAAACATGAGTACTACAAAGAAGTATAGCAAGAATGTTGTATAAATGCTGTGATACTGTAGCATTTTAAAACAAATATTAAATGATTGGCTGGTGTTTCATTTGTTACCTATACTGTAATGGAAAATGTCTTAAACTTAGGAGTCTTGAGTCTTGAGATGGAATTCTGGTTACACTATTCATTAGCTGTGCAGTGTTAGTGAGCTAGGTAACCTCTCTCTGCAGCTGCATCTTTTCTGAAAGGTTTGTAACATCTACTCTCCAGGAGTAGACAAGTGAAACCTTAGCCATAGACTTATGGAGTGCTTACTATGTTCCAGAAAATGCACTAAATATTTTCAGTGTAAATTATCCTATTTAATGTTCTTAACAACCTTATGAAGTAAGGGATATTACTATTCATACCCATCCCACAACTGTGAAAACTGAGATCTACTGAGGTGAAATCACTTACTGAGGTTCTCACAACCAGTAAGTGACAGAGACAGGATTCTGGCTCATGTATAATCACCATGTTATACTGAGAAATTTTTATATGCCATTTAAGTCTTGTTTCTATGACATCTTAGAAATCAGATCCTTGCTCAGGAGTGTCTTCATTTTTAAAGCACTGTTTTATTCTAAAACGAGCTCAATTTACCTTACCTTGGCCATAGAGCAAGGTGAAGATCACCTACTGTGAAACCTTATGCTGGCCCTGCCCTCGCAGCCCTGCCTTGGAGGACACAGCTTGATATTTTATGATCATCCTTGTCTTGTGCCAGCCTTGCAGTGTGATTTTACACATCAGTTCAGTTTCTACTTGGAAAAGCATTATTACTTCACTAAGCCTTCATCTTATGAACTCTACCAAGATCAGAGACCTTTGAAGGGAAAGATGAAATAATTTGCCGGTGATGAGAGGTTTTCTACAAAGGTAAACAGGGAGTGAAAGCAATTCTTCAAAGCAACTGGCTGGCTGGGTAGCTCAGTGGGTGTTTCCTATTGCTAATAGACTAAGAAGGGTATCAGCTAAGATATTAGGAGAGGTCTCCCTTTCAGACTGCTTTATTTTTAACACAAGATTTACTTTTTCTTTTAAGTGAATATTTAAAACAAACAAAACCCTTGTAATATCATTTCTCTGATATATCTGGTTGGATTTTTCTCCCAATTTTTTTGTGGTAAAATGTACAAAACATAAAACTTACCACCTTAACTGTTCTTAAGCATATAGTTCAGTGGTTCCAAATACATTCGTAAGGTCTGGTGACTACCACCACCATTCATCCTCAGAATTCCTTTGTATCTTGTAAAACTGAGAACCTACGCCCATTACACAGTAGCTCCCCAACCCCTCCTCTGAGCAGCCCCTGACGACCATCATTCCACTTTGATGATTTTGTGAAGTCCATCCAAAATCACAGACACACAAACACTTTTCGGTTCTGCTAGTACTTCATATAAGTGTAATCGTATAGTATTTATCTTTTTGTGACTGGCTGATTTTACTTAGGATAATATCTTCAAGGTTCATTCATATTTAGCATAAGTCAGCCAGAATTTCCTTCCTTTTTAAGGTTGTGTGATATTCAAACCACTTTTTGTACAGATTCATCTGTTGATAGATGCTTGAGTTGCTTCCATGTGTTAGCTATTGTGAACAGTGTTGCTATGAACATGGGTGTAACAAACATCTCTTGAAGATATTACTTTTAATTTTGGAGTTATACATCTAAGAGTGGAATTTGTGGATTATATAGTAATTCTATTTTTTTAAGTTTTTGAGGAACATTCATGCTGTTTTCTACAGCAGATATAGTATTTTACATTCTTACCACAGCACATGTGGGTCCCAATGGCCAACATCCTTATTATTTTTGCTTTTTTTTTTTTTTTAAATAATTGTCATGGCAGGAGGTGGTATCACACTGTGGGTTTGATCTGCTATTCTCTGATGATTAGTGAGATTGAGCATCTTCCTATCCTTATTTATAAAATAAAAACATAATATTTACAAATACAAGCATTATAGAAATCCAAACAATAGAACGTGGACCAGACTTTTCCATCCAGGTAACTTCCAGAGACATAATAGGCAATACAATCTATGAACTTACAAGGGACTACAGAAATAATTAAGACCTGATGAAAACTGTTGGCTTTAAAAAACATGAAAGAAAATGGCAAATGAGAAATTAATACCTACATGAATGTATTCAAATTGTGATACTGTCAACTGGTCAAATGTCATTCAAACAACTCATAAAGATATATAAATAATATTTAATAAAAGAGTATGAGCTCACTTTAATATATTTCCTGTGATACAGAAGGAACCTACAAAATGAGGAGTGCTTGGAGCTTTTAAAAGACTTTAAGTAGATCTCATTTGCCTTCTTTATAAAGGTAAAAAAAAAAAGAATTTATTTCTTATGATTTCCTTTAGGAAAAAAAAGAAGCATATGCCTGTGTACAAGTGCTCTGGACATGGCCGTGTGCAGAAGGAATCTCGGCACAAACAGATGCTGGGATGCTGTGCAGGGTCTGGGTCACAGTGCTCACCTTCCCGATGCTGGGAGCATCATTTACTGACAGCTCTCTATAGCACGTTTCCCTGGAATTTCCCTTGACCAAGGCAGTTGGTACAATGACAATGACTGATCAATGAGGGCAGCTGGTGATACAAAAACCCTGTTCTGTGCACTAATGGGGATGTCTCTGACGAGTCACCCCAAATCCTAAGCTTACGATGGAAGAGGCTGAGTTCTCTGCTGCGGGGGTGCTTCTCTCTTGGCCCCATTCTTCTTCCCAATCTGTTACTCTCTTGCGGGCTTATTCCTGAGAGTGCATCACAGTGAAACTCCAGCACATAAGCTCCGCCTCAGTCTCTGTTCTGGGAATCAAACCTAAAACTATGATCTACTAACTTTTTTACTGGTTGCATAGCATTTCACTGAATGGATAGATTACATTTTAAAAGCTCTTTATGGATAGATACTTTGGTTGCTTCAAGTTTCTTATGTGTGGTGAATCCTTTCACCTTCTCCAGATCCTCGTTCAAATACCACCTCACCAATATCTACCCTCACCACCTCTTTAAACTAAGCTGCACTTCTGACTCTTATTTTCCTGTTGTACTTAGTATATTTTATAATTACCATCTTTTGACAGTCTACATAATTTTCCTATTCATTACATGTACTATTCATTCATTGCATGTACCGTATCTTCTTCCACTAGCATGAAGCCCTAGCATGGGGACAGGACTTTATCTCATTTGCTTATTCCTTTATCTCAAATGCCTACAATAGGATTCCACACTGAACAACTATGTGGATGCATATTAATGAACTTCTGCAAAACCAAAACAGTGTGACTCCTGAGCTAGAAAGTGTGAACACTTGAAGATTTATAATGATTATTGCTTTTCCAAAAGTTTGTACCAATCAATATATACTCCTCCTTGGGTGACTTTTAGAAATGGAGCAATTAAAAAATCTTGACTACATTTTAGATTCTATCAATGAATTTAAGATTGTGAAGAACCATTGTTTAGAAAAATACATGGGTGATGCTTCCATGCTCGCCTAAAGTAAACTATATTGCAGCAAAAAGAAGAGCCAGCCAACCCCCCCTTTGGAAAAGTTTTCCCTCTCCACTCTCTAATCACATGCTCACAAGCCTTCAGGTTCAAAGTTGACAGAAAGTGTTACTGAACTGATAATATCTGCCTAGTAGTCCAACTGAAATTCATGAATCCCTGAGCTTTATTTATCAAATGTAAAGGGGTGTGGACAAACTCCAGGCACTAGCGCCACCTTTTGTATCAACAATTTTTGAGACTTTTCACATCATTGGCAATGCTACCTTCCAAAACAAATCCATATACTATTGAGAGAGATTTACACAGTGAAGAGTCTTCACCATGGTACCATTTTGACATGTTTGCCATCCCTGGTAATAAACACTGTCATTATTTTTGACAGAGCTGGTAGAAGGGCCTCATTAAAATGTGCAGAAGAGAAAAAAAAGGTGCAACTTGGGACAGGATGGGAAAGAGAAATAATGGTAATTTTTAAAAAGTTAATATACAATGAGACACATTTCACACACACCACCAGCCAACCTCAGGTATTCTGGCAGGGGGTGGTTAGACTTATAAAACTGTCAAAACTAGAATTTCAAATAAACATTTCAGCCTTCCGTTATGTCTAGAAATAAACTGCTCTCTTTTACCTGTTCTGAGGCTTTGCTTTGGGATCCTTGTATATGTTCCGGCACTGCCAATAATCATTTTGATTACTCATCTATCACTCTAGGCATAGCAATAAGTTTTCAGAATGAGTTAGGTCTGTAAGATGCTTGTGGGAAATCATAACTGCTTGTCACAACATCACTTTGAAATTATCCTCAAAAATTTCCTTTTTTTAAAAAAATATTTTTGACATTCCCACTCTGGTTTCTGCCTGCAATAATAAAGATTTTTATTGTACTTTGTAAACCTGCCCAAAGGTATGGGTGGCAGATCGACTCTTGGAATGTATGATGAGAGTATGGCTGTGAATGAACCAAACGCTAGAGGTAAGGCCTCTCTGAGAAGAATTGTTGGCTGAGAAATGTTTGATGTTATATATACATGGGGAACATCCCTTTTTCTTGTTTTTCCTTAACCTTAGAGCCAAAGTAATGAGGCAAAAGACAAGATACAGAAGTACAGCAAAGCAAAATGCCAAGCACTTTACTGTATTTTTCCACTTGGCACAGTGGTTACAAATACCTATTTCTATATGTAGCCACTGAAAATGGACTCACATTCTGGAAGGCTGGAAGAGGCCTTAGCATGCTTCAAGTTTCCGTACCCATACTTTTCCTAAGACCAACAAACCCTGTGTCCCAGAGAGGTTAAGTACTTAATGCAGCTAGGCAGTGGCAGTCTCTTGTGATGACAAACTAGTAGTATTCAGGACAAGATCTCAGGTCTCTGGGTACAGTGCTTATTCCAAAAGAGTCCCTCCTTCCAAAAGCTGCTGTTCTCCAATGACTCCCCTGCCAACTCTAAACAGTTCCAACTATTGTGACTGAGTTTGTCACCAACAGCAAGAACTTTGGGCTTCTATTTCTAGTGCTCCATTGATAGCACTGTGTTTTGTTAAGGACTACATGCTTTGCTCTCCTGTCTACAACCGGAATTACCTTGGGGGTAACATGAGGCTACTGAGAGGAAATCAATTGCAATTGAACAGACAGTTATTCTCTTTCTTTACTTTCCACAGGCAATTTATACACCTCCCAGAGCTTGTCTACTGCTGGGAGTGCTCTGTTTTCCATTAAGTTTCTTTGCTTTGTGATAACAAACTGCTAATACTGCAAAGCCCTGGGATTGATGTCATGTGTATGTGGAATAGAAGTTGTGTCTTGCTTACCAATCCCAAGATAGCAACTCAATGAAGACCACAGTCCAGGAGGAACCCGGAACTTTTGAAAACCTCTGTTCAGGCACGGTTGAGCCCCATTCCAACCCCCGTGAGTCCTTATTACTTTTTTGTCAAACTCCCAACCATGACTGCCTGTATAAAGCTTTGAAACACATGAATGCTGTCTTGGTTCTCAAGCTATTCATGCTTAAGATCCACAAAGATTCTTAGCCAGTTTTAAATATACATAGCTATTATTTTGGCTACTATCACTGAGTACAGTCACAGCACATCTCAACCAGAAGTCTCCACAACACGTTTTAGGAGTGACTTGGGGATGGTATTGATATGTCTCTACTACATATTGCATCCACTTACCAGTGGTGATGGACAGTTTTAGTGCCTGCCTCTCCAAGGTTTGTCCAAAGAGATTCTCAGAATGTGAATATTTCAAGATTCCTGTGAATTCCTCATATACCCTTTGCCACAGTGGGTGCCAACAAGAGAAAAATGCTAAGGTTCACTCCCTTTTCAAAGTCCAGCATGTCACCAGAGCCATATAAAGGGTGGAGTTTCAGGAAGTATTAAAGGGAGGGTAAGGGAAATGCTGGGGTACAAATTATATCATGTACAGGTACAAATTCTCTATGATCGTTACATATATCTAAAACATACCAATAAAATCTAATGTTAAAAATTTTTTTCTTGGATTGTTGGGGTGTGAGTCCAACAGAAGAGAAAGTGGTAGGTGGCCCAGAGAGATGGTACTCACTGTCTTATCTCCAGTTGCATGTGTGTATAGAGTCCCTTCCCCTTTGGGTATGTGCAGGTCTGTGGATATGATGGGATTTCACTCCTGCACAGGCTGCATTAGGAATGCAAAGGAACGTTTTTAAAGATGTAATTATGGTTCCCTAATTGTTCAGTTAATCACAGAGACATCTTTGATGGACCTAAATTAATCAGTCAATTTTAAAACAAGAGTGACCTCCACCTAAAGGTAGAGATTTTGTTTCGTTTTGTTTCATTTCTTGAGATAGGGTCTCAGCATGTAGTTCAGGCTAGCCTTGAATTCATCATGTAGCACAGGCAGCGGTCCTCCTGTCTCAACCTCCCAAGTGCTGGGATTACAGACGTGGGCCACTATGCCTGGCTAAAGGTAGACATTTGAAGTATGGGAAAAATTATCCTCCTTGCTTTGCAGAAAGATCTAGAAGAGCCTTTGGGAACTGAGAATGACCCTCAACTAATGCCCAGCAAGCGAATGTGGACCTTAGCCCTGTAAAGGAATTGAATTCTGCCAAGAATCTGAATAACCCTGCAAGATGACTCCTTCAAAGTAGAGGTGGCAGCTAAATGCAGTTCCTAGCCTCATTCTCTGTGTGGGCCCTTGCTAACTGTACTGCCCCATCTGCCATGGTTGAGCTGGCATGCTGCCTCAGGCCATGGCGACTGTTAGATGAGTGAACAGCTGGTGACACCTGGACTTCAGCCCAGATGGGGAGCAACTATCCACTGTGAACCCCTGCTCAGGGAAACTGCAAAATACCAAGTGCTTGTTGTTTTAAGCTTCTGCATTTGTGGTGATCTCTTAATAGCAATAGAAACTAATACAAAGATAACTGAATTTCATTCTGATATGCACAAATGTCATGAAATCGCACAGAAACTTTATCTTCAAAATTCACAAGCAGGAATGTGGAAGCAGTGAGCATGGCGTGAAGATCCCACTGCCCTTGAGCAGTGGACCTTTTACCTTCTTTTGGATCAAGTACTACACAGACCCAGGGTTTTTAAGTGTTGTGACAGTTCCAAGCCTCAGTACTTAATAAACTTCACAGTGCCTCAGACACAGGGAAACTTCACAGCAAAATCAAACACAAGCCCAGGCTAAAAATTAAGACAGTGACTTCAGATCAAGTCCATGGTGTCTGCCAGTAGAGAGCAGGATTTGCCATAAATCACATCAGGCTACAGTAAAGTCAACATCATCTATCAGTTGTGTTTGAACCAGGCTTTGGAACCCAGTCCACCTGAACCAAGTTTGCACCTGTGCCAGTGTCAAATTAGAACAGGTGCTGGGTAGGAAATTCAACAGCCTATGGATGGAAAATCTTATAAAGGTTCAGCAAAGCCCAGAGTCAATGATTAGGTAGAGTCATGACTGATGAGAAGTAATGATGTCACCAGCTAGGTCTAGGGCCACTCCAGGTAGGTACACCTTTCCATGTGCACAAAGAGCACTTCCAACTGCTACCCACAGGGCAGATGAATTCTTCACTTGCTGTGGCAGAAACGTACACTTAAAATTCTGGGAGAAAGTAAATCCTCCATCTCTAACAGAACCTCCTGAAGCACCAAAGTTACTATAAAACACAGTGGTTTGGGACATCATTATAACCGGAATCATCCAAGACATTTTCTGCTTTATGATAAAAAACCATGAAGAGAGCTGTATAATTTTGGTGAGCATATTATTTATCTTGAATGACTTCAATTTTTAAAGATGCCTTTTTTTTAGTTTTTGGTTGTGAAACAAATCTCTCCTATTTTAAAGGGCACTAAAAGCTCAAATATTTTTCCAAGGAAGGAGGAGTTTTTACCCTTGGAAGTCCTTCTCAGAAAACAAAAGATGCTCTTTTCATTTTGATCTGATTAATTTTGTAGCCTGCCTTTGTGGTGTCCAAGACCACCTGGCCCCTTCAATTAGCAATAGAGAAAATCTGTTCTCCAAGTTCTCACCCAATAGGTAACATTTATTTTTCCCTGTGCGCTTCCTGCTTGATTCTTCATGTGAAAAATGGACATTTGAGAGCAATGTAATTAGGGGAACACAGTCTATCCATTCTTCTCAGCAGTCTAAGCCTATCCAGTTAGAGATCTGTTTCTGAAACACTTGGGACTGTGGTCTATTGGGGTGAGGCAGGAGACCTCAGTACCTTCTTGCTCTCCTGGTTTTAGGAGCAACCATGAATTGGACCTCTTCACAGTCCATTACAAGATCACTATGACCATGGGTTGTACCTTGAGAATACCTAAGCTAGGGGATCTGAAAGCCATGTCACCTGTGGCTTCCTTGTCTTACTTCTAACCTTCAACCTTCAACATGAAATACGTTTGCTAAATTATGTTAGACTTATTGATAATTATCTTTAGTTTTCATGAAGAGTGGATATAACAGGAGAGCTGGGGAACATAGCTTAGTGGTGGGTACTTGCCTAGCATGAGTGAGGCCCTGGGTTTTATCCCCATCATGGAAGAAAAAGAAAAGAAAAACAAAGAAAAAAAGGTAACAGGAAAAGTTACCTTGATAAATTTGTACTGATAAAGATATTGGCCATTATACTTTCTCTTAAAGAATAAATACAGGAAATTTCTTTAAAAATTTAAGACCAGAAAATAGATTTGTTTAGATAAACTAAATTTTATCATTCAATGATAAATAAATAATGTACCGGTAGCCAGGAAGCTCAGAGGTCAGGTCAGTGCTCAATTACCATAACTCTATTAGCCTGGGGATATTTATAACATATATTCATTCCACCTGAATATTTTGTTCAATTTGTATTTTAATGTATGGCTGATGAAATGATTATCAAAATTGTTTAAGAAATAATTAGGTTTTACATTTAAAAATATTGAACTGGGATGATAATTCCAAAGCTGTAATGATATATTATAAAAGCTCAACTCTTACATGCTAAAAAGCAATAAAATATAGTGGTTAAAAGTCATTGTACTTGTTTACATTCCCACCAACACATCCTTGCCAGCATTTGTTATTATTTGATTTTTTGATGAAGGCCATTGTCTTTGAGGTAACATAGTGTCACAATATAGTTTTAATTTGCATTTTTTAATGGCCAGTGATGTTGAACATTTTTTCATATGTGTACAGGCCATTTCTACTTCTTTTTCTGAGAAGTCTATTCCTTTCAGCTACCCATTTTTTGATTGAGTCTTTTATTTTGGGAGGCCTAATTTTTTTGAGTTCTTCTTGTTCATTGATAAGAAAGTTTTGTCCTTTTTGTTTATTCCTTCTTTGTAAGAGACAATCTTTTTTTAAATGATCTGTACTCTGAATAACATCTCAGCCATTCTCGTGAGACCATGATACACAGTATATTAACAATGGTTGTTCTCTTATTATTAACCTCAACCTAGACATTACTGACTTTGAACAAGGTCTTAGTATCTTTATGATTCAGCTTACTGTCTGTAAAATGGAGAAAACAAGAGTACCTCCTTACAGGGTTATTTTGAGGAACAAATCCATTAATACACATGAAGCACACAGAAGAGAAACACTAAAAATGGTTTGCTTATGGGCTAATGGTGAACTCTGCCACTACATTGTACAATCAACATGTCCTATCCGGCCGGGCTTCTGAAAATTGTTCCATCGCAGCAGCTCATGCTTACCCACGGTGGCGGATGCAGACGAGAGCAGAGATTTGCCCCAGGAGCCCCAGCTAGCCCATCCTCCACCCCGTGGAGGGGAATCCACAGCCTGCAGAGAAACAGATTAGCAGGAGGTCAGCAATTCAGTTTATCCCTGAATGGAAAAACACTCACTGGCTCAAAACAAAGAGAAGGTTAAAAAAATCCACAATAGTTAGATCTCGCTGACTTACAATTTACGTGGGTTATGAAAGAATATCTTGACCTGAGTTACAGTGTGTAGTTTGGAACAGAATGGATTAATAGAAGTGCTGGCTTCTGAGGGCTCAGTCAATGAGAGGGGAAACACCTCCTGTAATCTGGCAGGCAGGGGTACGTGGGGAAAAGAAACAAATAGCTGATGAAAATGATTTGGAAACGTTCAAAACAGCCTTGACACCGGCAGCTCTTACAGAGCTGAACAAATGTGCTCTTCAAGGCGGGGTTAACCTTCACACTTCTGGACGGTGGACTGAGCAGTCACAGAGGCATGGACAGCTGCTGGGTGGACGGCAGGGAAGACAGCTTTGTAAGGCAGACACCTTCCTACGCCAGGCATCTGCTCCACTCAGGTGACCCTGTAATTCCACCCCTCACACGAAGAGTAGTAGATTGTCCCTGGCCTCAGTGGATTCAAATTCTCTTGCCTAAGTGTTTGGAATTAGGACTGGAGCCTGCTTCAGCGCGAGCTGCTTGCTGGAATAGAAGATGACAAGTCAGGCTCTCTGGGCTGACCCATCCTACCACGTTGCCCAGGGAGAAAGCAGGGTGAGGAGTGAATAAGATGTGCTCAGAGAGGCCGCTTGGATTTCAGAGAGCTTCTCCACCTTCGGTTTCTATCCCTCCTGAGGCCCTGCTGCACTCCTACCTTTGGGTTCTGTGCGATTCCCTCTTATTTTTCCTTACTCTTAAAAAAAAAAAACAGTTTTAAACAATGCTGGGTGTAGTGACATATGCAGATAACTCAAGCTCTCAGGAGGCTGAGGCAGGAGGATAGTGGGTTCCAGGCTGGCCTGGGCTACATAGCAAGACTCTCTCTCAAAATACAGAAACCAAAATCAAAACCAAACAAAAGTTTTGTTCACTGATGTATGTGCAGAGCTTAGAAGAATATCTGGAATATATGTGCATAATAATTTTTTTTTGGATAAGTGACCAAAATCCATCTATTTTCTCAGTTTCCATTAGTTGCTGTTACTTACAAGCAGTGATTCCTGACTCCATCAAGGGAATCACAGTATTCTCTTACTATCTAGACACATATTCTAGAAAACAGGACAAGAATAAGTATCTTAAGGGTTAACCATACAGATAACCACAGCCTTTCACTCAAAGAAAGAAAGACATTAAAACAGATGTGAAAAATTCCTGCAAAGCTTGTGAATGGTACCTCTTTGGCCCAAGGCTGTTCCATCAGCCATTATCAACCCTCTTCTGCTTCTGTCTTCCACTCCTGCAGGAAAGAGTGGTTGTGTAAAAAACACTTTTGTACCCACAAACATATAAATGGGAAAGTGGTTGCTTTCTTGATGAATTACCCCATCATAGCTAGTGCCAACTGCTTCCCCTCCCACCTTCCTGCCCTGAGCTCAGGCATGATGCTTGGGATTGAAGCAGCTGTTCTTGCTGCCATTAGGGCAAGTAAAAGGAACTGAAGTCGCTCGTCCCCGCGCTGTCAAAGTACTATAACAAAGTGAGTAGCTATTTATATACTCATCCTATTGAGAAAAAACGAATTACTATTTTGTAAACCACCATATGTTGCATTTTAGTTACTTACACTCAAAAGTATTCCTAACTGATTAACCTAGTGAAAACTGGAAACCACTTATTGGTGAAGACCAATGGTGAAGACAAAGAGTTATGACATTCAGTCACCTGGGTTTTAGTCATTTTGGGTAATAAATTATTCAAGTTCTCTTAATCCTTCATTGCAGAATGTAAGCGATGGTGGTGCAAGAATTATAACAACTAACAACTTCACAGGTACTGGGAAAATTAAAATAAGTAATTCATATAAAGTTGTAAGCATGATGACTACCATATCATAAATATTCCATGAATGTTAGTTAGTAATAGTAATAAGAAACTGCACTTTTATGACTAAGAAACAAAAAGTTTTGAAAGTCGTCATTTTTTTCCTTGACCTGGAAACAATGAGAAGCTTGTTAGCATGAATCAAGACACTCATGACTGTCAGCTTTCATTTTTGGTGTCTACAATGATTTACGTCACTTCAGCAATGGGACCCAGTAGCAGTTTTATACCATCATGAAGACAGATGGATGTCAATGATTAATACCATTCTTTCATGGGACGAATTGCTACCTGTGATTAGGCAGAGTTAATACATTTAGGGGTGACAGCTTCTCACTCAAATTAACAATACTTAATATACTCTGACAGCTGGTAATTGACTAGCAAATGGAAATAAATGTTAAATGAATCTAGAACTTTTTGCTGCATAATAAATGATCCCTCAATTGCTTTACTAGTGAAGTTCTTTGACACGAAGCTCCAATTTGATCAGCTGCAAAGAATATTTGTTATCAATGGCAAATACTCAAGGGACTAAATGAAAACATTTAATATAAAAACATAAATATTCAATCTAAATTATAAATATTCATCATCATGAATATTGTTTCCACTTTAAATGGGTTTAATGTCACTTACGTTTGAGACTATACAATAGACAGCACAGACTGCCTTAGAGCTCCATTCTCAAATCTATTTTAAAGCTCTTTCTCACCTCCCTCGTAACTCCCACCTTCTTTAACAGGTAACTTCATGTTCTAACTTACAGAGAAAACAGAAGCCACCCGATGAAAGCCGCCTCAGTCTCTTTCTTCTTCCACACATACTCTCAAAGGAATGAAATCGTTCTTTAACAGTGAAGTAGGCATGGATTAATCAAGGATATCCAAAACTCAATTCGAGATCATGTGAGCATCTATAACCAGTGAGCAGTCCCAAGAATACGAAAGAATGTGGGGTTCTATCAGATTCAAAGTTCTTTAATTAGAAAAGATATTTACACAACAAGTATACTATTTTTAAATAAAAAAAATACATTTTTGAGGCTGGAGGTTTTTGCTTAGTGGTAGAGTGCTTGTCTACCATGCACTTGGGTTTTACCCCTAAGAAAATAATAAATTTTATTTATTTTAGGCTTTCAAGTTCAAAGGTATAATGAGAAAAAATTACAAATATCAGAATCCCATTAAATTCAAAGGCCTTTAATACTTAGATGGAACTATATGTAAGTATAAGTCTGCTTCTCCTGTTTTCATGGTAGATGAGGAATCAGTTACTGTGTGTAACTTGAATTCAGAGATGTGGTCAATAGGACTTATGAGACCAAACCCGCTTTAAGTTTTGTAACTTCTGACATGCTACTCTAAAAAAGGGCTCAGTATGAGAGTCGAGGTGATGTCAGTTGCTCTGGCTGACTGCAGCTGTATCAAAGTATCTGGCTAAAAATGGCCTCAGTTATTTCCAACCAATTTTCTTTTTTGGCGATTGTACCCGCTCAACTCTAAGGAAGATTTAAAGATTAAATGAAAAAAGATTTAAAGCCTTAAAGCCATGTTATTAATATTTTTTTGCACATTAGTTTTCTATCATATGATATTTATGGATTTTGACCTACTAGAGTGGTAGGTTTTGAAAACCAACTGAAAATATAATTAGTCTAATTGAATTATTAGACTTTTGATTTTAGGCTAAACTCCTCCTAGGTTTATATATACTATTATAACATTTAAGAGGACTGTAAGGCTACTGTATAAATTTAATAGCTTTATAACTCTTATTAAGTAGTTGGAAGGTTTTGTAAAAGCAGATAAATGAGGTACTTAAAAAGGAAGTAGAATATACAACTTTTAAATGTTGTTTAAAATACTTGAATGTGTTTAAGTTGGTAAAAAGGACCAAACATTAATCATAAGCCCCTAGAAAGTGACTTTCCAATTTTCTAGATTTCTAGAGTAAAATTTGTGAGAGGAACAAAGCCTCAGGAAGAACTGAGTTGTTGAGTTTGTAATCTTAATAAAGTGAACACTGTTTAAATCAAATTAAATCTCTGAGTTTTTTTGTTCCAGTCACAAAACAAACAATGACCTACATCAAACCCCCGTCTAACATGAATCTAGCTGTACTGTGCCTGACTCAATTACTTCCTTTTCCAATCACCATGGAGATAGTAACATCCTTTTCTTAGTCACCACCATCACCTCTGCACTCCACCTCTGCACGCACTCCTCTGGGTAGCTCAGTTAACCTCTCTTCTGGCTTTTTACCCTTCCTCTCTTTGGTTATTTACTACATTTAATCATGCATGAAATTTCTCCATTTTAACACCAACAAATGAAAATCACAAGGACAAAGTGTTCCTTTCAGCCAGATCTGGTTTCTGCTCCACATCTTTCTCCTTTGCCTCATAAAATTAATGCATGTGCCTTCTGTATCCACTGCCCTTTTCATTCCTCACCCACCACAGCAAGATTCCCACTGCCAATACTTAATGAAGGTATGTTCATCAAAGTCACAATGCAAAGGCTTTCTTGTTGTCAAAGCTATGGATGCATTTTTGTCTTTTATTACCTGACCTCTTAGAAGCATCTGAAGGTTAAACATGTTTATATCCTTAAAGGATTCTTTTCTTGCGGCATCTGTATTAGTATGTTTTTCATTTCTATAACAGAATACCAGAGGTTGGCTAATTCTATGAGGAAAAGACATTTACATAGTTGACAGCATTGACCCTGGAGGGTCAAGGGAAATAGATTGCCATCAGCATGGCTCTGGTGAGGACCCCATGGTATGTAGTGCCTCAGTGTGGTAGTGTATGTGGGAGAGACTACATCTCAAAACACACAGCAATTCAGGGGTCAGACTCACACTTTAATAAGTCTCACAAGAGCTCAAGGATCATAATCGCTTCTCAGGACAACTTCCCCATGAGTTAAGAACTTTTCACTAGGCCACACCTCCCAAAGGTCCTATCTCTCAGCACCACCACACTGAAAACCACTCCAACACATGCATCATTAGAAGACAAACTCAGGTGTACCCAAACCACAGCAGCATCCATGGCCTATCTTCTGACTCTTACTTTTATGTCCATCTTTTAATAATCAATAATAATAAGCAATAATCGAAGCACTGTCAGCATTGCAATGATAGATGCACAGCCTTGGGAGGTCAGCTGGTATTCTCATCCAGAGGTAGCTATAATGAGCAATCCTATTATCTGTGTCTCTTTTAACAGCAGATGCTTTGCTAATTAGCGTACTGAACCGTAGAAATGGATTTGAATTGGTAAATATAGTGAACCTTTTACTAGCATTCTGAATATGATGGGGGTCTGGATGGTGAAATGCAAGTTATTCAAGATTTGTAGATGGTTAAATATATTCAAGAGAATCTTTCATCTGTACATTAATCTGGTACAAGAAAAAAAATTTTCCCTGTATAAATAGTCATCCACTAAGCTCTGAACTCTGGGGAATTCTGGTTCCCTAATGCTCAGGGAATTCTCCTTGGGAAAGAGACTCAGATTCTGAAACCCAGCAAACCTTCCACCTAGGTGGTAGACAAAGCACAGAAAATGGGATGTTCTTAGATTTATGTAGGAAAAAGTTCTCATAAACTATTTTTTTCTCATATTAATCAATGTTTCATGTTAAAATGTGACTGTGGTACAATGAGTATGATACAATATACAACTTCTTTTACAGAATGTAGTGGTGAACCTGTAAAGGGAGAGGTAAACTCTTTCCACCTTCATTTCTTTGCTGGCTACTATAAATTATCCAATCATCACCAGCAGCATTCTCTAAGAGCAGTACCTGACCAGCTTGGCTTAGAGACAGAAGATTTCCAGGGTTGAGTCCCTGACCTCTGTTACTCTTTATTTATCTATAGCATCTGGGTGATCTCATTCACTTCCATCACTTAAGTAACCACCCAGATGCTAAGACGGTTACTTAAGCCAGAGGTCTTAATTTGTTTTTTTTTTTAGATTTTATTTAAAGAGAAACAAAAGCATGTAACGGGTAGAGATAATACAGAATTCAAAGAAAAGATAAACAATAAGAAATCACTAGTTAATAAATTACATATTATCCAGAGGTCTTAATTTGAATGAATAATCAGAGGCATGGGCAGTAGTGGAAAACTGATGCCTTTCATGAAATGGAAAACTTCAGATGAGGCTGCCAAAAGGAGCAAACATGAAACGTCCTCACGCCATAATTGGTTTTTATGAAGAGAGGCTAAGTTGGCATTTTGGTCCAGAAAATGAAACTCAATAATAATTTGTGTGATATATGGATCTTGGAATTTGATTAGTGTGAAAAAATAACTATATTCTAAGGGAAATCAAGTTTACTATGTTTGTTTTGAAAATAGTTTTGGGGGTGTTACTGATTCTTTTTGTTTGTTTGTTTTGCATCAATTTTCCTGGGTACTTTAAACACATTAGCTTTCTGTAGTTGCTTCTTTTGTTGGAAAAGAACATTTGACACCCTGATATGCTTCCTCCACTTTTTTAAATATTGGAGAAATTGTTTGACTCCAATTGAGCCAAACTCAATCAGAAATCATTTTTTGTTCACATACTTAAGGGCCAATCTGAGTTTTTATTTGTTTGTGTGTGTATATAAATAAAATACTTACATAAGCTTTTAAAATATTTACCAAAACAAAAACCATGGGTTTCTGAGATACCATCATTCTGAAAGACCTAAAAATTAAATCACTTCCAGTTAAATTGCAAGTTTTCCCAAAGTCGTAATCTTCCAAGTTAAATAAATGATTCTGTGGCTAATTGAAAAGTTTAAAATGAGTAATTTCAAAGCAGCCATATTAGAATCAACATCTTTAATCACATAAATGCAGCAGTTTTCTTGCAAAATTCCAAAGAATTTTATCGCTGCTGATAACTTCCCCATTCAAATGAGGAAACTTGACAAAACCTGCTTTTTAAAAAAATTTTTGTTTTTTACTTTGGTAGACTTGTTAAAGGAACATTTAAAGATGCCTAGTGACCCATTCTTTTATGATAAGTTGAAATCTGGGTTCTAAAAGGTCATGATTCATGGAGTGTCTACAACTTGGCTCACGGAAACCCTCTCAGATGGTTAAGAGGTGATCACAGTGTAGGACCTGCTAGAATAAAAAAAAAGTCCATGTAATCTAAATTACTGACCTGCATATTTTTCTTGATTCCAATTCTTTCTTTACATGTAGGCTCAATCTTTTCGGTATATGGATTACTATTTTCAGCAGAAGCCAGGAAAAAACCTTTGCAGTGCTCAAAAACGTTATCCTACTGTATACTGCTTACTTAAATAATAGTGAGCAGTGGTTGGTAAGTAGTTTTACATTCCTAAGCAAAAATATAGTCCCAGCTTCCATGGTGACATTTTTGAGTAAGAATCTGTCCAGATAGGATCAAGGAATCTTAATTTTTAAGAAGTACCTCAGATGATTCCAATTCACCAGATTTGGGAAGCACTGCCCTGTGAGACCAAATAGTACCACCATCTACCTGGCTACCCAAGCTGAAAACTGAGTATTGTAATATACTGCACATCTAAAAGGAGAAATACTCAAGTAGAATTGGAACAGGTGCTACTCAACCAGTTTAGGATGCAAAGATCTGCCACTGGCATGCCTTGGCCTGTGTTCCCTCCTTTGTATCTATTTTGAAAGCAATTTATTTATTAGTTTATTTTTTGAGGCAGGGCCTCACTATTTAGTCCAATCTGGCTGTGGACTGACTATAGTTCAGAATGGCCTCAAACTCATAGTGAACTCCTGCCTCAGCCCACTGAATGCTGGGATTACATGCCTGCTCCACCACTCTTGGCCCACAATTTATTTATTTATTTATATTTAAAGAGAAAAAAAAAACGAAAAAAAAGCAACACAGAAAAAAGGGTAGCAATAATACAGAATTCCAAAGGAAAAAAAAGAAAAAAAAACACTAAGAAATCACTAGTTGATAAATTATATAATGTCATCTTGGAAATAGTTGTTCAAGTTATGAAATTAAAGCATGCAAAGTGGACATTCAAACAGTGAGTTGCAAACAGTTCTGCTCAGCAATCTAACAAAAACTTAGTAATGTGGTCATCTATCTTACACAGTTAAACATACATGCAGTTATATCCTTTAAAGCACTTTCTTTTCCTCTCTTTTTTACAATAGCAATTACACATTTTGGGTTTTATTACTCCTGCCTTTCTTATTACTTTTTATACTAGAGACACAATGTTATATTTATAAATATGATTCTTATTTATTTCACTAACGAGTATAATCTCAAGTCTCCATTTACCTATGAAGGCCTTAAGATCATCCTTTTTTATAGCTGAGTAAAATTCCACTGTATAAAAACACCACATCTTTTTCATCAACCGCAGGGTTGATGGGCATTTTGGTTGTTTCCAAGATTTAGCTATTACAACTGTGCAGCTATGAACATGGGTGCACATATATCACTGTGATATGAACTTTTCAGTTTTTCTGGGAAAATACCCAGCAGGGGAATAGCTGGATTGAATAGGGCTTCCATTCCTAGTCTTCTGAGAATTCTCCATGCTGATTTCCATAGTGGTTGCACCAGTCTACACTCCCACCAACAGTGGAGCAGTGTTCCTTTTTCCCCACAGCCTTGCCAACATTTGTTATCAGTTGATTTCTTGATGGCAGCTATTCTTTCCGAGTGAGATGAAATCTCAATGTTGTTTTAATTTGCATTTCTCGAATAACCAGTGATGGTGAACATTTCTTCATGTATTTATTTGCCTTTTGTATATCTTCCTCTGAGAACTGTGTGTTCATCTCAGATGCCCATTTTTGGAGAGGGTCTTTGAATTTGGGGGGCTTGATGTTTTTCAATTCTTTATATGTTCTTGATATAAGTCCTTTGTCTGAGGGGTTGCTGGCTAAAATTCATTCCCATTCTGTGGGTTTTCTTTTCACTCTGTTGGTGATTTCTTTTGAAGTGCAGAAACTTTTCAATAATATAAGATCCCAGTTGTTGATTCCTTGAAGTGTCTCCCGTGCAGTTTGCGTTTTGTTCGTGAATTCTCTACCTATCCTTATGTCTCCAAGACTTCTGCCTACTTTGTCTTCCAGGAGATTCAGTGTTTCTGTTTTGATATTTAGGTCCCTGATCCATTTAGACTTTAGTTTTGTGCATGATGATAGGCATGGTTCTAGTTTCAGTCTTTGGCATGTGGAGAGCCAATTTTTCCAACACCATTTATTAAAGAGGTTGTCCTTCTTCCAGTGAACATGTTTACCCCCTTTGTCAAATATCAGGTGGCTGAGTGTCTTTGTAGTTGTACTTACATCTTCTAATCTCTTCCACTGATCCTCAGGTCTATTTCTTTGCCAGTACCAGGCTGATTTTATCACTGTGGCTTTGTAGTACAGTTTCAAGTCAGGGACTGAGATGCCTCCTGTCTTGCCTTTGTTGCCTAGAATTGCCTTTGCTATTCTAGGTTTTTTGTTTCCAAATGAATTTTAGGAGTGTTTTCTCTAGACCTGTGAGGTATGTCAATGGTATTTTGATTGGGATTGCATCAAATCTGTACAACAGTTTTGGGAGTATGGCCATTTTCACAATGTTGGTTCTTCCTAGCCAAGAGCAAGGAATATCCTTCCATTTTCTAATATCCTCTTCAATCTCCTTTTTCAGCATAGTATAATTTTCAGCATATAGATCTTTCACATTCTTAGGTTGATTCCTAAGTATTTCATTTTTGTATATGTTATTGTAAAGAACAATATTTCCATAATTTATCTCTTTTTTGTGTACAGGAATGCTACTGATTTTTGAGCACTGACTTTGTATACAGCTATGCTGCTGAATTTGTTTAGTACCTCTAGTAGTCTTTTAATGGAGTTTTTGGGGTCTCCTATATAGAGTATCATGTCATCTGCAAATAGTGATAATTTAATGTCTTCCTTTCCTATCTTTATTCCTTCTATTTCACTCTCTTGTCTGATTGCCCTGGCTAGTGTTTCCAAAACTATAATGAATAGGAGTGGTGATAGAGGACATCCTTGTCTTGTTCCTGATTTTAAAGTGAAGGCTTTCAGTTTTTGTCCATTTAGTATAATGTTGGCTGTTGGTTTGTCATAGATGGCCTTTATAAGGTTGAGGTAGACACCATGTATTCTGAGTTTCTGAAGAGTTTTTTTTATCATGAACATGTGTTGGACTTTATCGAAAGCTTTTTCTGCATCTATTGAGATGACCATGTGGCTTTTGTTTTTTGGCCCACAATTTATTATTCTTAAATATTCTGTCTTCCTTTCCCCAGATAAAGAGCTATCTGGTGGTAGTTCACATTCTTGAGCTTTTCTTTTGAGTACTTAGAGTGGTAACATTGGAGTTCTTCATTTTTGCTATAATTGGCTATATGCATTGGTGTTGGACAGGAAGGATGACTTTCAAAAAAATTATAGGTAACCCATTTATGGGTGTTAGGAAGGAGTTTAAAGCACCTTGAACCAGAGATTAGGTCATCAAAGTGTTGACATTTAGTATATGTGATAATTAATTGTGATTCATCAATTTGACTTGAATAAGATCAATGTAGTAGATTAGTAAATTCTGGGTGTAGCTTCAGGTTTGACATGTATGCCAGCAAATTTAGGAGGAAAGACCAATCCTGGATATGGTTGGCATCAGCCAATAGGCCTGTAGCTTGGACAGAATGAAAAGGAAAGGGGAAGGAAGTGTTTTTTTTTTTGAGGAGCTCTAGTCTCTAATTTGCCTTTGGGTGTTAGCTTTCAGTTTCTTCATCCTTCTAGCAATGACTTTGTAGCTTCTAATGCACACTGTTCAGCCTTTGGGCCCTGACTCCCATCAGTCACTATACAGTGAGATTCCAGGCCTTCAATCTTTGACTGAACCTGGGATCAAATGGTTTTTTTTGAGCTTGCCTGTTTTCCTATTAAATCTGCCATTCCTTGAGGACCTGTGTTGAGAGACTCTTCTGCTCTCCAGCACACAGATGACCTGACAGGCAGTCATTGGGATTCTTCTACTTCTGATCCTGTCAGCCTATCTTAAATAAAATATAAGTATGTATGTGCAATCATACATATAATTTATATTGAATCTGTTCCTCTAGAGAATGCTAATACAGTGTATAATAAAAATCCCACAAGGTCTCTTGTGACAGATAGCACTCTCAACTAGTATCCAAGACAAACCTCTCTGAATTGAGGGTGAAAACCTTCTTGACTCCTTATTTAATTACCCAGTGAAAGCATCTACTGCACTACAGAACAAGCTGTAGTTTTTATACAGCACTGTACTCTCCAAGTAGACTGTGTGTACCCTAAAGGTAGGTGTACCACTGGGATTTCTGGTGTTGTGGAACTGAAAGAGGTTTTAGAGAATCTGATCCCATCTCCAACATTCAGTGCATGTTTTCAAGTGGATTCTTGCAGAAAGACTCAACTCCAATAGCTGAGTCAGATAGAAAAGGAACTCCAGTGACAAAGATGGCTTCCTTGGGTTCATAAAGGAAATGATCCCTCAAAGCAGGAGTTTGACCTCTTTTTGTAAGCTACTGATCTCATCCTCTTCTCTGGCTTTGTCCTACTTACATTACCCATCTGCCAAGGTACAGCCTCCATCCTGAGCTAGGCAAGGATGAGCCTAATGCTATGTGATTTTAAGAGAACCTAGACACAAGGTCACTGTGCAGATCCAGACCACTCCTAGAAAGATACAGACATTCCTGCACACACTGTCACAGAATACATTTTCTACAAGACAATAATATATACTTCCTCAAAAGCTATTCTGCCAGGGTTTTTGTTTGACTGTTTTTTTTTTCAGTAAAGCAAACATTTCCCACAGATACTTTTTAAAAGAGGTGATGAAATTTTATCAAGCTTAGATACACCTGGGATCAAATAGTTTTTTTGAGCTTGCCTGTTTTCCTATTAAATCTGCCATTCCTTGAGGACCTGTGTTCAAGATCCAAGCAACCAACTTGTAAAACAACTTTTAATTCAAGGTATTTTTTTTTTTTTTAAGAAAAGAATTCATTTTCTTCTGGATCAACAGGGAAAGAGTTGGTCTCATGATTGCAGAAAATGATTTCTTCTAAGTGTCCAATGAACTGGGCATGGTGGTACACACCTATAATTCCAGCACTTTGGGAGGCTGAGGCAGGAGGAGCACAAGCTTGAGCTCAGCTCAAACAACTTAGAGACTCAGCAAGATTTTATCTCAAAAAATAACAAGGGCTGAATGTAGCTCATGGTGAAGACCTTGGATTCAATCCCACATACCAACAGTGTGGACAAAGTGTCCAACAAAGGACAAATAAAAAGACACATTAAAATACTTGAAAATTAGACCCCCAAACAGATTTCTTCGAACACAAGCAGTAATCAAAATATATGAAAGACACATTGCCATTAGTCCTGCTCAAAATACTCTCCCTCACTTTGAACACATTTATCCCAACATTCTTGCCAATTTATGAAGCAGTTCTGAAAGTCCTGTTTCATGAAAGTCTTTACAAAGTGTGATTAAAAGCACAGTGAATGCACCTGTTAAGTTCTGTCCAATGCAAAGGCTGGTCCATAAAGATAATGGTGTGCCCTCATCCACTTTATTCCTTGAATCTGGCACTGTGCTCCTCAAAGTCAAAATGACCATGAAATGTTTTGAAGTTAGGACACCAGGGCAACCATGACAGTACAATTAAAGACATGCATGAAAAAGGACTTCTAGAACAGCTTCAGAAAGTGACAAGAAGAATGACATAAGTGTGTTTGAAGGGAGAGGGAGTACTTTGAGGGGGATTAATAGCAATGTGTCTTTTAGCACAACAAATTTTTAAAAAATTGAAACAATATTCTTTTTGTCACAATGTGTATTAATTTAAGTAACTCAGTAAAAATCACCAAGAGAGCAAGTAGAATGATAATCCTTTCTTTTACAGTAATCCTTTAAAGGACTAATTTTGTACATACAGGAAGGGTTTAAACAGGACCTAGGTGAAAGAGATCTTTTCTTCTCCAGGCCCTTTTTGCCACCTGTATCAACTTTCAGCCCTTCTTAGAACAAAAATACCCTCAGGTGTCGCTTCCATGCCTTGGTTCTGTCTGAGCTCTGATGGAACGCCACACACACACACACACACACACACACACACACACACACACACACACACACACACATGAACACACATACCCATAGCCATGGACCCATCTTTGTGGCCGGTGTTGCAATTCCATTCAGATATCTCGACTGTGACACTTCATTACGATACAATGCTCACCTTTCCAAAGTCCTTGAAATGTTATCAGGGTGGTGCAGAGAGAAGGGGAGCAGCTGCTGCCAACTGGCTCTGCTCCCGTAGCATTAAGGAAGTTTGAAAGGCATTTTCAAAGCAGGGCTCATTCAATTTTCTCAGTTTAAGGCAGCAGATGTGGTAGGAACATACTGATTTTTTAAACTGTGTTATCTTTATTAACAATCTTATTATAATTATTAGAAGCCTGTAATTGAAACGTGCGGATTATGAATTACTGTATGACAACTGGCATGGCTTCTTTAACTCACTTAGGATTGGAGTAGTGTGACTCAGTTACATTTTTCTTACTGTATCAATATGTTAACAGTAGTATTTATAATAAACACTGGGAACCGTATTGCCTATGATAGAAAGGCAACTCAGAGGTTAAACAGGTTCAGGAATCAGGAAGACATGGCTTCAGGGGTTCCCCCTTCCCAGAGTTCTCCCCCTTCTATTTTGGATGGACCCTCACCATTGATCCGCAGCACACAAACTGCCAAGTTTGAAGTTTGACTGTCCCACCCTCATCTCCTGTATGTCTTATAACTGTTGTTTCTCTTTTTATTTTCTTAGTAAATATTTGTAGTATTTCTCTTTTTAAAGATTAATGTATGAAAAAGTGAACTAGTAGCCAAAAGAATGAATGTCTATTCTGTCCATGCTTCTTGTTTGCTTGTTTTTGTGGTTCTGAAAACCTTGTCCATATGACGCACCATTGAACTACAGCCCCAGCCCTCTCCAAATGGTACTGAAGTGTGATCCTAGCACCACTGAATTCGAGAGCTGGCACAACATCATGAGATCACCTACATAAAGGATCATAAAAAGGACTTTGGAGGTTCTTTGACCTGGAGCAATTGTTCTCCTTCCTGGCTGAATATTAGAACCATATGAGGCACTTTTTAAAAATCCATTTCTAGCTGTGGCTTTGTGGCTGTGGTAGAACCATTTGATCTATAGTGCAGTTGAACTCTGATGCTTCTTTACTGATTTTTTGTCTGGTTCATCTGTTTGTGACAGTGGGGTGCTGAAGTCTCATACTATGACTGCAATGGTGTCTGTCTTTCCTTTTATGTCAAGCAGTGTTTGTTTTAGGAAAATGAGTATGCCCACAACATTCTTCACAGAGCTAGTACAACCACTAAGGAAATCAGTATAGAAATACCCACTCCTGGGCATTTTCCTGAATGCATTAAAGTCAGTGTTAGCAGTGATATGTGCACATCCATGTTTATAGCTGTGTAATCCATAAGAGCCAAGCTGATTTTTTTGAACCAGGAATTGAACTCAGGACCTTGTGCTTGAGCTATACATCTGCCCTCAAGACAAAGATATGCTAAATGCATGCACTATTTTACCAAAATGAATCTCACCATTCTTTATTACCAATATGCACTAAAAAAAAAAAAAACAACAAAAACCTCTGTGTTCAAATCTATCCCTGATTCAGACTCCTTGAGGTTGGAACTCTGGCATCAGGACTTTTTCTTTTTGTTTTTTCTTTTTGTATTGGAGATTGAGCCCAAGGCCTTGACACTGAGCTACATGCCCATTTAAAATATTTTTGGTTTTTGTCTTTTTGAGACAGGGTCTCACTACACAGTTCAGGCTGGGCTTGAGCTCACTTTGTAGCCCAGGCTGGTCTTGAACTTGCAAGGATCCACTTGCCTCAGCCTCCCGAGTGCTGGGATTACAGGAGGGCACCACCACACTGGCTAAAATAATTAATGTTGAAACAAGGTCTTGATAAGCTGCCTAGGCTGGACTCAAATTTGAGATCCTCCTGCTTCTGCTTCTCAGGGTGCTAAGTGTGTACAGTGGAGATCAGGACTTTATTCTTTATTTTTTTGAGATGAGGATTTTTTTAAGCCTTTCCCCAACCTGGGTTGGAATGTCTTGGTAGAGTTACGGTCTAGGGGTTCTTAATGTTGTGGAGATTCCGTGGATTCCTCAAAGGATCTGTGACCTCTTGAAGCTCATAAACTTCTATAGTTGTTTACCATGCCTGATAAAAACTGCCAGCTGGTCCTCAGAGCTCCATAACACCCCACAAAGTAATCCTTCTGCTTTGGTTTAATGACAGAATGGAAACACCACTCCTGTCACCTTAGAACAGTTCTATGTTAAACTCCTTGAGCAAAGGGATGGCAAGGCCAACCTTGAATAAAAGGCACAGAAAAGTTATGACCATTAGTTGGGAACATGAATTTTAGTCCTCATGTGACAATTGTTTATCTTGTAGAAGCAAAAACTGAGACATAGAGAAATGAGGTCTCTTTCCCAAACTAGCAGACTTAATGATAAGTTGGAAAATGAAGGCCCAGGCCCAGCTTCCTGTTTTCTTCCTGTCCTTCAGGACATGTCACTGAGTCACCCAAAGGGATGACCTGAGGTGCACACTCGGAGTGATCAGCCCCCAGTGCCCTCTAGCATTGCTCCCTAGGTGGCTGTCCATCCTAGGTAGGGTGAAAGACATGCAGCACGTCTGTCTCTTCCTTGTTCTGGTCACCTCCTGCTCCATCCGTCTCCACCTGTGCGGAGGGGACATCCAGCTTGAATGGTTGTTGGAATAGCACAAGGTTCTAAAGAGACATGCTACCCCTTCCTCCAGAAGTACAGGTGCAGGCACCAAATGGAGGGGACACTGAATGGGGTCTGCTTCTGGTCCCTGAGAAGATGATACAGATGGTAAAACAGTGGCCTGAATGTTGATGGTCTCCATGGTGGATCTGTAAATGCGCAGTAGGATTTAAGTGGTCTTTCAGATGCGTCGACTTGCTTAGGATAGAATCAGCTCCGTAATCATCTGAAGTCATTAAATTTGATACTGCAATATCTTCTGTTTATTACCGAAGAGCCCAGGACAACTTCTCAACCTCGTGGAGCCTGGTTGCCTCTTCTGTGAACTGGAGTGTGTAATATCCAGCTCTGAACTGTTGCACAGTAAATTATGTGACATAAAATGGCCAGAGGAGTGTCTGGAACACAGGCTATGCTGTCACTGATGGCTGTTATTATTAATACAATGATCAGAATGCAAATATTAGGGTGAGAAACTGTTCTACATCTTAAGTCAACACACATTTTTTATGACAGAGGAGACATCGTAGCCAATTTTGAACTCTCATAGGAGATAAGAGGGGGGATCAGGTGAGACCTTTCAGAAGTGGTTAGGATTCTGCTCTCCTGAATAGATCAACCCATTCGTGGGACTGGTGGATGAATGGGTTCATGGTGCATCTGCAGAGTTAGGTACATTGTAACAGCGAGCTTGTCTCTCATCACGTCATTCCCTGCTCTACCTAAGGTTTCTACCAGCCTACACCCAATGTGGCTCATTGATCATGGACCAGAACTGTGAGGCCAAATAAACTTTTCTTCTTTATAACTTACCTGGTCTGTGGTACTGTGTTATAACAGAAAATAGTCTAAGATAAAAGGTGTCAGGAAGAACCCATATTGAAATGAACAGAATGGCCATTCTTACCTGATCATTCTGTTCCACCAGGGATATGTCAGATCCAGGTTCTCCCTCAAGGTTGACAGACTCAATGCACTCGACAAGTGCATCCTCGGTCATTTCTCTTTGGAGAGGGGGCTCCAGGACAGTGGTGTCAGTGGATGTCAGGGCAGCAGTCTCTGCACCCTGATCAGCTGCATTCTCCTGAAAACCGTCTCCTCCGGGGTCAGCTGGAACTGGCTCATTTGAACAGGTAGCTGAATCGCACTGTAATGATGCATCTTCAGGTAAAGAATCACTAGTGGGCATCTCGGGCATCTCAGTCATTTCTGTTGGGTCCTGGGACATCTCAGGCAACTCAGTCATTTCTGCTCTGTCTCCAGTGGCTAAGGTGTCATCAGCATCATCAGACATTTTAATATCTGTCAACATGATTACAAATACTTTATGCTTTAATATGAATCATTAAGCTTTCACTGAAAGCTCTGAATAATTAAGTTTGATGGGGGTAAACTTTCTTCTATTAAGTAACTTTATGTAATCTTATTGTAGCCTGAATAACAGCCCCCAAAGGTATTCATCTCCCAATTCTTGGAACCTGTGAATGTTCCTTGCATGGCAAAAAGGACTTCACAGATGCCAATACGGATCTCAAGACAGGGGACTATGTTGATTTATCTGAGTATTCTCAACTGACAACAGAGGGAGACTGACTACAAAGGGGAAGGTGATGACAGGAGCAGAGTGAGGCACTATGAGGAGAAAGGAAGGGGACACAAGCCTAGAAATACAGGCAGCACCAGCGGATGCAGGAGGCGAGGAAACCATTCTTCCTCTGAGACTGGATGAAAGCAGCCCTACCAGCATCTTGATTTTAGTCCAAGGAAACCAGTTTTGGACCTCTGATTTGCAGAACCACAAGGCAATAAATCTGTATTGATATAAACTGTTCAATGTATTGTAATTTAGCAAAAAAACAGGAAACAAATATAAACCAATGGGCTTATCTTTAAATTTTCAAGGATCTCTCACTTGGCCTGAGGGATATGGATATGGGAACTAGTAATACTATCTGGGTCTGCAAAATTATTTAATCTGACTCTATTATCTTTGTAGAAAATAATGAAAGCCTAGACAGCACTTGAAAACTTACTTAAAAAAAAAAAAAGATGTGTCATTAGCTTTGCAATGTCATTAGGGATACGTAAGTACACTTTGTTGGGACCAGCTGGGGAAGGACTGGGCTCTTGCTGGACAGTAATTTAGTTAGGGAAACACAGGGTGAAAGGGAGATAAACAACATATGATGCCAAATGAGGATGTAGTCATTCATTATGTAGTAACCTACCAAGTACAAACTCCTTTAGAAGCCTACAAGTTATCGACATCATGTAGAACAGCGCTGTCCAATACAACTTTCTGCAATGATGAAAATGTTCTGTATCTGCATTGTGGGTACTGAGAATAGGGGGTACTGAGCACCTGGACTGTGGGTAGTGCAACCAAGAACTAAACATTTCATTGTGTTCAATTTTAAATAATTTAAATTCATACAGGCACATGTGATTCGTGGCTGCCTTAAGAAAGCAATAATCAAGGTTTAAAACCTCAGGACTGTGACTGACTAACCTTTCATCTTTCCAAGAATATATAATATTAATAGCTACCATTTACGGAGCACCTACTATATCCAGATCATTTAAGCATGTTATCTCCTATGAGTTAGACATGTGAGCTCCATTTTACACAGAAAAGAACCGGGGCTCAGAGGTTACATTTTTACAAAATAGCAGATCTGAAATTTGAGCCCACATCTGAGACTGAATCACAACAGAACCCTATCTGCAATGCTGCCTGCCTCTTCCTTTACATTCAGCCAGCCAGAGGCCAAATTCTGGAGAGAAGCTCACTATTCAGAATCCATGCCCATGCTATTGTCACTGCCGCGTCCTGTGATTCAAGCTATTTCAGTACTGAGTCTGCTCTTCCATTGTTACTCTCTCCCCTACTTTTCCTCCTTCATCTTCCAGCTCTAATCACATCCTCAAGGATTCCCCCTACTTGTCCCCACTGAGATGAGGTCCCACCTTCAGCGGCATCAGGGGACTCTGTTTTGGCATGACCCGGTTTACCTCCTACTAGTCCCTTCTAAAACTTTAAATGAGACAATAAGTATCTGTTCACAGTCACTGCAGACCCCCAGAGGATTTGGTTCAGTCTGTTGCTTTTCTGTTTTAATCCATTTTAGGCTCAGGTACAACTGCTATCTCCTTAACTCTTTGTTCCTCTAATTGGACTTAATTTTTCTTCTTCTGAATCCTCAGAATGCTTTGTTAGATTTGTTTGATTAGAGGTCCTGGAGCTTTTCTTCCATTGTATCATAATTCTATGAAGACAAGGGTCTTCCTTGTTTTGCTTTCACATTTTACACAGCACTTAAACATGGCTTTTTGCACAGAGTGGAAAGGTCAATAAATATGCTGGTTGAGTTGTAATAATATTTGAGTAGTGATACTCAGGTGTTTATTGTAGCAGGTGGTTCTAAGTGACTCTATAATTGCATATTTTCTTTTATTCTTTTTTCTTACACATTCAGTTAACTGAATGCATTTGCTATCACTATGACAAATTCCTCAGATAATCACCTTATAAAAAGATTGATTTTGGCTCACAGTTTGGTGGTTTCAGCCCATGAATGGTTAGCCCTGTTGCTTTGGGGCCTGTGGTGAGGCAGCTCACTATGGCAGGAGTGTGTGGCACCTCGTGACCAGGAAGTAAAAATGACAGAGGCTGGGGTCCCTGTATTTCCTTCCAGGACATCTAGGTGAAGACTGGAAGATCTCCCGCTAAGCCTCACCTCTTACAATTTCCATTGCCTCTCAAGAGCCCCAACCTGGGAGCAAAGCCTTTAACACATGGGTTCGGGAAATATTCCAGATCCAAAGTATAACACTGAGTTAGAAAGTCTAACTCAACTCCCACCAGGGCAGGGCCACATTCAGTGATGATGCTCCTGCAAACAAATCTCAAGGTGGAAAAGGTAGAACATATTTATTGCTCCTGGCTGGCACACCAAGTACTAAATCTTCAAGGTAGGCCACAGACTGTCAAGGAGTCTGCCTAGTTGAGATACTAAAGAATGGCCCAAGGCCACTGTGCTGAAAAGGGGTTATTATTGTGGATTATGGAAGGACATCAAGTTGAGAGGGGAGGAGGGTAGATTTTATGGGGGCAGCTTGAAAACGTATTGTCATTGGGAAGCTGATGAAATCTTTGTGAAAACCTCTTGGAATCAGGACTGGCCAAAGGCACTGGGTTGGCAAAGTACAGCCTGCTGGCCAGATGTCACCCTCTGCCTATCTTGGTTAATAAAATTTTACTTGGCTGAGACACATCCTTTTGCTTACATACTTTATGGCTTCTCTAGCATGACAAAAGGTTAAAATATTTACTGTCTGGTCTGTCACAGAAAATGTTTGCTGGCCCCTGGCCTAGGACATTATTTGATGGTCATATATTTGATTTCTGTCTTAATCTATCTTGTTCCCATCTGGGTCCTTGGGCCTAAACCTTAAGGAGAATAAATGATACTTCAACATTTATTCCCATGTCTCATATGCAACTGGTCACAGAAATCATCTGACACTTTTGTTTTTAAGGTAATTTGAACATCCTTATTATTAATCTGGATTATTTAAAAACTCTATTCTACTTTGCTCTTCTACAAGCAGGATTATGAGATCAAATGTGGCTATGATAAGAATTTGTGGTCAAACAAAAGCTATTATGGACACTTTAATGTATATACTTTGTCCTAAATGCATTGTTATACTGTCCATAATAGATTCTAAAACATTTTAGCATGTGCCATATATAAATTTTAATTAGCTTAACCTTACACTCTGAGGGTGGTTGGTTAATAACTGAAGTGTTAGAGATTCAGGAATACACTCTCCAGGATTCTCCAGCAAGCATTTTAAAATCCATAATTGGGCATTCACATGTCAAGAGGGTTCAATTGCTGACTGGGATTCCAGGGCATGCTAATTAACATCAGGCACATGAGAAATCATTTCTCACTCCTGGAACAGAAAGTGTTTTATGACATGTGCACTGGTGAGAGTAATGTCCTAGTGCCTTCTGGCTTTCTACGACCTCAGCATAAGATTTCAGTGAGTCTAGCAGCCTGGTGCCTTTTGGAGTAGGTTTTCTAGTGCTGCTAGCTGACTGTAGAACACTAAAGCTGGGAGTTGAGAAGGTTAAGCATGTTCTGCATCCAGAACCGAGGTCTAAAAAGGGATAGTGAGCTAGGACCTGAAGCACTAACAACAGGCTAGGTAAGTTTGGGTGCTAATAAACATGAGAGTGTGCAGAAACACTACATCAGAAAACTTAGACTTTTCACACACTTCTGGGTAGGAAGGAGGCAAGGGAGGAGCCCTGCAACCCTCATCTACATTTGATGGCCCAACTACCTTAGGTCATTCCCCTGAAGGGCAGAGAAACCGCTGCAATAAAACTCTTCTCCGTGGCTGTTCTGCGTTTAATCAGCAACACAAACCGTTTGAACAGAGCAAAAAATAAAAATAAAAATCAGCTCTAAGGTACTAAACTGATGGTGCTAAAAAATATTTACTGATTATGCATACTGTAGAAAGACCAGATACTTACACCTATTTAAATCATAAAAATGGCCACTTATTTTAACTTTGAATCATGTGCTTCTATATTCTATATTTACTTCTATCTTTTATATTCTATATTTACTTCTATCTTTTATAAGTCTTTAAATTTCCCTAAATCAATTTGTTTTGACAGATCTCTATTGATCCTGGATTCTGTCATGATGGGGAAAATGTGGTCATTTTAAAGATTGTGTCCTTTTGTCTGAAGCCACTAGAAACTGCTGTCAGTGCATGGCTGTTTCTGAGCAGGGACTGCTGTGATCTGACTAATCTGTCTGGGGTGACCCCTACCCTGTGTGGGAGCACCATCAGCATAGTCAGAAGTCCTGATTTCTGACTTCAAACACTGACCACTGCAGCCGTGACCATGGCTTTGAAGTTAGGAAGACTCAACCCCTAGAAACAAGGAGGTTGCTTCAGGAAACTCCAAGGAAAGGAAGGATGGCATATAAAGAACTCTTTGTGAGCTGGGAATAAGTTAGCTTTTCATGAGCAAACCCATTCATCATCTAAAACACTCCTAGAACTATTCAAGGTGTCAGAGCAGTAGCATCAGAACTTCCTAAATAAGTGTAAAAAAGAAGATGAGGGCACTGTCTTTCTGAAATGAACAGTCTGAGGCACTAACATAAACCTGCTGGTGCAAAATAGCACATGAAATAAAAGAAAAATGCACCAGGCCTAGACTGATTGGATACAAGGAAGAGTGTGAAGTAGCTTTTGCATGGTTATTAGGGCATGGTGGATAAGAGCACATGAAAATGTGCGTCCCAGCATCTGGGACAAACTCTAGACATTCAAGATGGACTTCTGACTGGTGGGATGAATGTGCTGAGGAAGAGAGAGAGGTGAGGGGGTGGGGTCCTGAGCTGGAAAGAGCTATAAGCCTTACGAGCCCACTTATTCTCTGGGCCTTCCGCTTCATCCTCTTTCAAGTAAGATGAGTAACAAGAGCTGGGTACGTGGTTTTTTCCAAACCCTGACTGCAGCACTGGGGCCAGACCCTGATGATGGAGAAAAATGAGGACAAGATTTTGAGTTTTCCATAAATCTAAATTTATTAAACATAAAGCTGCCTTCATTGTGCAAATTTAGATTTTCTGCTTTACTTGGTATAAAGTGCCTCTCATTTTATTAAAAAGTGGTGACAGTGGATGGATTTATTTTTTAATAGTCTCACTTGGCAAAATCTAAATGTGGCAACATGATCCTCTGTGTGAGATGACCTCCTCCAGTCAAAAAAAGTGCTGGTCAGCAAAGGACCAGGAATACAACCTCTGGCTGAGAGGCTCCCAACTCCCATGCAGAGTGTCAAGTACAGGTGCAGGGTCCCAGATGCGTGTCCACATGTCCAACCGGCAATTTTCCGAAACAAAGATGAGACCTATTTGCTCCTCTGTTTAAAAACTTAGGTTGCTCATTATTCAGGCTGCCCTTGATCTTTCGGTCCTCCTGCCTCATCCTCCCATATAACTGGGATTACACATTTAGCAATGTAGCAAGATCCTGTCATTAAAAAATTAAAAAAGAACTGGGGATGTAGCTCATTGTGAAGCCCTGGGTTCAGTCCTTAATATAGGAGGAAAAAAAAAATCTTGTAAGTGTAAGAACTTTTGCATAGCATCTGCAGCCTCTCATAATTCAGCTTTAATCTTGGTCTTCCTGTACCTCTCTCACCCACCACACTCAGAATTTCCACACAGCACCATAAACTTCCCCACTCCCTGCCTTGGCTGTGCTACTACCACCTGCTTGGCAAAAGTCTTATTCCCTTAGCAACCAAAGTCTCCTGCTACCCTTCACTTTGAGATCTTCCTTAATCTGTCACACTTCTAAAGAATCAATTGGTCCTACTTCTTCATTTTTGTGGGACCTTGCACAGACTTCTGCCACTGCCCTACTGTCTTTAGAAATGTTTGTTTCTATGTCATTCCCTCTTCCAGGCCTGTGACCAACAGCACCTGGCTTCATTTCTGATCCACAAATATTTACTGGACTGAAATATATTGTGTTCGATATCGATTTAAAAGGAATGGTGTTTGATATAAGCCTGCTCTTAGAAGTAAATGGCTAATTATACGGTTTGAATCCTAGAGATTAAGCAAGGTCCCCTCCCACCTTCAAATTCCTTCTGCACTGGTTCACTTGTGCCTCAGATTCCATCCTAAAGTTTCACTCATTTGCTTAAAGCCTACAAGGTAAGACGTTAATCAGATTCCAGTCTCAGGTTTGATGGAAGACAGGGTGGGGCCGGAAAAGGGCACAATGAGGAAGAGGGGGCAGACCCGGCCCTCTGAGAATAAAGCCTGATTTGTTGGAGTCCCGGAAGGTTCTCTGAGTCTCAAGCAGTTGAGAGCCACTGATTAAAGATGCCACTTGCTTGTATCCTTCAAGCTGTTCAGGGTTGGAACTGATGGGGTCAGCAGGATATAATGTTCTCACAGAGCATAACGAGCCTCCTACTCTAGGACAGGCAGAGCAATGCAGGCGCCCGGAGAGAGCAGGCTGGAAATACTCACCAGGTTCCAGGGAGAAGCTGGGCGACAGGATGGAGGGGCTGAGAGCTTGGGAGGGGAGGAGATCAAGCCGGGGGCTGAGACGGTAGGTGGCGCCAGTTTAGAGGGCTGGCTGGTGTGGCAGAGGACCGGGGCGAGGGTCTGCGGGGTTGGGGGTGTATGTGGGTGGGAGCTCAAGGCCTGCGCTCCGCTTCCAAGGCCACGGGTGGGCGCATTCCCGGGATGGAGGTTCCCTCCGGGCCCCGGGCTGCGGGGACTTGGACCTGGGACTCTGGGTAACTTCTCAGACTCGCTCTGGCCGGGACCGCATAGAACGGGAGGCTCCCGCGGGCCGAGGGGGCAGACCCGGTGTGCGGGCGTGTGGGTGTGTGCATGAGCGTGGACTGGACCGACACACACTCACACACACACACTCACACGCCCGCACCCACGCAGGACCCTCGGCCGCGAAGCCTGCCTCCCCGGACCTGCACCCCCCAGCCGGCGCCCGCCGGATGGCGCCCCCGGGCCGCGTCCGCGCCGCAGGGGAGTCGCGGGACAAGGGTCCGCGGCAGGGTCTTCCCGCCCGCCCGGGAAGGGATGGGGTCAGGGTGCCCGGGCTCTTACCGCTCCGGCGGCCGAGGGCAGGCGGGAGCGCCCTCGTCCCGCCCCGCCACGTCGGCAGGTCCAGCAGGGACGCGGCCGGAGGGCGGGCGGGGCGGGAAACCAGGGAGCGAGGGGGGAGCTGCCCCGCCGACCGCCGGCCCCGCCCCCGCCGACCGCCGGCCCCACCCCTCCGGCCCCGCCCCGCTCCCACGACTGCCGGGCCCGCCCCGCCCCGCCCCCACGACTGCCGGCCCTTCCCCGCCTCTCTTGGCGCGACAGCTGCGCGCCCCACCCTCCTGGGATACTGCGGCTCTCGGCTTGGACCGGAATGGTGTAGTTAGTTCTCCCGAAAACTCTTCAGTTTTACCCGCTACAGATCGCTGTGAAGTTTTTCATTTTCCCCTTCTGAGTTAAGCAAAACTCCCTTTGCTTGCCCTGTCGGTGAGGGTGTAATATGTTTGTGATAAACAACAAATATCAGCAACGGAAAACCACTTGTCTAGCAGGACAGTTTGGAAATGTGGCTCAGATCCCAAATGTATTAGCTTTGGTCCAAAGATTGCACATTTGACCATGGCCCAGGAAACCGCACTTGCCCTAAGAAAACACATGTGTAAAGGTGTATGCGCAGGGACATTTATTGTAGCTATTTGTGTCAGTGATTGCTGGAAGCACTGGGAATGTCCCACAGTCAGAGACTGGCGAAATTAGTTACAGTAACTTCAAAAACTTGGATATGTTGTAACCATTAAAAGTTACACTTTATCCACAAGGAAGGAAAGCTGAACTAAGACCCTTAGTATATAGCTAAATGCGGGCTAGGAAGGAGGCTTACAACGTGTGCATTCAGCTGGATCTATTTTTGTAAATATATATGCGTGCACGTTTTATATAAAAGTCCGGGAAAATATAATCTAGAAAGTGATTCTGAGTGATGTGCTTAAGGTTAATTTTCTGTTTTCTGCACTCTACAGTCTTAAAAAAACAAACCAGTAAATTCAAAAGTAAAGGGAAAAAAAGGTCCTAGCCTTACTTGGCACCCCTTCTCTATCGCTACTGTGACAGTTAATTAACTGAGTCCTTTAACTAAACGGAATCAGCAAGGTCCTGGCTGTGGCTGAGGGGGCTTATTGAGGACAGAAGATCCATCACCTGAATGGGACAA
Organism: Hydrochoerus hydrochaeris; assembly: GCA_004027455.1. Classification (NCBI taxonomy): domain Eukaryota; kingdom Metazoa; phylum Chordata; class Mammalia; order Rodentia; family Hydrochaeridae; genus Hydrochoerus; species Hydrochoerus hydrochaeris. The sequence goes on from PVLA01001484.1 coordinate 336,287, forward strand.
AAGGGAAGCCAGGAAGGAAGGCTCGCTTTTGTTTTACCTCAGAAGCTGAAGTCATCACCTTCACCTTGGACGTGGTCTCCTGGCTTCCAGCGCGGACCTACAGACTCGCAGGGGACTCCACACTGAGCTGCGGCCTCTGGACCCTTCGGGTCTCCTGCGCACTGACGGCCCTTCGGTCCTCCACACCCAGCTCCGCGGGCGGCCCGCTGTATGTAAAATCTTACATATTTGTATCATCTTGCGTTATCTGTTTCTCTGGTGGGCACCGGCTGATACAGGCACCATTTGAAAGTGTGTAGCTCCTACTGTATAAACACGTAGGTACACACACATTTGGTTGCTTTTTATAAAAATCGAAGTCAGCCTTCTTGGTCAAGACATATGAATCAAACGCATTCTTTCAAGACTTGCATTTTATTTCATAATATGTTTGTATCACAGTTTATTCAATCATTCCTGCTTAGGTGAAAAAGTGGAAAGTTATCTTAATGTGGCAGTGGATGGAAATTGCTTTAAATTGACATCAACCTTTTTTTAATTGGGCCAGAACTTACCTTGGTTTTTCCACCGCTATAGTGGAATAGAGAGTATTACCTTGCATCTTTCCTTCTAATTCTGGAGCAGTGAATATTATCAGGTTGTGTTTTAAGCTTTACAGATGCATATTTTGGAGCACTACGTAAACAACCACGCCTGTGATTTCAGCCCCTTCCTGTACATGGCGCTACTCTGCCTTGCCAGCACTGCTGACAGAGCCAGCTGGTCCCCCACTTATTCTCTGGTCCATATCCCACCTCTGTAAAGAATGCCACCCAGCAATCCTAGCAACAAGGTGGCCTTTTGCCCACTACAGGGTCTTCTCTTTTATGCAAATGTAGCTGCTTCCAAGCCTGGTAGTTTTATTTCAGACATTGAAATTTTTTTGTAATTTAAATTTTAAAAAGGTTATTTAGAACATTTTGGAGTACTTAAAACATATAAATGTATTTTAAGCTATACTATATATATATATATATAAAAGTAGAAGATACTATGACAAATACTTGTTTGTATAAAAAAGTAAAGAGTATGATGATGATGCTTAGATTTAGCAAATTTTAATTTTTGATGTATTTATTTTAGACCCTCTTTTTAAAAGAGAAAAACTTTTGCAGATAAGTTTGAAATCCTGTCCCTTCCATTCTCTGTCTTACCTGGAGTTATCCATTTTCCTGGGATGGTTGTAGATTCCTCCCATCCATATTTTTGTGTGTTTTATATATATATATATATATATATATATATATATATATGTACCCTCATCTATAAACAGAATCATTTTCAAATTTAAAATTTTATAGCATTCTGTATACTTGCAGATAAAACTTTTTAAGAATCATTTATGCTCATACGTGTAGCTCTAGGACATTCATTTCAATGTTTTTATAGGAGATTAATCTATAAAATGTGTCCATTTCTTAACAAATAAACATTTAATATGCTCCATCATTCATTCGATTTCAGATAAGGTTGCAGTGACCACTTTTAGATATACTTTCTTGCCTCCCTAGGAGTGGCTAGAAATGGGATAGCTGGGCCACCTTTACTAGACATTGCCCAGTTGCCTATTGGTGTGTTTCAACACTGTAATCAACGCAACATTTAAAATCAGGTATTTATGTAAGTACTAAGTACAGCTGCAGGTACTGACAATTCAAAAAGGAGCAAAATCCCAGCCTCTAACAATATGCATTCTCTAGAAAGACGGGTAGACACTGACTTGATAATGTAGCAGTTGGTCCAATAGAGAAGGATATAAAAAAGTCTATAGAATCTAGAAAATGATGGATGAGAGCAACTGTGGTCAGGGAAGTCTTTGCTGGTTGTTACAACTTCTATCTAGCTGTCTTCCCAAAGCCTCATGCATTCATAGATGGGCTTTTCAGAGACGGCTAGCTCTAGGGTTTGTGAATATGGATTAAGGGTGTGTGATATCTGGATCAGTCCCTTAAGTGGATTAGCATAGTTTTTGGATGTGGCTGAATGGATTTACTGAAAAAGGAAGCCTCACCCTGGGTGTGGGTGGCATTCATCAGAAGGCTTGAAGCATGGATGTAACATAGAGGGAAAGAAGGTAAGCAGGCTCGCTCTTTCCTGTCTGCCCTGCCATGGACTGTTTCTTCTCTGCCATGCTCCTCTTTCATACTGCCTTACCTTGGAACCAGCTGACTATGGACTGAGAGTTCTACAGATCTGAGCTAAAATAAACCTTTCCTCCTCTAACTTGTGAGTGTCAGGCATTTTGTACCAGCAGCAAGAAAGTAACTAAGACACTGGTAAATTTCAATGTGACATGGGAGGTCAGAGCAAAGGAGAATGTGTGGGGACAGTTTCAGAGGGAACAGAGTAGAAGGAGATGAAGCCAGAGAGATCATGAAGGCTGAGGTGGAGCTGATCAGGCAGTGTTCTGCAAACCAGAATAGAGATCTGGTTTTATCCTTTGAGTGAGAAAGGAATCCCTACTACTGTTGAGTAGGAGTTGCTTGGATTCTGGTGTTGGAGTCTAGTTAGGATAAAGAGGATCATTTGGGTGAGAACTATGGAGGTAGGGATCCCAGTTTAGGAGACCATTGTAGTTATTCGTGTGAGATGACAATGGCTTTAAGCCATCACAGGAGTGGTGGAGGCATGAGGAGTGTTTTATTTTCTTTCATTTTAAAGAGAAAAAAAATTTCAAAACATGATAATTAGAGGGTAACAATGATTAATACATTGTGTATTGTTATCTTTCAATTAGTTAGAATACAAGATACCTGCATTTAATTGTCCAAACAATATACGCCCAAATTTGTCTTTTCAATGAATTAAGAGAAATTAGTAGTATAACTATCTTAACTATCTTTTATATATAGTTTTTTTCAGCTTCTCACACTAGGGAGACCATATGATGTTTACATATGTGAGTCTGATTTTATTATATGCATAAGCATGATACCAGAAGTGTTTTGCTTATGGACATATGCCAAATAAAAGTCAACTAAATTATTCATAGACTTTGGGCAAAAGAGAAAGACATCACTAATTCCTTGGCCTGGGATGAGAGAGGGTGGGAAGAGAATAACTAGAAATAGTCAAACATTTATTTCAAGGAGTTGGGGTATAAGGAGGAGTAAGGAGGTGGTGGTACGTTTAAGGGGAGGATTAAAAAAAGATAAGAAAATGTGCAGCAGGGGCTGGAGATGTAGCTCAGCAGCATAGTGCCTGTCTGGCAAACACAAGGACCTGAGTTCAATTCCTGTTACAAAAAAAAAGTTGCAGCTTTATATGTTGATTGGAAATACTACCTTTGAGGAGAAAAATGTTGGTGCAGTAGTGAGATAATAATTGCAAGAATGATTTCCTTGAGCAGACGAGTTGGAAGGGAATCCAGAGCTTAGCAGGCAGGGACTGACTTGACATCAAGATTTCATTCAGAAAGACAGAGGAAAACGCAGAAGCCCAGGTATAGGTAGGCTGAGAGAGTTTTGGAGAAGTGGGCAGAAATGCTCTTCTGCTGACATCTGCTTTCCTTTGAAAAAAATGAAGCATCCAGCCAAGTATGAAGGAGGGAAGGAGGTGTTGAATGTTTAGAGGGGTGGGTATGGGATAGGCCAGGAGGAGAGAGAAGGCTGGCAGGATGGCTGCTGTCTCTTAAGACTTGGACCCAGTCATGTATCTCAAGTGAGACCAGAGCATAGGTGTGAATATTTTCTCCAACTCTATTTTGCCACCTGGACTCAGTGTAGTCTGGGGGAGAGTTAGACTTCACCTGGGTTGAGGAGATTGGAGAAGCAAGGTGGCTGAGGAGAATGCAGAGGAACGATTAATTGGAAGACATGGAATTGTTGGTATCAGAGGGAAAGACTTGGAGGTAGAGCTGGATGCAGGACAGTGGATACGAATAAGCTTATCGACTCTGTGCAGCCATTGGTAATGATAGTATCTCAGCTATAATCGGGGACTCAGGGCATAGCTGTGATGAGGACGAGATCATTAGAACCTATCCAAGAACCGAGAAGCTAAGGGAATGGAAGAGTCTCTAGTCACTGAAATCGCTAGAATTATGAGAGGTGTTGGACTTTGTGAACAGTGCTACTTAGTGAAGTGATGACGCTCAGTAGATCTGCAAGAAGAAGGGTAGGTTTCAAGAACTGGAGGGATGATAAGTGACCTGAAAGCAGCAGGGAGCCTCAAGGATACCTACACCATTTCCAGCCCAAAAACACAGGTAGCACTAGAGGGCGCCATGCTCAGGGTTGCGTCCAGGGCCCAGGGCCAAAGTCTTCCTGGGGTTGAAATACAATCACACCACCAACTTTTTATTTATTGATTTAGGTACCAGGAATTGAACTCATGCTTGCCAGGAGGCACTTTGCCACTGAGCTATACACTCCACGAACTTTGAAATCAGAATCTCCAGACATGAATGAGAATTCTTGATCTACATTCTGTATCATTAGGTGTTTTAATTCTTGTCCATCTCAGGGGGTACAATGGCGTCTCCCGGTTGTCCTAATTTGTATTTTCCCATGTTCTAGTGAAAGCATGTACTTTTTCATAGGTTTGAGCTATTTTTATTTCTTTCCCTGTTACCCATCTGTTTAAAGCCTTAGCTCCTTTCCCTCCCTTGGGCTTATTAGTCAGCTTTATGTTGATTTGTTGGAACATGTCATATATTTTAGATGTTGTGCCTTTTGTGGTTACATAGTCTTATCTGTGGCTTATCTTTATTTTTTATTCAGCAGTAAATTTTAGTTTTAATATAAGTAGTGTATCAGCTATCAATCTTATTCCTGTGGTTTGAGTATCTTATGATCTTGATCACTGAAACATAACTCCTTTCAAAACTGAGGTAGACATTAATATTTAGTAATTTTCTGGGGAATGATTCAGTTTTTAGACAAGTAAAAATTCATCAAAATAATGTTTGCCTCTGCCCGCATTAAGACAGTATCCTAGCTCGCCTTGGACTATGTTATTTTACTTGTCTCACCATGACATTATTTTTAAAAAATTAAAGTATTACATATACACAGTAAAAAAAAAAACCTACCAGCACATAGGGCATAAAATGATGAACAAAAATCTCAGTTCTTCAACTGAAAGGTAACAGTTCCTTAAAATGCATTTGAAAAAAAGGGCGTATAGGTATATGTAGGCACTGGTGTTAGTTTCCTGTAACTCATTAAGAAATTACCACAAACTGTGTGGCTTAAAACAGCAATGAGTCATTCTCTTGCAGTTTGGAGGCTGGAAGTCTGAAGTCAGGGTGTTAAGAGGGAGCTGCCCTCTGCAGCCTGTGGAGGCTCTGGGCATTTGTTGGCCTCTGGCTGCAAAACACCATCTCTGCTTCTGTTTCAAATGGTTGCTTCTTTTGGCTCTTGCATTGGTGTTGTCTTAGAATAGCAGGGTGAAATGCTGAGCACGGAGACTGGAGGTCAGACTGCCCGGGTCAAACCTCAGACCACCAAGACAAGCACGCCCTTACCTAACTGCTGCCACCACAGTGCTAGGTAGAGGATAGCGGAAGTACTTAGCAGGGGCCATTTTTATGAGGGTTACTACCTATGAAGTGCTCAGGACAACACTTGGCAAGAAGATAAGCCTTGTAAACGTGTGGCCAACCAGACCCATGCAAACAATGTCATATTTTACCCATTTTTCTGTGTCTTGCTTTTCTTCTTTTTCTAGTAAATCCTGACATCTTCCCAGATCTGCATAGAAGAACATATGACCTGCACCCAACCCCAGCCTCCTTACGGTCATGACTTCTCTCCTCTATCAATCATCATTCTGGCCACTTAGTTGTCTTTAGTCTCCCTAAAAATGACAACCACTAGTCCCATTTTGTGGATGAATAAGTCTCAGTGAGCTAAGCAGCTTGTCCAGAGCCACATAATAACTGGCCAAGTGAGGACTCCAGTACATGCTGTTGGCTTGTCCCCCTTGCTGAGTGGCCTTCCATGTCACCTGATTTTTGCGGTTTTTGCCTTCCCTTAAAGACATTTCTTGGAGTTATTTATGATGGTCTCAATAAGAATCATAAGAAGTTTTATGCAATACCCTACTGTGACATGTGATGGGACCAAATGGGTAGTGATATGTGTGTTTCTATGCATATTTGCTAAAGACTTTCACCCAGTGCTGCCTGGGAATCCCCCAAGGCCACAACATGCCCCTCTCTCTGCTGCCATTTCTCAAATCTGAGTTCCCAGTGCCCCCTCATACCAGTTGTTTTCTCAGTGCCTGCTTGTGCAACCTTCACTCCTTGCTGAGGCCAGTGGCCTGTGAGGACTTCCTGTTGTATTTGGTGAGTAAAGAGGAACAGTAAGATCTTGCAAGAGCCATTTCCTCCTGAAAGCAGAAATGACTTTGATCACATGTCTAACTTTGTCATTGGCCAAACTGCGTGGTCTTAACTTTTTTGGTAAAGATAATAGCAGCCTACAGATTAACTACAGAATAATTATTTAGTGCCTCTGTTCAGTTCTTTACAAAATCCAGACAGCAAGAGGAGAGCAGGGGACCCAGGCTGCCTAAAGTATCTGGCCAACCATTCACCTCCTTATTGTTTCAACTTTTCTTGATATTGTTCTACAGTTATTCTAAAATGGCTTTAGAAAATTTATTTTTAAGTTAGTCCTTGCAGGGTCTTAGTGTTATTTGCTATTCCAGAATTAAAAATTAAAACATTTAAGAATTCCAAAAGTGAATCAGAATGTGGGGAAGCAGGATGTAATTCCTCTTAGCTGTGGCTAAATATGTATGTCTTTCCTTGAAAGTTGATTTTTTAAGAAAAAAAAATTGTGGACTTATTTTGTCTTAAATTATCTAATGAAAAGTTTGCACAAAAAATTGCTTCTCCTGGTAGATATAATTGTTCTGGAAAGGTTAAATATGGGGACACTAGAGAACATTCCAAGGTGCCATAACATTCCATTGTGATGACAATTTAATATTCATCCTGAAAACTTAAGAGATAAAATTTATCTTAGAAAAATAATTTTCTTTGCGCTGAACTTTTTATAAATTGCCTGCTGATGTGAATTTAAACTTGCCCTGTGATCTTGGGGAAAGTTTACATGTAGGTGTAATTCCAGTAAGGGCCAATAGGTGGTACCAAACCACTTCTAAGGCATTGCTTTACGTAGCTTTCAGGACCTGTTTTTTCAAGCACGTACTTTTCGGTGCACTTAGAAGTTACTTTCTCTTCTGAAAAATAGAGGTTGGTAAGTAAGCGCTTTTATGGTTGTATCAAATTTTGGCATGAATGTCTCAAATAAGCAAGAGAATGCTAAGGATTATGTAGGAAATAGGTAAGGGTTCTTTAACATTTTTGCAAAATGATTTTGTGGTGTTTAAAAAATGTAAATGTCCTTTGAATTCTACCAGAACAAGAAGAATATCTTTATAAAAGTTATAAAACAACTAGTACTTCCAGTGATGGCTAAGGGAGAAAACGATCTCATTTATCTCTTGCTCTTCGATTTCTCTTTTTTCTTTTCATCTCTCAGGTTCTTTACGTAACGTAATGTAAACATAGTTCTTCTGGCTGGTGTCACTCCCATCACATGTTACGTATTTTTATGGTAGACTTCTGTGCGTTTACCTTCCCTGGTACATGGTACCGTTGTTACTCAGTGGTCTATATCTGTTACCAGTCATGCTCCTCCTTTCAAGAAGCATGAGAGTTTGTGCTCTCCTGCTCCTGTTCTTACCTCCTGTACCTCGCATCTAGTGTGACCTTCCCCCATAGTAGACTCTGGAGAAACATTTATTAAGTGGAGGAGTTCAAGCTCTTTCTAAATGAATTCAGCACTTATTTCCTCCAAGTCTCTGACTGTAAGCTTGAGCACAAAACACCGTTTCTCTTATTCATTGAGCTGGTTAGGAAATTTTCCCCACATTTACCTCACTTGGTTTTCTTCCTGGTCTTTCCTTTCTTACAGTTTTATTTCTTATAGGTTCCTCCTTGTTTTTTTCCTTTCTGAAATAAGTTAATGTCTGCCGTGTGGGGAACCACCCAGATGACTCTCCTTGAAGAGAAGAGCAACTATCTATCTCCATTTTGGATAAACTTGTCCCCATCTCCATGTATTGATATGTACAGAGCTGGCTGGGGTATTTCTTTGTCCCTTCAGTTGGCTTCAGTTGGGCTGGCTGAGGAGCTGATGTGTCACCTCTGAAGCAAAGTGACAGGTCAGTGTTACCATGCTCAGTGACTCCCCAAATTTGTGGTTGAGCTTGGGATGGAGAGCCGTGCTCCATGCTGTCAGCTGGGACTGAGCCTCTAGAAAGAGGCTATGACTTCCCAGGGCGAAAAGGAATGTACATCAGAACTGAAGCACTGACCCCAAATAATCAGATACTACTTCAGCTGTATTATGTGGATTATTCTCCCTACATTTTTGCCCTCTGTGTTTCGCAGAGTTGATCTCAGAATTTCTACCTAGCACACACAGCACATGGTAGTCAAGGCAGCCACGAATTTCCTGCCACCCTCACTGTCACTCATTCCTGATCCACTCCTCTCAGGGAGAATCAATAAAACCTGGGTTGTGCTCTGGGCATGGCCTTCCTTCTGGTGACCCACCATCTTGTCTGGGTTCAGGACCCCTTGACTCCCCATAACTATATCCATGTCTGTCTTTATTCTCACTCTGGGTTGCACTGGAAGTGGTTGATTGGAATTAACTCACTAGAAATCCAATAACTTCTTGAGATTACAAATATAAACCTTCCTGGACTGCAACAAGGACAGAAAAGAGTTCTCTATAAACAGTCCTTTTTTTTCTTTTCTTTTGGTGTGTTTAACATATTTCATATTATCTCTTTTTTTATCTTCTAAAAAGTGGTGAATTTTCCACTTTCATTTTCTCTTTTACTCCATTTTTTCTGAAATACTAAAATTCTGGCAAGTTCATTAAATGTACCCCTAGAAACTGCTGGAAGGTATGAGCTCCGGGAGAGGAGTGATAGAATTTTTTTTTTTTGAGGCAGGGTCTCACTATGCAGTTCAGACTGGCCTTGAGCTCACATTTTAGCTCAGGCTAGTCTTGAACTTGCAACAGTCCTCCTGCCTCAGCCTCCTAAGTGCTGAGATTATAGGCGTGAGCCACCACGTGAGGAGTGATAGAATTTTTGTAGTAGGGTGTTATCAGCTTTCCCATCTGGAGGGTAGATTTCAGTTTCCTAAACACAGACACCAGTATGTGGGGCAACCTGTAGCATGAGACCATCTACCATAGTGTGGAAGACTTCCTCTCATTATATATGTATTAATAGTACAAATAATGCAAGTGTGTGTGTTTCTTTAAATATAAAGACAATTATTGTGATTATTATTTTATTATTATTATTTTGTGGCAGGGTCTCCTTACGTACTTCATGGTGGCCTTCAACTCATGATGTAGCCTGGACCGGCCTCGAACTTGCAGTGATCCTTCTGCCTCAGCCTCTCGAGTGCTGGGATTACAGGGGTATGCTACCAATTCTTATATTGTCTTAAAATAACATTTGGAGGTTATAAGAGATGTTCAAAATTCATGCATTTAGTAATGCGTTTAGTAATACTTTAAACTACAAGAAAAAAATTAAATTTATCTATTGCAGAGATATTAGTGTTCGGGATATTTCTTCAGTCTTTTCTCTCTAAGGTTTTGTATATGTCAGATTTTAATCACATTTTACAAAATTGAAACCCCACTTCATATATCATTTTGCACTCTTTTATTCTCATAACCTCATACTGTAGATTTTTTCAAAGTGCAGAATTTGAGACTCCATGATATTCCATGTTATAAATGTACCATAATTGAAACAACCATTTTCTACACTAAACATTGTAATTGCTTCAGTGTTTGTCATATCCTGAGAATCCACGTAATCATATTTTTGTGTTTCTCTTTGATTATTCCTTGTATCCCTAAAATAAGAGGGGGTATAAAGAAATGTATATAAATTATAATTATGAAATTACCCTTTAGAATTTTTTGTGGTATGTGGGATCAATTCCAGGAGTGCTCTAAAACTAAGCTACTTTCCAGATCCCTTTATTTTTAAATTTTTTTTTTTTATTTTGAGACAGGGTTTCTCTAAACTGCCCAGGGGGATTTGAATTTTTGATCTTCCTGCCTCAGCCTCCCAAAGTGCTGTAATTACAGGTATGTGCCACTGAGCCTAGCTTAGAAATATTTTATTAATTTTTTATTTCTGCCTAAAGAGTAAATGAGAGTACTTGTTTGAGTTCCTACCTACTAACACTGGGTATTATAGTTTTGAGTTTTTCCAAGCTGGTAGGTAAAAGAAAAGTCATGCATTTTTTTCTTATTACTTATTTTGTTGGTACATTTTAGCTATACATAGTGATCACATTCACTGTAGGAAATTTGTACCTATACATGATATATCTTAATTCTTTTCCCCACTCCCCTGTCCTCCCTTCAATCCTTCTCCTCCCTATTTACAAGAGCTTTGCTTCCAGTTTTCCTTCTTTTCTAATTTTTTTCCTTTCCTGCCCCCCCAGCATCTCTTCCCCATTTGAGCATTTTTTTTCTGTTTGATAATATCTAGTATACATTTTGTTCCTTATTTACATTTTTGGTTTCTCACACCAGAGAAGTAGAGTGGTATTACATATGCTTGTTCAATTTATTTCACTTAAGAGTATTGTCTCAAGGTATATCCATTTACCTAGAAATGTCTCAAATTTATCCTTTCTGACTAATACTCCATTGTATAAAAAAAAAAATACCCTCCAGATCTTCATTATCTGTTCATTGGTTGATGGGCTTTTGAGCTATTTCCAAGATTTAGCTATTACAAACTGTGTACTATAAACATGGATATACATATATATTGCTGTAGTGTGGTGATTTTAATTGTTTTGGGAAAATACCAAGAAGGAGAATAGCTAGGTCAACTAGAACCTTTAGTTTTATTTTTTAAGGAATCTCCACACTGATTTCCATAGTGATTGCAGCTATCTACACTCCCAGCAACAGTGGAGAAGGATTCCTTTTCCCCCACATCCCTTTCTCAATCATCTTTCTCAGAGACTGTCTAAACTGAGTTCTAACCCAGGATTGGAAGTCTCGCCTAGATGATATGTCCTATTTTATTTTAATACAAATTTTTATTTTTTGTCAGTTTGGACATTATTCATGTTATAGGTTATAGATATTTCTGTAAATTATCTGAACAAATAATTTTTTAATTAATTTTGAATATTGCAAATTTGAAAGATACAGGTGAAACTAAGAGGAAGTACAGGTAAAATTTATAGTCTTATCATGTTGAGGTAGTGTATCTTAGTAGGTATCTTACTGCTTTTCCCCATGTAGTTGTACATACTTTGGTTCTTTAAAAAATAAATTTGTTTCAGCTACTTACACAGAGTGAGCATTTTTTTTTAAGGAATTAGATTTTCTCCTCCTCCTCTTCTTTCTCACTCTCTCTCTGTCTCTCTATCTCTCTGTTTCTGTCTCTCTCACTCTCTCTCACTGGGGATTGAACTCAGGACTCAAGCATCTTATATGAGGCCTATACCCACAGCCCCTCATTATCTCTAAAGGCTACATAGTAATATTTAATTATATGGAAATATAATAATTTACTTGCCAACCTGCTTTTTTGACAATTAGATTTCTTTTTCAAAATGTAATTTCTTCTGTATTGGCCACTCTATTGTACTGTCTACTTTGTGCCAACAGTTTTCCAATTGCTTCTCTTGGATTTTCTATACTGAGAGCATATAATCTAAAAGCGATGATTTATTTTTCATTTCAATATTTATTCTTGTTATTCCTCCTTCCCCCAATACTCATAATAGTGTTAACTTTTATGAAGAACGACATTAAATACTAGTGGACCTCCTTAGAACTGGCTTGAGTGTTCTGGGTAATTTACTGGTTGAAGAGATTTGAGAGATTCTTTATCCAAGTTTTCAAAGTATCTGGTTGGTGAAAAGTTTATTTTGATCAATGATGGGTGCTAAACTTTATGAAGTAACTTTTAACATCTGTAGAGATGCCTATTTATTCTTTCTTTTGACATAGTTCGTAATCAGAACCATCTTTACAATCTCAGAAACATCCCAACTATGCATTGTGCCCTTTCCCTCCAGGACATAGCCAGGTTGGTTGACGTTTCTTCATCCTGTGTGGTTGCTCATCCCCCCAATTTATATTTTTATTTTCCCATAACTTTTCTCTTAATTTTATAATATACTTAAACTTATGTTTTTCTAACAGTGTCTTGAATTGATGGCTTCCTCTCAAATAGGCAAGAATCACAACCTGCTCTGTAGTGCACTCTTTTTCTCTTCCACTACCATCTGCCAATTTCCTTGTTATCACTGGCAATGTTAGTTCTAGATTCATATCAATATTTATTGAAGCTTAGTAGCAGTTCTTACTAGTTTTTTGCTAAGTATTCCCTTGCATCTCCTTTTTTGAGGGGAGGCATTCAGGGCCCTGCAAAGACAATTGTGTCTCTCATATTCAGCTGCCTTAGCTTGACATACTTGAGCCCTTCCACATGCTTCTTAATATTGTTTTCTGTCTTCTCCCATTTTTTCAGTGTAACTGCGGCAACATGATGTTTTCAATTTGCCATGTGCTAAGTCCTGCTTCCTTGAATTTGTCGCTTTGGGCCTCATGTTGAGCCTATTGCTATGGGAATTGTGTCAATAAATGAGATCTCGTGACTAAAAATTAATTCCTTGAATTAAAAAGGGCAGACTGTATGTATCATTGCTATGCTCTAAATGCCTCCACCATTCCCGTGAAGAAACCTGTGATGGTACTGGAAGGTGGAGATGCTGGACAGTGATTAAGTCATGAAGGAGTTAGTTGCCATTGTGAGAGCTCCATTGGCCATGGGGCCTTGGCTAGCTTCACAGAATGGCACATGACTTGCCAGCCTTTGTCCCTTGGGTGGACACATACTTTTCTGTAAATTTCAGAGGTGGGATGACACAGGCTCTTGAATATATACCTGAGTTTTAGAGAGCCTGGGTCCTTGCTTGCCCTTTTGTACAGCTGCCATCCTTTCCCTTTGTCCCAGTTACAGACATAAGTTCTATGACCCTGTGTGGCTGATATCACCTCTCAGCCAGACATTAAAACTCGGTTTGGCCTGTATTAATTCTGTCTCCTGCAATAGGTCTATGAACAATGGTGTCATTTCTACTGAGCCAGCTGTAGCTGGTTTGGTCAGGTCTGGTTGCTGGAGGTGATGGAGTTGGTGGTTCTTCCTTGTGACACAAATTTGGCCTTATTCTGATCCTAATAAACCCTCACAAAAGTATGTGTTTCCTGTCACATTTCACAGAACTATAGCCATCAACCCACAGCTAGCTAAGCGTTCTGAGCAGGCCTCACCTTTCCCTTCAACCTTTTCCTCTCCTATTGGAGCGGCCAAGCTGAGTGAAGGATTTGCTGGCATCATCTGCAGGGCTCTCCAGGTCTTCTCAGAAGTAGGTGTCAAGTTGGACACTGGGATAAATTCCTGAGTATATCTCGTGTTTTCTAGGATTGCCTCCTTAATGACCTTTTGTATAATTTTAGATAACCAACCTGGGTATGGTGACACATACTTATATTCCCAGGAATGTAGGAAGTTGAGGCAGGAGGATCACAAGTTCAAGCCCAGCCTGGGTAATTTAGTGATTTAGTAAGAAGAACCTGTCTCAAAATTTTAGAAAAGATCAATGCTGAGGATCTAGGGTTAATGCTGAGTACTGAAAAAAAAAAAGTTCAGACAATCAAACTGGCTGGCCTAATATTTTGGGTGTGCAGCTAAAAACACTTCCCCTTTAAAAGAGAATAAACCATTTTAAAGTACAATTAGGATGGGTCATGGTTATATAGTTAACTTTTAAGACAATTGATCTAAAGTTTTTGCCTAGTAGGTTCATCATCTGTGCTCTTTCTGGAAACATGTTTATTAATTTTAAAATTCATGGACTTCATTTTTAAGAGCAATTTCAGATTTACAGAAAAACTGAACAAGTAGTACAGAGAGTTCCCATAACCCTTTCTCTATCAGTGTGCTATAATTGTTTGTCTTAGGATAATATCTGCATTAGTATGGTACCTTTGTTGCCATTGATGAACTACCTTGGGCGATGTAATGCTTTACATTAGAGTAAGTCTTCGTAGTGTTTAGGTCTATGCTTTTGACTAATAAGACAATGTGGCATATCCAATATGGTATTATACATAGCGGTTTCTCCATCCTAAAAATTCCCTGTACTTCATCCCTTCATTTTCATTCTCTTAATCCCTCCCTCCCCCTGAGTCCTTGGCCATCCCTGTTCTTTTCATTATATCTTTATTTTTGCCTTTTCCAAAATGTCACATAGCTGGAATCACACAATATGTAGCCTCTTTAGGCTGGCTCCTTGCACTTAGCAATAAGCAAAATTATAAGACTTCTAGAAAACAACATAGAAAATGTAGGTGATTCAGGATTTGGAGATGACTTTTTAGATACCACATGTAACTATAGAAATCAGTTTCTGTCCACCTCCCAGGGGTTGTGGTTGCTGCTTGTTGTAGGTTGTTTGTTTAATGACTTTTCTAAGCTATTTTCATGTATTGATTCATTTATTCTTGTGGTTCTGGGGTTGAGGATTAAACCTCAGGCCTCATGCACACCCTAGGCAAGTGCCCCACTACCGAGCTACATCCCCAGCCCTCTACAATATTTAAATCAAGGCTGTGTGTCATCTGAGGATGTTGAATTCTGTTCTATTACCTTTGTGCTGAGCAGGTTATTTGAGGTCTTCTTAAACCCCTGAAGCAAAACTCAAACAAAACAAAACAAAACAAAACAAAACAAAACACTAAAAACAAAAGCCAAAACTCCTCATCTCCTTCACACAGTGGCTTTGTGTTGATATGCTTCTCCCATACTCATTTGGGCTGTCCAGGACTCTGACTTAGTGTTTATTTCCTGCTTCCTCAGAGCCTAAACATTCAACCGGAGGTGAAAGTTTAGCATTTTATCAGGTGTTCCGTAAGCATGTGTCCTGGGCATGTGTGTGGACTTCTAGGTTCCCTAGTACACATGGAGCTTTTCAAAGCCTTTTATCTCCTGGGCATTTCCTTCTCCAGCCTCCTTCTTCCCCAGCTTTTCAGTATGCCTCTGCCTGCCCATCCACTACCTCTTGTCCCAGTTGGCTGAAGCTAGTATATTTTCCTTTTAATGTTTTCAGTGAATACTGCCAAAGAGGCTGCTCTGACCCTGAGAAAGTTGACCTGTGTTTGGAACAAAGGGTAGCCCCCAAGTGAACCCCTTTGGGAGCCACTGAACAGGTCAAAATACATTACCACAATTCTTTGCTAAAAAGGTCTGTGTTATCCCCTCTGACATTAGCAAGCTGCACAACAGGGGAAAATATCATAATGTTACGGGGACAGAAATCGCTATGGAATTAAATGAAGAAATCATTGAAAATTACATAAGGATTTGCAAGTAATCATACAGTCTTTGTTTATCTTGATTTATATTATATTTCTAGATCTTGGCCTCAAATCAGAGTGTTCTGAAGAACAGCTACCCTTCAGACCCACCCTTGTATCATGACCCAAGACAAAGAACCTGTTTTCAGAATCTTTCATTTAGTTTGCATCATGGCCTTAATAGTTGGAACCGTAACTCAGATCTGTGAAGAAAGTGAATTTCAAGTGTGCATGTCAAAAAATAACCTTACTCATGTTCCAAAAAACCTGCCGCCAACAACCACAAGCTTAGATATATCTCAAAACCACATATCTGAACTTCAGGTCTCTGACATCAGCTTTTTGTCAGGGCTCAAAATTCTGAAACTTTCCTACAATAGAATCCAGAGACTTGATTTGAGTGTTTTCAAATTCAATCAGGCTTTGGAGCATTTGGATTTATCTCATAATCAGCTGCAAAAGATGACCTGCTACCCTGTGGTGAGTCTGAAACATTTAGACCTCTCATTCAATGACTTTGATGTGCTGCCCATCTGCATGGAATTTGGCAACTTGGCGCAACTCAGTTTCCTAGGACTAAGTGCTGTGAAGTTTCAACAATTAGATCTGCTACCAATCGCTCACTTGAATCTAAATTACATTCTTCTGGTTTTGGGAGATAGTTATGTGGAGGAAAATGTAAGAGAGAATCATCAAATTCTGACTACAAAAACACTTCACTTTGTTTTTCACCCAAATAGTTTGTTCTCTGTCCAGGCAAACATATCAATTAATACTTTAGAGTGCTTACAACTCAGTAATATTAAACTGAATGATGGGAATTGTCAAGTTTTTGTTGAGTTTTTACTAGGACTCACTAGAGGTCCAACATTACTGAATCTTACTCTCAATCATATGGAAACCCCTTGGACATGCTTGGTTGACATTTTTCGATTCCTTTGGCCCAGGCCTGTGGAATACCTCAATATTTACAATTTAACAATAGATGAAAAGGTTAAAGATATACGATTTACTTATCCTGAGACAACCTTGAAATCCTTGAAACTAGAACGTATTACAAAGCGAGTTTTTATTTTTTCACAGACAGTATTATACAGAGTGTTCTCGGAGATGAATATTATGATGCTAACCATATCAGACACACCTCTGGTTCACATGCTGTGTCCTAATGCACCCAGCACATTTAAGTTTTTGAACTTCAGCCAAAATGTGTTTACAGATAGTGTTTTTGACTCCTGTTCCACTTTGGTGAGGCTAGAGACACTTATCTTGCAAAAGAACAGTTTAAAAAACCTTTTCAAAGTAAGCCTTATGACTAAAAATATGACATCTTTAGAAATACTGGATGTTAGCTGGAATTCACTAGGATATGATGCATATGGAGAAAAGTGCACTTGGGCTGAGAGTATAGTGGTGTTAAATTTGTCTTCAAATACACTTACTGAGTCTGTATTCAGATGTTTACCTCCCAAAGTCAAGGTACTTGATCTTCACAACAATAGAATAACCAGCATCCCTAAGGATGTCACCTACCTGGAATCTTTGCAAGAACTCAACGTTGCTTTCAATTCTTTAGCCGACCTTTCCGGATGTGGTACCTTCAGCAGCCTTTCTGCACTGATCATTGACCATAATTCTGTTTCCCACCCATCAGCTGATTTCTTCCAAAGCTGCCAGGAGATGAGGTCGATGAAAGCAGGGAACAACCCATTCCAGTGCACATGTGAGTTAAGAGAATTCATCAAAAACATGGAGCAAGTGTCAAGTGAAGTGGTACAGGACTG